>VBSM01001265.1:39179877-39199808 GCA_008086735.1 Cheirogaleus medius | reverse complement strand
AGCTCAAACAATCCACCCGCCTCAGCCTCCCAGAGTGCTAGGATTACAGGCATGGGCCACCATGCCCGGCCTACATAAGGTCCTTAAACAAGATCTATGTTTGGGTTGCTTGCCCTATGTGGCATCAGCCAAGCTAGTTGTCAAACACACAGGCAACAATAAAGTTACCTCCCCAAAGCCCTGCGTCCTGCAGCTCTGGCTGTCCAAGCCAGCTGCTAGGGGAGGCTAACCTTACAGATGTTCTGATATGCTCAGAGGAGAATGAGGCCAAGGAACCAAGTCCTCAGACTGCGAGGAGGCTCAAATCACAGTGATGACACTGTGTAATTTCAAATTCCTTAATCGTCCCCATGGGTTTCTATTTTTACCTCAGATTTTAAAAAATACGAACTGAAAGACTAACTGAAAGAGATTTTGGCAGTTTCATGGGAAAAAATATGGGTATAAATTATTGAAAAATTGCCGAGCCTATTGGCCTTGCCTAATTGGGCTTTCAGGCGACCGGTGCCGCGTGACCTGGTGGTGACCGAAGAGGTTATGGAGACTAACACGGAGTCAGCACCAGAGGCCACTTGCTTTACCTTGGTGTTGACATTTTTAATCCTCACAGCAGACCCAGCAGGTACATTTTCCCCATTTCACTTTAAGCTCAGACAGGTTCAGTCACTCGCCCAAGGTTTCACAGCAAGTGAGGTGTGACGAGGATGTCAGGCCACTCTGCTTAGAGAGGCTCTTATTTCCCACACAGGCTGCTCTGAGAAGACTGAGTCCCAGGGGAAGTAAAAAGGCTGCTCCTTTCCCTCCTACCCAATTACATTTACAGTACCCCAGTGATATAGCTCCCGTTTTATGAGCTAATAAACTTTCAGTTTACTGACTTTTGCAGAGATAATTATTATGAGATCTCTGACAGAACAACCAAAATCCTGGCTGCCTGCTTTGCTCTGCATTTTCCTTCCCACCCCCCTAGTAATTATACAGTAATTATTATGTTGGTAATTACCTCATTAGCAATTTGGTGTGAGAAAGCTCAATGAAAGAATAATAAAAGGGCATCTCTTTATAGCTTCCAGATTACAAACAAATAAAGTTGTAATAGCTCTTAAACACTCAGTAAAAGAAAAACAATTTTCCCCTATTTGGTGAATTCATGTCATAAACATGAAACTCGTATCTTCTTTGACATTTTTGCCACTGCCTACACTTCCATAAGGTAGCATAAATTCTCTGATTTATGTGCCCTTGGCACTTTTTACTACTTCCTGTGTAATGTTCTTCATTCATTCGGCAAGTATCTCTACTCAGAGTCCCTTCTGCCAAGCCTGGTGATAGGGACACAGCTACCCCACCGTAATCTCTCATCTGGATTACTGAGGTAGTCTCCTAACTGGTCTTCTTCCTTGCCCTGGTAGTATCTGTTCTGATTGCAGCAGCTGGAGCTAACCGCAATCGAGAGTCAAATCATGCCACTCAGAGCTAGATCGGGTCTCCTCACATTCTCCAGTGGCTCCCCGTCTCACAGGGAATAAAACCAAATCCCTCACTCTCCTGTACAAGGCCCTCCCCAGCTGCCCTCCCTTCTCTGACCTCATCTCCTGCTCCCCTGGCTCTGTTAGTTCCCATCCAGCCTCCCTGCCTCCTCAGCATTCTCAGGCACGCCTCCTGCCTCAGGGCTTTGCAGCCTGCCTGGAGTACTCTTCCCCCACACGTGCACAAGGCTCACTTCCTCCAGGTCTCTGCTCAAAGTCACTTGATCAGAGAGGCTGTCCTTGACCCTATGTAACACAATACACACACACACACGCACGCACACGCACATGCACACGCATGAGCAAAAGCACACGTGACTCTGTCACCTTCATTATTCTTGTCAGAATTTGCCTCCACCTGACATTGTAGAACTGCTTTCTGGTTTATAGTTCGTCTCCCTTCACTGGAATGTACATTGCTGCTCTGGAAGAGAGCAGGGACTTTGTCTCTTCTGTACTGTTTTGTATCCCAGTGTCTTATCCAGGGCACCTAGGTTAATATGTGTTGAGTAAATGAATGAGTGAAGTATTGAGCAGCACTCATTCAGTGATTCCTCATTAAATACTTACTGATGGAAAATCATAAGTTTGCTCAGAGTATCTGCCAAACTTGAGATTTAATTTCAAGTTATATGAGGATTAGCCTAAAGAACAAAAGGTATGTTAGAAAGATCATTTGCCTTCATAAGTCCTATGGGATGGAGATTTATAAGCAAACCCAAGAAATTTGGAGGACATACTTAATAGAAAATTTTCTAATGTCCTATACATGACAATTCAAATGAAATGGTTATATAAAGGTAGGTTACAAACTATTAGATTTTGTGGAGATATTATCTATTGTTTTTAATAATAATATACTATTAGTAACTTTAAAATAATCACTTTATGGCCAGGCACGGTGGCTCACGCCTGTAATCCTAGCACTCTGGGAGTCTGAGGCGGGAGGATTGCTCGAAGTCAGGAGTTCAAGACCAGCCTGAGCAAGAGCGAGACCCTGTCTCTACTAAAAATAGAGAGAAATTAGCCGGACAACTAAAAATCTACATAGAAAAAATTAGCCAGGCATGGTGGCACATGCCTGTAGTCCCAGCTACTTGGGAGGCTGAGGCAGAAGGATTGCTTGAGGCCAGGAGTTTGAGGTTGCTGTGAGCTGGGCGGACACCACGACACTGTAGCCTGGGCAACAGAGCAAGACTCTGTCTCAAAAAAAAAAAAAAATTAATAATGACTTTAATATAATCTATCTATTCTGGTGAAAAAAAAATGGACCAGGAATTGAGAGGCTGGAGTGCTGGTTCCGGCTCTGCCACTGGTTGCTATGTGACTTTAATGGAGTTATTCCCTTCCCTCCATCTCATTGTCCCATCTGCAAAATTAACATATTGAGTTAAATTATCTCTAGGTTGTCTACCAGCCCTAAAATTCTAGGGCTCTAGGAACTGCTGGCTGGTTGGATGGCTGGATGACTCTAATTTCTACAACATGACCCAGTCTTAACAATCCTGGTTGGGTCTAGTCACTTCTTACCACTCCCTTCCCATTCTTTCCTAGTCCAGAAGAGCCCTGCCCTTTATCTGAAGTTAGGGACACCCCTTATCCTTAGGTCCTTGTATCTGTCTTCTTTGAGTAGTGGACAGTTAGAAACTAGTAGATTATAGAATCATAAAATTCAGAAGTAGTGGTAACTGAAGGATATTTATTCTCTGAGAAAGGAAGGAGGAAGATGGATATGTTAACTTATATTCGAGAATTAGGGAAGCATACAAAATAGTTCACGCAGTACATCTGTAACTGCTTTTCAGAGACATTTGTTTACACACTTTTGCACATGAATTACGGAGAATTATATAGACATTTAATTTTCTCTCTGGGATTATAATCTCAGATGGCTGGACATGGAAATATCCAGAAGAACATCTGAAAAAGAGATCTTGCCCCCCTGACTTGGTGGCCTTGGGGACATCTCCAGAGTTGGAATAGATGAGAACACAGAGGAAGCTCAACCTGGCTTCAGTTCTACCACTTACTAGCTAGGTGACCTTGGGTAAGACACTCTCTCTACCCCATTTCCCTGGCAATAGAATAAAGCCTGTAGAGTACTTTCCCCCCAACATCACAGAGCTAATCATTTGAATCCCAAAGCCCTAGTAGGAAATGGATATAAAAGGAATCAAAAGTGACTCATAATTTTGGACTCTCTGTTTATTAAATTAATGGATTTAAAGTAAGGGATGTCTATATGGTGCTCACAGAGGTCATTGCTAGAAATTCACACTCACACACTTGGTGTCCATGCCAGCAAAACGTACCAGAAATGCCTTCACAGGTAGTATTTGCTGGATGAAATTGGATCATTCCATCTAAGTAACATAATTGGACACCCAGTGCCTATCTCCTGGGACAGCAGAAATGATCACTTTTTATTGTTCTCCTTTTAGACCTGACCTTGATATTCCCTCCTGTCTCCCCTTAAATATATCAGAGCACCTGAAGATGTAAGCATGCTCTCCTTCGATTGGATTTCACTGCTCTCCTGTTGAGCTTTGTGTTCAGAAGCAAGCACGTGATCCTCTAATCACCATCCTTTGAATCTGCCTCTTTTTCTTCCCCTTTCGTGTTTGAGTTTTGTTAGCCAGGACAGCCATTTGGCAGCCGTCCACCATTGCAGCTATGCAAGTGCATTCGTGCGTCTCCTGCTGGCCTTGTGTTAAAGGATGCCGTCCGGAGGAGGGGCGGGGGAGAGGGTTAGGCAAAGGGCAAAGGGAAGTTCAGAAAAAAAGCTTCTGTATTTCCATAAGTCCTCACACCACCACAGCAAGGTAGATGGCATTATCCCTATTTTACAGATGAGGAAGCTGAGGTTTAGAAAGTGCAGCTCTTGAAGTTACACAGCTGGTAAACCCAAGCTCCTTCTGACAGGCCATGCTTTGTTATTTTTGTTGAAAATGAGTGGAGATTGTAGGAGAGTGACCAAAAATACCTAGATGTGCCTGCAGTCCTACCAACAGTTAAGTTTTTACCCAGCTGAAACCTTCTTCAAGGTAATTCAAATTATACTGCTTACACTGGCACCCACAGCGTGCGTGCGGCCTTGAGCCAGGTGATGTGCCAGGTACTTTACAGACACCATTTTCTTTGTCACCTTTTATCCACATAGTCATGACAACTTTAAAGTGGTGTCTCTCAAAGTATGTTCCTCGGACCAATTGCATTAGAATCACCGAGGAACCTGTTAGGATACAGATGCCAGAGCTTCACCCCAGGGCTAGGAACAGTGGAATTTTCATTATTAACAAATCTTCTGATATGTTTGGCACTCAAAGTTTAATAATAGTTGTTCCTAAAAGATAATAAATCCTTGTTATCAATGAAACATTTAAAATCACTACCTTACTGATTTGTGTACACTGATAATTTGTAAATAAAAAAAATAATAAAAATAAAATCACTACCTTTTTTCAAGCCTTTGTAGATTAAGCATTTTGTATTTAAAACACAGTTGTGGATTCTTTTAATAAATAAGGAGTTTAAGAAGAGTACAGATAGGAAGCTGGGACTCAGTGTAGGACTTAGCTGAATGAATTTTACCTGGTGCCAGGAGAAATTTGAGGGAATTTATTTTTAGGACTGACTAGTAGGTCACAACTATAAAATTCAAGTCCTGGTATAAATAGTCTGAAATTTGACCTACAGTCTGGATTTTTGTAATATGCTATGATATATCAAATAAAAACTTCTTTTATTATTAAAAATTTAAGTAAAATATTTATGATAAATTATATCAGATAAGACACAAAATTATATTAGACAGCAAGACTTCAGAAAAGATAAAAAAAGATACAAAATTGTGGAAACAGATTCATTTTAACTCAATATCCTTTAATGAACATCACCTGTGTGCCGTGAGCCATGGGTTACAAAAACAAACAAGCAGGTGATTTGTACCAAACATTCAAAGAATAATTAATACGGATTTATCACACACTCTTCCAAAAAATAGAAAAGGAAAGAACACTTCAAAACTCATTCTATAAGGTATTACCCTGATACCCAAACAAGACAGACACTAGAATTCGCTAGTGAAGGTGGGAGGAGTTTAAGCCCAGGAGTCAGGTGCTGGTTCCCACCTCTGGCAGATGGATTTCAGGGAGAAGGTGGAGATGGAAAGCTCAGTTAGAGGACCACAGTGAAGACAGTGGTAGGGATGGTGGTGGTGACGATGGTTACAGCAGCACATGCACACACACTCGCATCACTCTGTACACAGATTTGAAATCTGAGTGTGTTTTTTCAAGCATTCTTCTCTAAGGCAGGTCCTGGTCTTGTCCTTGCTCTAGATAGTAGCTCATTGCTGTGGATGTTAGGAAGAGATTAGAATTCGGTGTGTGGCTCATGAACAGGAATCGAGATTTGCTCCTGTGTCAGCAAGACATAGGCTCACTGCCTTTTTATTTTCTCTTCCCCGAATCTTTCCCCCCTCAGCTGACACTCCCCTCCCAGTTATGCCCTCACTGTCCCTTCATGACAGATCCCTCCAAATAACACCATCATCACCCCCTGCCAGCATATCTATAGCCTTGTTTTACAAACTTGCATTCACATCTAGATGTAGTTGTTTGATAGGACTGCTGCAGTTTTCATTAACCCTTTGACAAGCAATCGAGTGATGGCAGCTGTGGGGTAAACTTTTTCCAATCCCTGTGGTCTCAAAATAAAGGAATACATTTTGTGTCCATATTTAGACCAGAAGCCTTTTATCCTTTGTAGTGAAATATTTATTGAATGCATGAGAGCAGAATTAATTCAGAAAAAATGTACTAAGGATGTCAAAAAAGCTCTCTCATCCTTGGAAGGGCAAGTTCCATCTGGGCAAGTCTCACAACTGGCAAATGTCAGTAAATAAAAGTCCTCCAATCATTAAAATGTTCAGTCCCATGTAATAGTCAAAATAGGAACCACTTTTGTTGGTGCAGTTTGACCTGCTGGAGTCTCAAGCAAACACAGTAAAAAGTCCCAGGCTTGCTGTTCTTGTGAATTGGGGTCCTGGCACTGCCACTGGCCTGCTCTATGACTTTAGGCAGGTCACTTTACCTCTCTGAGCCTCCATGCTCTAATCTGTAAAATAGGAGTAACAACTTCAGTCTTGAAGGGTTGGTTTGAGATTAAATTATAGCAAGTGTGCAAATACATTATTAAAGCTTCTGGCACACAGTCAAGTTTTCATTGATTGTAAATATAACTTTACATTGAACAAATGCAACTCACAGGACATAATGGCAAGGTGACTTTATTTTTGCCTCCCACTGTCTCTTCAAATTTATTCTATGGGGCAAGGCCTTCCCCTACCATTGAATGAAATTTTGGACAAGTCTCGTAACTTGTACAATGTCTGGGCAAGTCTCAAAATTGGCAGATGTCAGTAAATAAAAGTGTTCCAATCATTAAAATGTCCAGTCCCATATAATAGTCAAAATAGTCTATTTAAAGTTAATTCTTTTCTCCCTCTAGCTGCTCTGGCCTGCTTCAGAGGAGAAACCTACATTGGGCTTCTACCCCATCCTACTCCCTTCCCCCAGCTTCTACCCTTTCCAGGGTTGGCATTTAGGGGGCGAGAGTGGGGAGGTGAGGGGAACAGGAGAGTTCTTGCTTGGACTCGTGTGGTCTAGGTGATTGGTGCTCTCAGCCAGCAGGTGTTTCAGGTGGACTCTCTTGGGGGCGCTTTGCTGGGTTCTTTGGAGGCCTCCACCCATCACTGAGGATCTCATCCCACAGGTCCCTTGATAGATGTGAATCTCTCTGGCTGGTTCCATACTCTCTCCTCACCTCTGAGCATCCTGCAGGCCCTCCAGCTTCTTTTTGGTGAGATCTGCTTGCCCCTGGAGTTGGCCCTCTTGACCCCATCAGGTCCAGGGAAACGGCCCCTGCATTCTTCACCCCAACAAACAGAGAGTGCCAGTCTCCCCCAGTACAGCCATTTCTCCCTCACTCTGCTCTGGGGCCAGCTAGCCAGCCACCTCCTGACCCCTTACATTTCTCAGATGAGTCAGCTGCTGACCCAGCACAGCCCCCAAGATCTGGGTGTCCCTGAGCCTCTCTCTTGATTTCAGTGCCCTTCACAGCGCACAGAGCTCCCACCAGTGTCTCTCCCCCTGTGTCTCTCAGCCTCTCCTTTGAAAACCCTGCACTGTGATCTTGTGACTTACTTCGGAACATGGCATTACCTCGGTGCCTCAGCTGAATCTTCCATTTCATCCCCGAGACATGACTATTAAGTCTTGTTCTTGTTTAATCCCAACATCTCCACTTACTGCTGTCCAAGGTCAAGACATTTAACCCCCTCTGCTCCTGTTTCCTCATCTGTAAAATGGGAATGATAATAATAGTGCCCACCTCACAGGGTCTCTGTGAAGATGAAGTGAGATAACGCATAAATGTACGTCCTGCAGCTCGTGGCACGAAGAGCGTTCTCTGTATGTCAGCTGCTTTCACGATCATCCCCATTAGCATGATTAATCTCAGAGCAAATCAATTTCTAACTGGGAAGGACCCCTCATTTTCATATCCTTTTGTTACCGACCCTCCCTCCTCTTACCGTTCGGCCAGAGCACACACACACAGACGTGTACAAATGTGGACGTACACGCAAGCACAGCCAGTGCAGCCCCAGGGTGCTGGCTCTCCAGCAGCCGGCACCCTGGTTCCCTATCCCCGCACGCCCGCTAATTGGTTTGCCTCTATACACTGTCCTTCACGGGAACCTAATTAAGTGGTGGGCCTGTGCGGGGGGCCAGCTGCTGCTAGGCCGTCAGCCATCTCTCTTCCAGGACCCCTGGGGCTCCCCTAATGGCACAGAGTTTCCCGAGGCAGAAAGATGGGACGATCCCATTGTTGGGAAATCACATGCGGGCGCGTCTGTGTTAAATGATTATAACCGTGAAGATGATTTTTGAATCTCATGCAACGACGCTCTGCATGTTTCCCCTCGCTTTCGGTTGTTTCTTGTTAGCTTTTACGCAGTTTGGCTTTGCTCCCAAAAGAGAAAAGACAAGTGATAGGATGCTGGGCCTGTTTTCCACTTGTAATGCATTTTTTTCTGTCACCCATCACAATAAGACTTCATCCATCGGCTGCGCCCGTGGTAACAGGCCCTGCTCGGGCCTTTTCCGCTCCCTATGTTTCTCTGGGTCATGGCACCCCTCATGCCAGACTCAAACCATTTGTTTTTCTCCTCCACCCCTCCCTAGACTGTGAGCTCCTTACCTTTTCTCCCCAGGTGCTAAAACAGTGCCTGGATCAGAGTCTTTCTGAGGCCGTAGACGGGTAATTTCACCTTTCTGAGCTTAGATTCCTCATCTATAAAATGGGAAGTAATAGTGTCCATTTTAAAAGGTAGCTCTGAGGATTAAATTAAATAATGAATGCCAACTGCCTGGTACACAGTAGGCACTCAGCAAAGGGTAGCCATCTTATAATTGCTATAGGCACTCAATAAATGAATTAAATAATTCATTAGCAGACTTGGCACTAAGTTTGTAATTCAGGTCATCATTAAATAAAGCACACATGAATCTGCAGCCTCCAGTCTCTTCCTAGTCCCAGGCTTTCATTGTCCCCAAGTGGCCTGAGTCACCCAAACGAAGTACCTCTCAGGCCACATCATCATGTAGTTCCTCTGCTCCGAGGTCTTGAGTGGCTACTGCTGCTTCCGGAATCAAGCCTGAGCTCCAGTGCATGGCCCCAGCTCACCTCTCTACCTTGTTTGCCTTCATTGCCCTTCATATAACTCAGCTATGGAATAAGGTGAGAGTCTGCAGGTGCCTGTCCAGCTCTGCTACTCGGTGATGCCCATGCATTCGGGCTCACTCAGCAAGCCTTTTCTGAGGTCCTGCTGTGTGCTGGCCCTGGGCGGGGCTCTGGAGACCCAGATGCAGCTCCTGTCTGCTAGGAGGATATAGGCTCCTCTAGAGATGGCTGCAGCAGAGTGGGATGTACTGTGGGAGCCGGGGTGAGAGTCCTCAACCTGTTTAGGGGTCAGCAATGGCTCACAGAGGTGACATTTGAGTGGGCAAACAAAGAGCATGGGGACTGCGAAAGCATTCTAGAAAGAGGGAACAGTGTAAGCAAAGACCAGAGGTGTGCAGGGTTGTGGATAAGCTGCTCGGGGAACGAGAGTGGGAGGCGTTGGGCCTACAGAGGTGAGCCATGCTGGACTGGAACTGATGTCTGGCCTTGATCCTCCAGATGTGGAATTAGCAGAGGTCGTTTAATCAGGCCGAGCATATCTTCCACCATGGCCAGAAGTGTGCCTCTCTTCTAGTAGTATAATTTGCATGTGTGATTAGGCACCAAATTTTATTTTGATATTTAAATTTTAAAAGTGTAGAGTTTTTTTGTTTTTTGTTTTCTATTCAGAAAATTATTAATATAGAATAATAGGAAAATGTCAGATCTGTAGTCATTCACTCTTGAATTAGATTTCTGGTCCTCCGGTTTGCTAGCTACATGCCCTTGAGCAAATCATGCATCTCTCTGAGCCTTGATTTTCTCATTTATTAGAGAAATGGCATGGCCCTGGGGATCAGGGGCGAGGGCATGTTTTTGTGACGCATCGGGCACACTGTAGGCCCCGGTGTCCTCTTCTCTCCTCTCCCCATCAGTCGCAGGACGCCAGCCCGACGACCTGCACAGCTGACAAAGAATGCGGGGAAATCATGTGAAGGAGACTCCCTTTGAAATATTAATTGCCTCCCCAAAAGGCTGGGTGTTTTGAAGGGCTTTGTTTGCCCAGCTGAATGCTCATGACATGACCGGCTGGGACTTGCCGTTCCAGGCTGCCCGGGAAATGCGTCTAAAGAAAACACTGGGCTGTGTTAATAAGTTTGTGGAGATGATTTTCTTCCTATGAATAGCTCTGGAAGGCTCAGAGGAGTAAAGGATTGCAGGAATATCAGTGCCTCCCCTTCCCTACCTGAAAACCCCTACTCAGATTCCTCTGCAAGGCCCTTGAACTCCAGAGGGCTTGCTCTGGTCAGGCCTGGCGTGCATCGTTGTCCGTGCTTGGCAAGGCTACTGCCCCACTCAGCTGAGCGCTCTTAAAGGCCAGTTCATATCTTTGTGGTACTCAAGGATATGTCCTCAGTGCATATTGAACAGAGTATCTAGCAGAGGCTCAGAGGCAGGAAATAATATTTAAAATGTTGGCTGAGCACTGTCTGTGCAAGGTGTGTGTTTGGTAAGCGTTTGCTGCCCGGTGGAATGTGAGCCGGAAGACTTAGGCAGGGACTTGATGTGCAGCTGATACGTGTCTTTCTAATGAACACGGACCTTCTCCTGATGGGTCCGTACATTGTGCTGGCTTGTGTCTTTAGCCTCTTTCTCTTTACTGCTTTCCTTGTCTGTATTTGGGTTGCATCTTAAAGTAGCAGTTTCACCTGTACAAAAGGAAAGAAAAAAATGTCAAGGCAAGGGCAGGCCATGCAGACACAGACTCATGAAAGTGCTTTAAGCTTCTGCAGGGCAACTTACATAGCTTGAGATGTGAAAATGGACAGGACTGGGTTCCAATCTGGCCCTGACTGACTGTGACACCTTGCACCTCTCTGAGGGCCTCTGGCCTTACCCAGCGGCACTGAAGGTGGAAGAGCAAGCACATGTCAGTGCCGCCCGCAGTGCTGTAAGTGCTGTGAGTGCTGGATTAAGGAAGCCATGCGGCTGTGGCCCTTCTGTTGCCCCTGAGCAACTGGTCTCTAAAGGTGTCAGCCACACCAAATCACTGTCACCCTGGGTGCCGGCCCAGACAGGTGACTAACCGAGTTTTGGGCTACAGCTTCATGGTGAGATCTTATATCTTATTTTTGATGAAACCTCCCTGGATTTCATGGCCTGAAAAACTGTCTCACATTTTCTCAGACTCTGACACCTGACTATGTCTCTTACTTCTGTCAGAGCTAGCAGGTTGCTGAAAAACTTGCTGAAAGTAAAATGGCAATGTGAAAAAGAGAGAAAGATATCGAAGCCATGAAAGGTTAGTTGTGCCCGAGTAAACGAAGCCTGTATTCGCTCACCAGACTGCCCACACCCTATAGCCAGGCTGCACTTTCTCGGATGTGCCCCTGAGCCCCTCAGATGCGGCGGTGTGGGCAGCCAGGGCGGGCTTAATGGGGCGCACTCCCAGTGAATCATCAGCAACAAGAAACAAGACTGACACAAAATGCAACAAAAATGCCACCATGGGGATCACTTATTCAGTATTTTTAGACTCAATATTATTTACTAATTTTTGAGATTTAGTCATATCCCAGAGTATCAGAAGTCATTAATATTTCCGAAGGAAAAATGTACAGACTTCATGCATAATGATAATCAAGAATTTTCAATACATGAAAAAATGCTTTCTTGTTCACTTATTGCTAATATTTGTTGAATATATGAATTAGTGAATGAAGCATTTAGTATCGCTATCCTTTGGTCTGGCAATGTTGAAGCCTTCATTCATTAATTCAGATATACAGCAAATAGTCATTGAGCACTCATGATGTACCAGATACTTTGTGTGGCCCGGGGCTACAGTGGCGCCCCACTGTGTTAGACCAGGCTACGCTGTCCCCACATCTTTGCCAATAGTAGGTGCCGTTATGCTTTTTCTACTTTGCCAGACTACATGAAAATAGTAATACTTCCAATGGCTTAAAGATTTCAATGTAAATTAAATACATAAATGTGCAAAGAAGTAATTATGGATAAATATTTACATGATTGTGGATTAGGGAAGGACTTTTAGAGCTTAACTTCAGGAGCACATATGACAAAGGAAAAGATAGATTAGGCCACATACAAATTTAAAACTTACGTAGAGATATAAAGCAAAAGACAAACTGGGAAATGTAATCACAAAGAATTACTTTATTTTTATTTCAAATACAGAGAATTCCTACAAATTAATAAGACAAAGAGAAATGGACAACTAACTGTAATTGTTATATGTCACTCTTACAATTAAAAAAACAAAGACAGAGGTGTTTATTCATTTGTTCAGCAACACCGATTAAATTTGTGTTGAAATGTGCCAACCTCCGAACCAGGCACTCGGGACACAGGGATGGGTCAAATGCCACCTCTGCCCTCCTGGGCCCCACAGACGGGCTTGGAAACAATACAGAAGAACACAACATGAGAAATCAGACAAAGAAGCTGATACAAAGAAGGCCCAGGGCATCAAAGGAGGCAGAGAGCACCTCCTTGCAAAGGGAGGAATGTGAGGGAAGGGGAAATTCCAGCTGGATTTTTAAACAGCTTTATTGAGGTTTAATTTACATAACATAAAACTAGCTGCTTTTAAGTGTATATTTTGATGAAATTTAGTAAATTTATATATTGGTGCAACCATTCCTGCAAGATAGTTTTAGAATCCTCCCTCTCACTCCCAGGCCTAGATAACCACTGATCTTTCTATTTCTACAGTTTGCCTTTTCTAGAAATTTTATATAAATGGAATCATACAATATGTAGTATTTTCTGTTAGGCTTCTTTCATTTAGCCTGGTGTTTTTAAGATTCATCCATATTGCCTCATTTCTTTTTATTAAGTAGTATTCCATTATATGAATATACCCATTTTGTTTATTCATTCTCTAGTTGATGGACATTTGGGTTGTTTTCAGCTTTTTAGCTACCATGAATAATGCTGTTATTAACATTCATGTACAAGTTGTTTATAGTTATATGTTTTCATTTCTCTTTGGTACTTAGGAGTAGAATTGCTAGATTATATGGTAAGTGCATGGTTAACTTTAAAAATTTTTGTTTCCAAAGTGGCTGTACCATTTTACATACCCATCAGCAATGTATGAGAGATCCAGTTGTTCCACATCTTTGGCAACATTTTTTGGTCACTGTTCCTCATATTAGCCATTTTAGTAACTATGCAGTGGTATCTTACTGTGGTTTTATTTATATTTTTCTAATATAAAGCATCTTTTGAGCATCTTTTCATGTGTTTATTTGCCATTATATATCTTCTTTGGTAAAATGTTTAGTAATATTTTTCCCATTTTTAAATTGGGTTGTTTGTCTTCTTGTCATGGAATTTTAAGAGATCTTTATATATTATGGATATAAATCCTTTATCAGACATATGTTTTGCAAATATTTTCTCTTGGACTGTGACTTGCCTTTACATTGTCTTAATGATATCTTTTGAAGAGTAAAAGTGTTTAATTTTGATGAACTTAAATTTATCGTTTTTTTCTTTTTGTTGTTTTTGGGTTGTATGTCATATCTAAGAAGTCTTTGCCTACCCCAAGGTCACAAAGATTTTCTACTATGTTTTCTTCTAGAAGTTTTATGGTTTTAGGGTTTCCATTTAGATCTATAGTCCATTTTTAATTAATTTTTGTGTATGGCATAAAGTAATAGCTGAGATTCATTTTCTTTTCATATGGATATCTATAAAATCCATATCATATGGATTTTTAAAATTTTTATTTTCCTATTTTCTATTATTAGTATATAGACATACAATTGATTTTTGTATATTAATCTAGTATCCAGCAATCTTGCTAAACTCAGTCATTTGTTCTAGTAGCTTTTCTTTAGGTTCTGAAGATTTTCTAGGTGAAAGGTCATATTATATGCAAATAAAGACAGTTTTGCTGCTTCATTTCTAAATCTATATGCCTCTAATTTCTTTTCTTGCTTATTATACTGGCTATGACATCCAATACAATGTTGAATAGAAGTGACGAGAGTGGACATCCTTGCTTTGTTCCTGATCTTGGGGGAAAGCATTCAGTCTTTCACCATTGAGCACTATGTTAATTTTAAGGTAACAACAATTAACCTCTATTAGATATAGATATCCTCTATTAGGTTGAGGAAGTTCCTTTCTATTCCTAGTTCAATGAGATTTCTTTTTATCACAAGAGGATATAAGCTTTTGTCACATGGTTTTTCTATGACTATTAAGATGATCATATGGTTTCTGTTCTTTTCATTCTGTTTATATAGTATCTTACGTTAATTGATTTGGAATGTTTAACTTCTTATTCCTGAGATAAACCTCACTCAGTCATGGTGTTTAAATCTTTTTATATGTTGTAGATTTGATTTGCTAATATTTTAAGAGTTCTCACATCTGTGTTCATGAGAAATATTGACCTGCAGTTTTCTTTTCTTCTGATAGTCTTTGACTGGCTTGGTATCAGGGTATCAGGATAATACTGGCCTCTTAAAATCAGTTGGGAAGTGTTCCCTCTTCCTCTGTTTTCTAAAGGAGGTTGTTAGGATTGTATTTATTTTTTCCTTAATGTTTGACCAGTGAAGCCATCTGGGGCTGGACTTTTTTTGTGAAGATTTTAAATTACTAATTCAATTTCTTTACTTGATGTAGATTTATTCAGATTTTCTCTTTATTCTTGGGTCAGTTTTTATAATTTACATCTTTCCATTTTCCCATTTCCCCATTTCATCTATATTGTCAAATTTATTGACATAAAGTTAATCCTAATATTCCCTAATAATTGAGCTATACTTTAATGAGTAAATTCGCTTCTCAAGAAGTAATAAAATGATGTTATTTTTAGTACCAACTTTACTTGTTTAAAAAACATGAGTACTTTCTATACACACACACACATATAAAAAGAATAAGGAAACTCAGATTTATTGAATACTTCACTAGATGTACCCTTGGTACTGCGTTCTTGCTACTTTTTGTAGATCATCTTATAGGAGTGTAGCCCCAGGAGGAGACAGCACTGTCTCCCTCGTTTCAGAGCACACCCTCAACATTCCTATTTCCTATCATCCATCTTTCTGCAAGGGTGGACACAGATCACTGGGGACCTGACTAATCAGAAGAGCGTAGCCTTCCCTCCTCAATCTCAACTGGATAATTCCATGGTCTGTGGCATTCCTGATGCCACTTCAGCATTCCTAGGACTGACGAACCCAGACAGCGATGGGGACATGATATGGGGGGTGATTTTCTTGTAACCTTATGACCTCTCATCTATCTCTTATTCGTTTCTACTTGAGGTATATTCATTAGCATACTAGTCTTAACCACCACACTCCCCCACTCTTATCCTCCACCTCTGACAACTGTAGTCTTCTTATCCTGAACCCTTTTCTTCCTGCAGTTCCTAGTAAATACCGAAGCCTACATTAATTTGTGTAGAATTGAACTGACAGTTTTAATTTTTAACTATCCATTGTCATGATTCTGTACATGTTGGGCAGATGGGCTTTCTTTGTGTGAGACACTGATTCCCAGGTACATGGGGGCTCAGGAGCTGCATGCCACCTATGACTAGACTTTGATGGCAGCTACATGCAGAATGAGCCATTTACCTAATGTGGAGGCCCAAGCCTTGACACCTGTCATTGCCAACTGTTACCCATATCAGATCTTTCTATGTAAGAGAGAGGGAGGATTCTCTTCCATTAATTTTCTATCATATTAGATTAGCTTCGAACTTTTCTTTATATTGACATTTTTTTTTTGTCCAAGTATGTGCTTTCCTCATTTTAGAAAACCATCCTACATGGTATACATGTGCTTATTGGGTATTAATAAAGAAAAATTATCCTAAATGATCAGAATACTGACATTCTCTATATGATACTTTTTTCTCCCTTTCACACAAAAGAAAAATGCACGCACTCGTAGACCTTAACCTTGACCCAGTCATTTCTGGCCAGAAAGAAGCAATCTTCCTCTACCCTTTAAAAGGACAGAAAAGGCTCTCTAAGCCACTTGCAATAGGCTCTGGGATGTTTTTTCTTTTCAATCTACAGCTTCTACTTCCTCAACCACATCCTGACAATAGCTTGGCAACTGGCAGCATTCACTGACTGCCTCCATCAGAGTTCATGAAGGAGACTGCTTCCCTTCTTCGAGAACAGTGTAATACTAACAAATGTAGACAAGATTTTTGAACAGAGATTTAACATGTTTCCATGACGACATAAATTACCTATGAAACTCTGTAGGAAGATTTAAGACCATTAATACTTAAAAGCACTGTGTTCTTCCTTCATGAAGCAGTTGAAGAACGTTGAAAATTTTTTTGTGAAGAGGATAGGGAAAGAATTTTATTTCCCAAGGATTTAGACAAATGATAAGTAAAAACTTAGACACATAATAAATAAAATTTTTTCCTTTATGGAAAGAGAAATGGAATTTTATAGATCATAGTTGGCAGTAATCCATTTTTCTAAGTCTCCATTTTTTTGTCAAGAAGTGATTTGTACCAATTAACGTATGTATATATTCCTCGTAGCTGTAAAACTTGTTCCTTGCATAATTCTATTTCATTGCTTCTCATAAATGTCAGTGTTTTTCAAATTAGAAAACAAAGCATGGCCTCCATTCTGTTCTTTTACAACTCTTTCTTTCCCAGGCCAAACCCTCCTGCCCCTGCTCCTGCCGCCTCCCCTCCTCCTCCTTCTGGGACCGGGGCTTCTTCAGTGTCTGGCGTTTGGCTGCCCTCAGTCTTCCCTCTGTAATTGCTCTTTCAAGATCTTCCCTGAACCACTGCATGCAAATGTGCTTAAGTGGGACAAAGCCTAAAAAAGGGAACATCTGTTTGTAGTGGATACTCAGTATTGGAGATTCTCTTAATCAGATATTCATTGAATGCTACTTTGTTAGAATCTAATTGAAATGCACTCAGAAATAAGCTTGGTGCTGGAAGCTGCTGCCAAAATTTTTCCCATTCTGGACACCATAATGTTGACTGCAGTGGTCAGAAATGTAACAATAGTTATCACAGAGGTTTGATTATCTGTGTCATTGTTTATATCTTCCCACCTGACAACAGGGTCTCTGGCGGCAGGAGCTGCACCTGCCTGTTCACATTGCATTTCTGGCTCCATGTGTGGAACAGAAGATATACAATGATTTTTCTTGAATAAACAGCTCTGTAAGGCTGGGCGTGGTAGCTCACGCCTGTAATCCTAGCCCTTTGGGAGGCTGAGGCAGGCAGATCGCTCAAGGTCAGGAGTTCGAAACCAGCCTGAGCAAGAGAGACCCCCATCTCCACTAAAAATAGAAAGAAATTAATTGGCCAACTAAAAATATATATAGAAAAAATTAGCCAGGCATGGTGGCGCATGCCTGTAGTCCCAGCTACTTGGGAGGCTGAGGCAGAAGGATTGCTTGAGCCCACAAGTTTGAGGTTGCTGTGAGCTAGGCTGATGCCACCGCACTCTAGTCAGGGCAACAGAGTGAGACTCTGTCTCAAAAAAACAAACAAACAAAAAAACAGCTCTATAATGAAAACCAAATACATTTATTATACAGATATCCACCATTGGCTTTATAATTGTGATATGAATGTCCAGGTCCTCTTGAACTAAAGAACTGCTTTACATTATTTCTCATTTAACCCCTACATCATTCCTGTGAGTAGGCCTTGTGCAAATTCTTTACAAATGAGTTCAAGTTCAGAGCAGGTGAGACCTGTCCCTCAGGTTACAGCTGGGATACAGCCCAGGTGTATCTCATTCCAGAACCCACTCTCTTTCTAGGAACCCACCATCTCTGTTCCAGCCCAGGCTCTATGCTTTTTATCACCACCCCCCTTTTTTTTTTGAGACAGGATCTCACACTGTCGCCCTGACTACAGTGCAGTGGTGTCATCATAGCTCACTGCAACCTCAAACTCCTGAGGCTCAAGCAATCCTCCTGCCTCAGCCTCCTGAGTAGCTGGGACTACAGGTGCTCACCACCATACCTGGCTAATTTTTCTATTGTTAGTAGAGACAGGGTCTCGCTCTTCCTCAGACTGGTCTTGAATTCCTGACCTCAAGCTATCCTCCTGCCTCGGCCTCCCAAAGTGCTAGGATTACAGGCGTGAGCCACCGCGCCCAGCCATAAAGTGATTATTTTAAAGTTACTCACCCTGTTTAACCTCTGTCTGACCTTCCCCAAGCTGCACATGTGTTATGTGCTCTGGGACATCATTTTCTCCTGTGATGGCCTTCTTGGTGTTTCTTGGTTTCTATTTATGACCTGGCCCCAAGGCAAGTGCGTCTTTATCAGCCTGGCTGCATGGGAGGCTTTGCTCCCTTCTAATGAAGGCTGCAGACGGTTCACCTTTGCTTTCTTATGCCCAGAGCACGACCTCTCTCCATTACCTTGATGCTGCAGCTCTGCCGGGAACTTGAATTTCTGTGCTCTGCTCACACTGGTGTTTTCTACCTTGCTGAGCAGAAGCAAAAGTATTTTAAATCCTTTTTGATGGGAAGAGAAATTTCTTATTGGGGTTTGTATTAGAATCTGTTGCTATGTAACAGCTTACTACAAAACTTAACAGCTTGAAACAATAAATATTTATTATCTCATATAGTTTCTGAGGGTCAGAGATCCAGGAATAGCTTAGCTTGATGGCTCTATTAATAGCTCAGGGTCTCTCATGAAGTCATGTGAAGGGTTTCCTGGGCCTAGGATCCACTTCTAAGATGGCCTAGCACATGCATACAAAGCTGGCATTCCAGGCTCTGTGCAGCCTGGCCTCCCTCAGCTCCTACCCAGCCTGCTCACCTTGCATATCTCTCCAAGACCCCACCCTCCTGCACCTTGAGCCCCTACCCCGACCAGTTCACCTGCTCTCTGAACCTGCCACCCAGACTCAGACTGGTGCCTAAGTTCCCTTCATCCACTTCTCTGTCTACATCCTTCAATGCCCCTTTCCCCAGACCTCACCCCTGTCAGAATTAAGCTTTCTTTTCCCTCTGAACTTGGTCCCATTTTATTCATTCTGTCTTTTCTTAGGATCACACGTGCTCAGCTCCTGACTCACAAGACTGTAGACACCTCAACCATGGCTTATACATCCCTGTGGGCCACATGCCATGCCCATGGCTGGTGTTTGCCACATGCCAAATGAATGAGTGAATGAATGAATGATCAAGCAGAAATCTGGTTGCACAGGAAAGGGAGATCATGTTACAGGGGACCATGAACCCCTGGCAAGAGGCACTGGGCATGACTGACCCATACTGCTCTCAGTCAAGCATCTCAGGGTCATCTGGTCCAGTCTGTGTCCTGTAACCCCTCCACAGCATTGCAGACAGCAGGCTGGACCCCTGCACTAGCACCTCCCGTGAGGGCAGGCAGAGCACACTGCAGCTTTAGCACATTGCTGAAGTGCAGTGGGGAGGATGTGGGCTGTGGGGCCTGACTTACCTGAGCTCAGATGCCAGCTCCCCTGTTTGCCAGCTGTGTGGCCTTATGCAAGCCACTTAACCTCTCTGAGCCTTGGTTACCTCCTTTATAAAAGAGATATAATACTACCTCCTTCTGAAAGTTGTTGTAAGGGTTATAGAGAATATACAAAAGCAAAAACAGGCTGGGCGCGGTGGCTCACACCTGTAATCCTAGCACTCTGGGAGGCCG
>VBSM01001265.1:39149261-39179777 GCA_008086735.1 Cheirogaleus medius | reverse complement strand
AAAAAAAAAAAAAAAACCCTCCAGCTTATACAAGGCAATTAATGAATGGTAGCTAATTTTATATTTTTGACATATGATAGTTGTTGCATGTGACTATAGGAGGTTTTATGGATAGTTCAGAGAAAGTTCTAAGAAATGAAATTTGGGCTTAAACCTAAATCTATCATGGTTACAGTGAACCTACTATGGAACTCATTAATATGAAGATGAAGTACCAGAGTTGTTCAAGATCAAGGGTTACCAAACTTTTCCCACAGGGACACATCCCATAGATAATGCTTATGACTGAGACACTTCCCAGCCTACAGGGGCCGCTGCAGAGATGCAGAAGGCTGCAGAGTCTGGCCTGCAAAAGATGACCCAGAAAGAGTGCTTAGGGACAGTGTATGCCTATCTCAGTCCTAATTCTGGAAACAGGCAAGGGTAGGACAGGGAATCCAGGTTTCTGCCATCATATGTTAGGGAGCCAGGCTGTTACTGGTTTGGCACCAGGAGACCCAGGCCCAGGTATTAGGAGCCCATATAACAAGCAAGGCTTTGGTTCTGAAGGGTAGAAGGAAGGAGGGAAGGCCTGGAGCCTTTGGCAGGTGGTGGTGGCCAGAGCCCCAAATGTACCCCAGGGCAGCCCTAGGCCTGCGTGTGGAGCCAAAATGGTTCAGAAATCAGGTCAGAAAATCTGACTGAACCTAGAGAAGATGGAGAAGGGAGGAGGAGAGATGAGGAAAGGATCCCAAAGCAGCCTTGCTGCCGGGGTGCATGGGGTGCCAGTAACAGGATCAGGAGGGTCTCAACCCTCATCCCAAATTCTATTGGCCCCTTAGTCTCCCCATCTCAGTGGGCGGCACCACCAGCCAAAGTCCTGGAGTCCCCCCAACTTTCCCTGGCCCTTGCCTCCCACATCTCATGACCTTTTAAGTCCGGCCCATTCTCCCTATTGAGCCAGTGCCCTTTTCTCCTACCCCACTGTCACTGTCCTGGTTTCTCCCTGCCTCACTGCACGGTCTCCTGCCTGGCCTCCCGCTTCCACTCTCCCCTTCTGTCTACATTTACACCAACATACTCTTCTCCAAAACTAACCTGGCCTCACTCATGCTTCGCTTGGAATCATTTGGCAGCTCCTTGTTGCACTGCAGACCATCCCTTCAGTGTGGCTGGCGGGACCTCCATGGTCTGTCGGGCCTCTTGTGCCCTTCACCGCTAAACATGAACCCAGCCACCTGAACTGCCTGCGGGTCCCACAGGGGCCCTGCCACTTGTGAGCCTCTGTATGTGTTACTCAATCTGCCTTGAACCCACTCCCCACTCTCTGGCCAACTCTCTGTCATTGTCTCTGACTGCACTCCAGAAACCACCCCCCACTCCTGGGCTGGGGTAGGAGCTCCTCCTCTATGTTCCCCACTATCCCATCCTTCATGGCTTTCACCATCTTGTCCTGCAGTAACCTCAGGTCCCTCTGCCTCGCACACCCTGTGCTCAGGGCCAGTTCTTACGCACTCAGGCTCCAGAGTGCTCAGCATCCTATCAGGCAGATCACAGGCACTCAGGAAATATTTTGTGAATGAATGAATGAATGAATAGGTAAAGATGAACAGTGAGAAAATCGAGGAAGAGAAGACAATTTGTGAGGTAGACAAAACGATTTGGGTCTAGAGACATTGAGTCTGAGTTGTTGGTAGGTGTCTTAGTCCATTTTCTGTTGCTTATAACAAAATACCTGAAATTGGGTAACTTGTAAGAAATAAAATATATTTATTACAGTTCTGGAGGCTAGGAAGTCCAGGTTGAGGAGTCACATCTGGTGAGGGCCTTCTTATTGCTGGGGACCCTCTGCAGAGTCCAGAGACAGTGCCTGGCATCACATGGCGAGGGGACTAAGTGTGCGAGCTCATGTCTCTCTTCTTATAGAGCTACCAGTCCCACTCCTGTGATAACCCATGAATCCATTAAACCTTTAATTGATTAATACATCAGTGGATTAATCCATTCATGAGGGCACAGCCCTCATGACCCAATCACCTCTTAAAGGCCCCACTTCAATACTGCCACACTGGGGATTAAGTTTCAACATGAGTTTCAGAGGAGGCAGACACTTAAACCATAGCAGAGGGACATCTGGGTAGAGACCCAGGCTGCCTGGAAAAGGAGGTTTGAAGCTTAGAAGAAGGTCTCTTAAGAGACAGTGTTCTCTCCCTTCACATGGGAGCCCACTCCCCTACAGAAATCCAGAGAGCAGGAAGTCTAATGGCCAGTAAGTGGCTCAGTGTTACCAAACCAGCCTTATCAACTAAGAGAGCCTCAAAGCTAGAAGGACATTATAAAGGCCTTGTCTAGCCTAATTCTTTTGTTTTACAAATGAGGAAACTGAGGCTCAGAGCAGAGAGAGGCCTGCTCGGCAGCTAGTTGAGGTGGTGCTAGAGCGAGAACCCTCCCGTCTCCTTCACAGTCTAAGCTCTTTCCACTGCCTCCCGGGCCTTCTTGTTCACAGCACTCCTCTCCGCGCCCTGAAGGAGGACTTGTCAGTGGAGGTGGACGGGGCCTTGGAAGGACCTAACTCCACAGATACTCATCCACTAGCTCCTCTTTGCCCACAACTTCTCATGGCCCCAAATGAGAACAGGCCCAGTGAAGACCTCGGGAGCCACAGAGCTTACGCACTGAATCTCACGCACTTAACAAACAGCAGCTCCGTCAGCAGCTACGTTTATTTCACCCTGTTTTGAATGTCGTTGGCCATCAGTCCTATAACAGATCAGAAACAGCTGATGAGAAACCCAGAGAGGGATTGCTGAGAACAAGAAAACTGACACGTTGACTCAAAAAAGCAGCAGATGAGAATCATTCAGGGTAAGGACAAATAGCCATTCACACCAAAGCACGACAAGACTCTCCTGGCCTGGCGCGCTCACGCCTATAATCCTAGCATTCTGGGAGGATTGCTTGAGGTCAGGAGTTTGAGACCAGCCTGAGCAAGAGTGAGATCCTGTTTCTAAAAAAAATAGAAAAAATTAGTTGGGTGTAGTGGCACGCACCTGTAAGTCTCAGCTACTCAGGAGGCTGAAGCAGGAGAATTTCTTGAGCCCAGGAGTTTGAGGTTGCAGTGAGCTATGATGACACCATGGCACTCTAGTTTGCGTGACAGAGGAGACTCTGTCTCAAAAAAAAACCAAAAAAAGACACTCCTACACATACATATCCCAACACTAGTCCTGGTTGTGATAACCAAATTATATTCAGTACATTTTGCTTACTTAAGACCTGCAAACATTTAGACAAGGATGTTCATCTAAAGTGATTAAGATCGTTAATGTTCTAGCACTATAAGAAGCAAGCTGTCTGCTATTTAAAGGGAGGAATTATCCTTAAGGATTCTGGACAAGAAAAATTTTTCATTATGAAAAATCAGGGAAGGGAATTGGCATTTATTGATAGACCACAATACATCAGGCAGTGCGTGTGCCTAATGTATTATCTCATTTAATTCCACAATTCTTTAACCTTGCACATAGCAGACATTCAATATCTGTTGAACTCATGAATGACTGAATGGGTTGGGTTTATTCAGCCTTATTTTAGAGAGTGGGAAAACGAGGCCCGAAGTTTAGAAATACCTGCCCATGATCGCACAGTGTGGAGCAGGGATCCCGAGCTCTTTCTCCAAGTCACTACTGCTATTGCCATAACCTGGGTCAACTTTGCAAGAAGGAAAACTTGCACTGTTCATGAGGAAAGAGAAGCTAACCCTCCAGCCACACTTCAGTGCCACAAGCACTAATTGTGAGCTTGCTGTGTTTGCGGCCCTGTGTTAGGAGCACTGTTTCCAGGCATAGGATGTTTCACATCACTTTTGCTTTCTTTGACTGACAGGAATGAATTCAAAGCATGGACGGACATCAAGCCTGTGAAACCAATAAAAGCCAAGCCCCAGTACAAGCCCCCTGATGATAAGATGGCTCACGAGACCAGCTATAGTGCCCAGTTCAAAGGGGAGGCCAACAAGCCAACAGCAGCTGACAATAAGGTCACCGACCGCAGAAGAATACGCAGCCTCTACAGCGAACCTTTCAAGGAACCCCCAAAGGTGAGCCAGACCTTGTGGGAGCCCATCAGCACTGTCCGGACTGGAAGGGTAACCGCAGCGGAGCATACGGGTGGGCTACTGCCAACTCTGGCCCAGCTTCTTTAAAAAAATCCCTGGGTTCCTCTTCAGCACACTGAGACCCAGGGGCCTCTTCAACAAAAAGCTTTGTTAAATTCAAAGGGAATGTTAAAAGGGAGCATTACCTAAATAAAAACAGCTTAAAGGCTGGCAGATTTCCAGAGAACTAGCTTCTGATTTTGAGAAGTCCAGAAAAAGAGTGGCAGAAAATCTCACCTGAGCCCTAAATCCCCTTGTCTTAACACAGCTGTGCTTCTGCCCCTGAAGGCCCACCCAGCATTGCAGGCCCCTCGCCCAGCTTCCTTCCCACCCAGCCCACCTCAGCCTGGCTCAGCCACTCAGCCCTTTCTTCCCTCCCCAGTCCTTGAAGAGTGCCTGCCCTCTCTCACCTTCCTGGATAAACACCATCCACCAGCTGCTGCATCAGCAGCAAGATCTGTTCCCAATAATTTGTTACTAAAATAAACAGTGTGTGAAAGTGGACTCAGGGGTTTTCCTGTAATAACACTACCCTGCCTTACTTGCATCTCAGTGTGAGTTCACGTGCGGGAGAAGCATGTTGGAGCTATAGCTAGAGAAGCCGGAACCATACATGCCAAGCGGCCCAGCTTACTCTCTGATGTCAGACCCATGGAACTGTGCACACATCCTCTCTCCTATGATAATAGGAGAAAATGAGAACCTCAACAGTTCTGGAACCTAATTAGCCTCTTCTCTGCTTTTGTCCTAAAGTCTTGCACTTGACTGAGTTTCCTATTTGGCCCAAGGCCAGTTTATGGGTAAGGTAACTAACCGACCCAGTTTACCTGGGACTCTTCCAGTTTTAGCACTGAAAGTTTCATGTTCCAGGAAACCTCTCAGTTCCAGGCAAACCAGGACGGTTGGTTACCTTATTACAGACCAGGGGTGACTGAAAACCACTGGCCCTCAGTGAGTGCATGAGCCAGTCTGTGAGGCTCAACATCAGCTCTGTCTATCCACAGGTTAGGGGGCCTGGGACATGGGGTTGGCATTGGGCAAAGGAAAGTTTAGGGGAGGAAGGAGGGAATATTATGGAAATCAGATCTAGACATGGACAGGAGCCATATTGAAGCCCAATGGCTACAGAGTTCTCTAAGGAAGGGGAGGTTGAGGCCCTCTCCTTAGAATGAGGGGGCAGAGCTAGAGGGGAGAGCTTGGAGAGGGTGGAGTGGGCTTGGAACAGCTGCCCTGGGGGAAACGGCCAGGGAGCCAGCCAGAGAGGAACAGAGGGCCTAGCTGAGGCTGCAGACCTCCCGGCACACCATCCTAGAGGACAGAAACAGGGCAAGACCAGCTGGGGCTGCAGTAAGAAACCAGCCCAGAATCTCTGCATCTTACATCAGCAGAGGTTTACGTATTAATCCATGTCCACCATAAGTCGGCTGCTGCTCTACTCCTCGTTGCCTCCTCCGCCTGGGGCTCAGGGTGATGGAGAAGCCTCTCTCTGTGGCAGAGGAAAGGAGAGCAGTGGGAAGCACAGACTGACTCTGGAATCTTCTGCCTGGAGGTGACCCATGTCACATCTTACATTTCACTGACTAAAGCAAATCATTTGCCTTTGCCCGAGTTGAACAAGGTGATGAAGTCTAGACTTCCCGCAGGCAGGGGCATCAGATATTGCAGAATAGCGACACTGCTCACTCTCCACTGGGGGCTCCAGGGGAAGGACTGGCTGGGCAGGGGAACCAGTGTGGCCAATGAACGTTGCCAACGTGACTGAGCAGGGAGTTCAGACAGAAGCAGCCAAATGCACCAGTGTCGCTGGAAATACTTTAAACACTGTGCTCCATCAGCGCCAAACTCCCATTCCCGTTATTTTTAATTAATAATGTCTCCTCTCTAAATTCTCTCTCCCACTCCCTTTTGTGTTTCTGTATTTGCGGTCTGTCTGTCTCTCCGTGCAGGTGGAGAAACCTAGTGTTCAGAGTTCCAAACCAAAAAAGACCTCAGCGAGCCATAAGCCTCCGAGGAAGGCCAAAGACAAGCAGGCGGTGTCCGGCCAGGCCGCCAAGAAAAAGAGCGCAGAGGGCCCCAGTGCCACCAAACCCGATGACAAGGAGCAAAGCAAAGAGATGAACAATAAACTGGCTGAGGCGAAAGAGTAAATTTCACCGCACTTTCCTTTTACTCTTCTCTCTCCCTCTCTCTCTCTTTTCTTTAACCAACAAACAAAAAAAGGCCACAAAATTAATTAGAGGCTTCTCATCTCCCTTGGTCCTGAGTGTTCCAGGAGCTCTTTGGTTTGGTTTTTTTTTTTTAATGGAGGGATCCTGCTTCAAAGATGGAGTGGCATGCCTCCTCCTGAGGGTGGCCCAGGCACCCAAGCCACCAGTCCCAGGAACACCAGGAAGCTCTGCCGGCTGGCTGTGCCCTCCCCTGTCAGTGTGACCGCATGCTGACAAGGGAGGCAGGCTGGGCCCAGCGGGAGGCAACTCTGAGCTGGCTGGGAAGCAAATCTCCCGGGGTAGTGCTTGGAAGTGTCTGCAGGGTCTCCTCCTACTGTTCCCCAAGGCCTGTGTCACTGATCGATTTTGAACTTTAGGTAAATGTGTTCTTTTCCAAAATTCGTAACATTATCATGTGCTAGAGAAGCTCAGCTTGGGCTGCAGCAGTTGACAAAATTTGTGGAAATATTAAAAACAAAAAACCAACCTTGGCCTTAATGTCAATAAAATGGAGTTGTGATTGTTAAGTTTAAGTAATCTTTTCATAGAATCTTCTGTTAGGAATGTGTGCCTGTGTTTAGTTTCCTATCAGTGGGCTGTGCTGAGTAATAGATACGCCACTGATAACTAAAACTAGGCCAGGGGTGGGAAAAGGGTTTGGTGTTTTAGGTGTATTCCAGATGTCCTAGGAAGGTCACAAAAATGAGGAGATGTTCCTCTGTTTACTGCCTGTCCAGTGCTGCTGATTTTCCAGAACAGCTGGTTAAAGGTGACTGAGGAAGACTGTTGAAGGTGTAGGGATAGTGTATTTAGAATGTGGCTTTCCGTTTCTGAGAAGGCCAAGGGGCATGTAGACGTAGTGGCAAGTGTGGCGATGTTTGCTGTCCCTTCCTGCACTGCTGCTGCTCTGTTCCTCGGAGAGGACAGGGGTGCTGAGGGCAGGTCAGGGGATTTTCTGTGACTTAGCTGCAGACTAGGAGAGTGCCCTGCTAAGTGATTGGCAAGCGTCTTTGACCTCATTAATTGCATAAAAGCAGCTCTCAGTGTATTCTGTGTCGCGTGTCTATGTGGCCAAAGCCCCCAGGGGTGGCAAGAGCCACCTTAGCTGTGCTAAGTTGTGTTGTAGGAATTAGTGGGGGAGTTGTCGTGATAAGACCCCCAGTGCTTGTGAGGAAACCCAAAATATCTACCAGAAAAATTATATTTGCAAATGTAGATGTGTATATTGTTCAGCACACTTTATTTCTTCTGTTCTTAAAGTCCTTATTGTCCCCAGCATTCTGAAATTGCTGGGCTGCCGAACAGCACCAAGCCTCTGCTCAGGCATGGTTTTCTTTTGTAATGAAAGTGGGGAAGAGTACAGGTCTCACGATTCCTGACCTCAAAAGTCCCTTTAAATCCTTCCGGTTTGGAGGAACCAGAGCCTCCACAAGCTCTCTCTTATTCTGACCGTTCAGGCAGCAGAGTCTCTGTTTGCACCATTTGGTTCGTCACTGTGGGATGATCGAGAAGTCTTTTGCCAATTAATTCAGCGTATGCGACACGGGTCATAATTAGTAACAGAACAGGAAGACTAGAAATGAAGTGCTCGGTCAGGCCCACTGCGACCTTCCTTTCTTTCTCAGGGTATGAAGCTGTGAGGGAGGAGAAGTACGGAAGGAGACAGGAAATGCTAGCAAGCCTCAGTGTTTATGAATCATAACTTCTGAACGCCTATCTGGAAATGACTAGAGCAGATCTCAGTACTGATTCCAGCCACTGGCTAGCTAACATTAACATGTGCCAGAGAACCCTGTCAACATGATCCTAACTGTATCCAGAGAATCTGCCAATGTTTGTCCATTCTCTCAAGATTTGGCATTGGTCAGACATGTTGATGGTAGCCACAATTTGGATTCCTCGTGGAATAACCGTATTTTTTTTTCGCAGATCGAGTAAATCAGTTTACAATGCACAAGAGATCATTCAGCATTCACTTAATGAGTGCTGTGTGCCAGGCACTGTGCTAGACTTGGTGGGCAGTATAAATGAATCTGTCTCCATAGCCACACAGCCAGAAGGATCCCTGTGACTGAGTCAAGTTGGTGGTGGCCAAATCGTAGCCTGCCATAAGGGCCCCACGGCTTTTCCACCCACCTTGCAGCCCCAGGGACTAGATTTCCCACCCTGCCCTGCCTGCGGCTTTTGATGACCTGAATGATGTCTTTTTCAACCTGTCAGCATCCCTTCTTTTTAACACACCTGCTGAGAAAACCCAGTTTGTGGTTCACTTTGACTCTTGAATGTGTCACTTCATTGACAAGAAACTTCCTTTGACTTCTACTGTTTACAAATAAAACTCAGCCAGTCTCGTTCTGTATCCTTAAGGTACTCAATGAAACTGATTTTGGTTCCACAAGCAGTGTTTTGATGTTGCCTTTCTGAAGGTGACCAAGCTTCCAATACCTGTCCCGCCCATTTCCGTATATTTCCCCGTGGCTTCCCCATACTCCCTTGGCGACAGCTGCTGGGGCGGGAGCTTTCCCGCTGTTCTCCTGCCTGCAAAAGTGCCCCTCGAGCTGTGTGTTGGCTCCCCCAGCTCTGTCCTCTGCCTCACTCCCCTTCAGCCCACATAGCTTTGCCTGTCCAAGGCAGACAGGAAGTGTCTAATTACGATTTTGTGGCCTGGGTTTTGTTGCATACCACAGATTGTCTATGTAACCTGTAGCGCACACCTCTCTTGGTGCTATTTCATTCCTGCTGTTAGTAAGAGAATGACAACAATATTCATGTATAGCCAATTGATTGTGACGTGCTTGTGGTCTGTGCTTGCTCAGAAAAACAAACCAACAAACAATTTTTCCAATTATAAATAAATGCTAAAGACAAACACCACTTTCTTGATCTTATTTCCTTGGTGAGGCCCAGCTGAGTAGGTGAAGGAACCAACCTTTGCCATATGAGCCACTCTCCACAAGATGAGCTGTGCCCTGCAGTTTTCCTGGGGTCTCCCTAATGCAGCTTGACTCTTTTAGATTGCCTCTCAGGTTCTAATTGCAAGCAGTCAGAGCTAAGTGTTGGGAAAGGCGAAGATGGACCGGGAGACGCACTGGCCAACAAGGTAGTGTAACGTTTTGATCCGGTGTTGCTGGGAAGAGTGACCGCCTGCACTCGGCACCGCCTGCACTCGGCACCGCCTTGCCACGCTGGGAGGCCGGGCTCTGGCTCTCTGTCCCTTCCTGTCTGCAGGCAGGACTGTTGGTTCTGGCTTTTGCTCCTCCCAAGGAATGGCAGAGATGCCTTCACTTTGCTTGTTTAATCTATCTTTCTTCGGAAGTTCCACCCTTGGGGGGCTAATTCGCTGTGTGGGTTCTGGGGGTGACAGTCGTGTGTGTGTGTGTGTGTGTGTGTGTGTGCCTAACATGGGGTGCTGAAACAGCCGTAAGAGAGGCCCAAATGAGGTGACAACAGACCAGGTAGTTGGGAATGCAGATGAAAGATAGGTTTCTTGCCACTGGGGGTCGTGGCAGAGGGAGCTGTGAGTAGTGGGAGGGTGCAGGTGAGGGGTGGCCTGCAGCAGGTGAGCCGATCCAGGCATGGGAAAGTATGTGAACCGGGTGGGATCTGAGAGCTGGGGCCAAGTTTGCCCACTTTGTTATCCTTCCGGTAAAGTGGGAGACAAGAGATCTTCTACTCTTCATTTTTCCAACATATGTTGATTGAATACCTATTATGTGCCAGGCACTATGCAGGGCACTAGGGAAACCAGGATGCCTGAGACCCTGCCTGTGATCACAGTGGGGCGTGAAGGAGGAGTCCATTCTAGCTGGTTCCGTGCATCAGGGAGGACTTCAGCGGATGGGTAGGTGTTGCCCAGGTGAACAGAGCCGGGGGTGGCCGAGGCATGCCAGAGGGATCAACCCGAGCAAAGGTGTGGGAGGGGTGAAACACTGGGTGAGCTCAGGTTCCAGGAGGTAGTTCACTCGGGGAGGGTCAAGGCAAAGGCTGGAGAGTGGCAGAGCTCTGGCGGAGAGGGCTGCTGCCACGCGACTGGGCGGTTGCTAAAGGGCCTCCATTCCACACGCCCAGACTGCACCCAAACCTGCATGCTCCCTCGCCATGCTGCTCCCTCGCCCGGGCGTCGGGCACACTGCGGATCCTCTCTTGCTCTAAGCTAGGAGCCCTAGCATGGGACTATTATTGCTGGCTCTGATTTCTCAGGGTTTATTGGGGGTGGGGAAGCAGTGGTAGGAATCGATTAAGATTCATATAAATGAAAAACCACTATGTATTTGTTTTCCAAATGAATAGAAAACATCCCACCCACTTGTCTACTTTCGTATGGGGCAGAAAAACGCAAAAACTGTTCAATAAGTAAAACAAATACACAAAAGTATATTACTCACTCTCTTTTGATCAGTTAAGGGAGAGAGACAAAACAGGGATCGGAAGAGGTGATAAGAAAGGAGAGAAATACAGAGGTAGAAACAGGCATAGGGAGAAAAGTCACAGAAAACATACATATGAAGACACGGAGAATAAACTAAGAGAATGAGAGGAGTTGGGACCCACTCGGGCTGAGAGACAGGGCAGGAAGGGGGAGCCTCATTGGCTCCATCTGTGCTGCCCACCTGATCAGGGCTCGCACAGAGGGGCATACACCTGTGGTTCCTGCTGCGCCTGTTGCTGCCTGGAGCCCCGGGAGGCAACCCTGTAACCCACTCACATTGCCTTCCTCAAACAGCAATCAAAATTAAACCAGCCTTCTCTTTTTAAAAAGGGCTGTTGTTGCTGAATTAGTTATAAAAGTATTTTCATTTTTCCTTAAAGTTTGTGTGTTCTTAATGAAATTCTTTCCTCTTTTTTTGTTTTTCCACTAGGGTTTAAAAATTTATAACCTGCTTCTCATAGATTTGGGGAGTGTCAAGGCCCCACAAGGGCTGTAGACTCCGTTAGCATGTCACGGTGATTCCAAGGTCCTTTTACTGCAAATATGTCTTAAAGCAGTTCACATTTTCAGGACCACAGGTATAAAAAAGTTTCGTTTAGGATGCAGCCTGTGGACCATCTGCGTTAAAGCAAGGCTCCACCCCAGCCCCACTTGAGGACAGCGTCTGGGGCAGCTGGGGCCACTGAGACAGGAGAGGCAGCTGTCTCGAGTGAATGGAATCAACTCCGCCTTAGACTCTACCCTTGCAGAACCAGGCGTGTGGTGCAAACCCCCCATCCCATTGCCATCTGATGCATATCCTCATAACACCGAGACCATCCTAGAATACCTGTAACAACAGGGAGGACTGGAATTCCCATCGTTACATGTTTTATTATTTACCATGGGAACTGTTCACATTAGCAGTTCACTTAAGCATTTACAAGGTTCATGGCTAGAAATCAGTGCTGCTGGGCAACCTGTATATTTCATTAACCTCTTGGAGCCCTGGTGTCCTCCTCTGAAAATGGGGACACAAATACCCACCTCAGAGGAGCAGAGTGAGGATGAAATGACATGATGGTTGCAGGCAGCCCATAGTAGACACTAAACACATCATTTCGGGCCCTTCCCCTCCCTGTATAGCACTTGAAAGATATGTGTTCACTTTCTTTCTGATAGATATATAGTTAACTATGCATAATCTATGAAGTTTATTGAGGCAAACACTCTTCAGAAGATCACTTTTAAAAAATTCCAGCTATTGAATTACTTTGAGTCCATGAACCTAAATAAGAATTTTCTTACAATTTATATTTATGGATTGATTATTTACAAAGCATTTCTTTCTGTGTCATTCCACTGAACCCTCCCAGGGTTGTGGTGCAGGAGTTTGCCCCAGGCAATAGATGAGAAAGGGAAGCTCAAAGAGGAAGGCACCTGGCCAGCTTGGTCAGGCTTGGAAAACCAACGGAGGAGGCACTGGAGCCCAGGCTCCTGCTCCACAGCCTGGACTGTCTCTCCCTGTCACCTGAAGGAGGCTGGGTGGCCTGAAATGAATCAGGTTTCAGACAAGAGGGACTCCTAATGAAAACTAAACCCAAACCTCACAGTGCCACACCCTGGCTGGGCCTTTGCAGATCCCCCAGCAGGCTCACCTAGTACCTTCTTTCCATCTCGGAACCCAGTTACCAATCCAGGGAAAATAAGAATGCCATCATGGCCGGGCGCGGTGGCTCACGCCTGTAATCCTAGCACTCTGGGAGGCCGAGGCGGGAGGATTGCTCAAGGTCAGGAGTTCGAAACCAGCCTGAGCAAGAGCGAGACCTCGTCTCTACTAAAAATAGAAAGAAATTAATTGGCCAACTAAAAATATATGGAAAAAATTAGCCGGGCATGGTGGCACATGCCTGTAGTCCCAGCTACTCGGGAAGCTGAGGCAGGATGATTGCTTGAGACCAGGACTTTGAGGTTGCTGTGAGCTAGGCTGACGCCACGGCACTCTAGCCCGGGCAACAGAGTGAGACTCTGTCTCAAAAATAAATAAATAAATAAGAAGGACATCATGTCTTCACACAACTGGCACAAACATCTTGACTGTACTTGATTGGTTGTGACCAATCATCACAACCAAATACATAGTTTTTCTCCTTTGAGGACTAAATTAACTGATTTGGTGCCTGAAATGTGTGGGTATTAAATTCAGAATGGTCCAACAGATTTTTCATTCATAAGGAATATACTTGGTGCTGGAGATTCCGAGATCAATCCATCCAGTACCTGAGCATGGATCAGAGACTTCCATTTTGTGCATTTTACTTCTACCAGTAGAATTGAGCTTAAATTTCTGTCCCTTGTCCTCATATAAGTGGGGGGCCTCAATCACTTGTTAGGTTGACATTGTATATAACTATCTTAACAGATGGCTCCAGACCTCTTCTCTGGGGCCAGGGGAGGTTCAGATGCTGTGACAAATTAGTTACCACCACCGCTACTGGTTTAAGCTGCTAGAGGGATCTTTACTCCGTGAATCTGACCATGTCACACCCTGCTTTAAACCATCTCGGGCTCCTCGTGGCAGAAGCTTATCGTTCCCTCAGTGCACCATGCTGCTTCTCACCTCCATGCCTTTACCCACGCTGCCCCACCTGCCCAGAATGCCCTTCTCCTGCTTCTCCACCTGGCTAACTCATCCTTCAAGACTCCGCTCAGGGGACCGCTCCAGGAAGCCCTTCCTGCACCTCCCAGGCTGGGTAAGAAGCTCCCTGTGTCTTCATGATGGAACTTGCCACGTGTACTGTGTCATCTGCTCATGTGTGTGTTCCCCCCATCAGTCTGTGCTCCCCCAGGGCAAGGCCCAGGTCCTTCTGTTCATCGTTATAGTCCTAGCTCCTGGCCCAACGCCTGCCACAGAGTGTCTTCTAAAGTGTTTGTTGCATGAACAGTGAGTGAGTGAGTGGTAATATTTACCGTCTACCTCCACATTCACCGTGATTCCTCCACAAGGCTTTATTCTGCCCAACAACTGTCCTTGCTCATGTGAAAGGGGTGGTTTTGAGAGAAGTCCTGGCAACAGCAAAGAGCAGTCAATGGCTGGTTTTATAATGGCCAGCCTCTGTCCAGGCCAGCATATCCCTGTTATTTTTTTCTAAATAGTCCTAACATTATAAACTCATGGGCTCTTGGTTACAGGGCAAGCTTAAAAGGTTGGCTAATCCCACCCCTGCTCAGTGCAGAGCTCTTAATTCTAGCATAATAGAAAGGCATCCCCTACCCGTGGCATGCCATAGGCACGTCTAATTCTAAGCAACAGGCCTGGCTCTAAATCCAAGCTCTACTATTTACTAGCCGTGTGACTTTGGCTCAGTCTCTTAATTCCTTTAAGCCTCAAAGAGAATACAAGTATGTATGCATCACTCTCCAAATGTATTTGGTTCCCAAATTCGGGAAGTAAAGAGTTTGGCCAGCAAGGAGGGATAGTGTTTTCCGAATGTTTACTTCCGGAGTTTGGGATAGCAGATGGTAAGAGCGCTGAGAGCAATGGATACCTGCTTCTGATTCACAGGACTGCTGTGACAGCCCAGTGGGGATGCATGCAAGGGTCCTCTGTAAACTGGACAGGGGAGCGCCCTTGTCAGCAGTTCATTGCATGGTAGTTTTGCTGACCATCACATCCCAGTTACTTAACTATCGTTGGTCCCAAACAGTGTAGTAGTTGGAGCGACATGAGCTAAACCCATTCCCTATGCCACACAATGGCCTGAGATTAAGGCCATCTGGTGATGGCTCTTGCTGCCCTCCTCTCCTTACCCAGCCCTTCATCAGCCCCTCCTGCCTGAGCACACCCTATAAATCACCTGGTGCAGATTCCATTTCTGCAATTACACATTCATTTGAAGTGATTCCCTCTGGACACATGAAGTCATTTTGATTAATTGCTCGAGATCCTATCCTTTGCTTTAGATGGGGGTTGGGAGTGGACAAAAATTGATTTGCAAGTTCCCAGGAGCACAGACTTAGACAAGAACTGAGCCATTTTTGTCTGGCTGCCTTAATCCAGCACTTTACATTTCAAAAAGGGTCATTAGCAGGATTATCAGATTCCTGGCAGCCCACTGGGACAATCAACTGTGCCCTTGACTTCGCCTTCTCGGTATTAAAACAACCAAGGATGCTTTTAAAAATATTTCTTATGCAACTAGGAATTATTTAGTTTGTATCAGGTCAAATCTAGAAAGATATTTAACAATGGCAAAAATAAATAAACCTGGCAGAAAAGCAAAATCACCTAGCCACCTAGTACAACCATTTTCCCTGCCTGGAAGGAGCCCAGCGTGGTGGAGAAGGATCTGAACTAGGAACCTGCCCCAGGTCTCTGGTTTGGCTTTTATAACATGCAGAGTTGGCACAGCTTAGGGGAAGGGAATGAACATTTATTTGGCCTTTACCCACTTGGTCTCATTTAATCTTCACAGTAAAGTTAGAAAGTCTATAGGTATCATCTCCATTTATAGATAAAGAAATCAAAACTCAGTGACTGAGTAACAAAGTCACATGACTTGTACGGTGAGCCAGGATTTGAGCCCAGTTTGGGTGACTCTAAAACCCATTCCTCGTCCAGTATTTGGAACCAGCTCTAGGGTTCCTGTTGTAAAGACGTGCATTCTCCTGAAACAGCAGTCTCCTCATTCTGTCCCTTGCTTGCACTGAAGCCATCAATGATTCTACATGCTCTGTCTGTGGAAACGAGTCACAGGGAGGTCACTGGTGCTGAGTTTGATCGGCACAATTTACTCCCTCCACCCCCTACCCAGAATTAAGCCTTGTGGTGGCAGTGTCTTTCCTCGCTGGTCTGAGCTGCTCTCTCTGTGGTAATGAGCCACATCTGGGTGGACTGTGTGGCCCTGGGCTGGTGGACCGACTGGCAGCCACACAGGTAGGGCTTACAGGTGTGAATGTAGATGAGCACTCTTAGGCCAGGATGCAAATCTTCTTTGCCAGAGCCTGCTGAATGCCAGGAGGTAAAGCTGAGGGGGTCCTTGTACAGTGGACACGGGAAAGGCTGAAGGAAATAGGGGCTGGCCAGGCAGGTTGCGGGCTGGGCCCAGAGGGCCGACTCTCTCAGGAGATGCAGCTGGGAGCTCTGAGCTGGGACCTGCAGAAGGCACCAGCTCTGACCAGAACCAGTCAGGGTCATCTCAAGCCCAACCCAGTTCAGGTGTCTGCAGACAACTTTGGAGTCTCTATATTTGAAGGCACACCCATGAGGGATTTTCTAGACAAGAAGGAGCTCTTCAGTTAAGGTCCTGACATTGCCTTGGCCCCTTTCTGGAGGGTGGAAGTGAGGACCATCCCTATCTGCCTGGCTGATTCCAGTTGTGAGAATCAAATGTCATGTTGTATGTAAAGTCCTTTTAGGAAATGTTAAAGAGATGTTATAATTTGGAGGGTGGGACCAAAAAGATGCTAAGGCAGTTGAAAATAGGGAAACATTTATATGTCAAGTAAACGTGGTGGTTAGAATTTGATCTTGTGCGAGCTACTGGAAAACTCCTCATTTGGAAGGTGGGTCTCCTGCTACGTGCCAGCCCCATGCTAGAGCTCCCTGGTTCTCCACCGTAGCCAGTGATGCGGCACATGGTAGGCATTTACTAAATGTTTGTGGAAGCCAGGAAGGAAGCAGGGGATGGAGAGAGGCAGAGAGAGAAGGGGAGGGAGAGAAGGCAGGAAGGAAACAGATGAAGCAGACATGGTCCCTGCACTCAGAGCCGAGTCTAGAGAGGCAGCTACAAAACGGCTGAATCTGATGTGATGGGGAGGTACACCCCCTGCCGTGAGGGGTGCACTGGGGGCTGTGGGAACACAGAAGAAGGAGGTGGAGGGTCAGAGGTGGCTTCACTGAGGAGGCTCTGGAGTTGAATCTTCAGTCGCTGAGAAAGGGTTTCCTAGGCAGATGGGGAGAGGTGGTGTTCTGGCAGCCAGCCCTGATGTGCCTGAGAGACGGCGAGAGCAGCTGAGGGCCGATCAATGGACATATAGACTCTGGGGCAGAGAAGGTGTCCTGTTCGGAGCTCACACCTGCAGGATGGCTTTCAGTTCTGTGGGTCTCACTTTCCAAGGTGGAGAGGGCAGCGGCTGGGCAGCCAGCTGGCAGGGAGATGGCCATGCAGGTCCGGGAGACCCACGGCCCATCAGGTCTGTCCCTCCAGCCCTGCACACTTCCAATTTGGCTCCATGGAGTTGTGCTTTCATGGAACGGAGAGGGAGGACTTTTCCAGCCAAGCGACGGCTTTGCCCCTAAAGAGACCTTTGAGCCTGTCTGGTTGAAGAGACCCAGGTTGATACCGCTTGGGGCCCGGGCTGGTGGTGGTGCCTGCCCATGGCGGGTGGCATCATGTTCGTGGAGTGTGTTTATAGGTCTGTCTCCTGCTCCACACTAGGGCCTCCTGAAGTAAGGGTCCAGCACAGAGCCTAATAGATGGGGGCTCAGTAGCTTTTGTCCGATGAATAGATAAAAGAGAATAAAGAGAAAAAGCCACACACCAGCCATGAGTTACTCCCACAGACATGTGCCAGGTACTCTACAAGCCAGACGCTGTGCTAGGTACTTGCGATGCAAAGATGAACAAAACACGGCCCCGTGGTCTAGCAGGAGAGGTAGATAATTACCACACAACATGATAATTGCTAAAATTGAGGCTACTACAGAGTCCTGTGGGGCAGAGGCAGAGCGAGCGTTCTTGTTTTGAGAACTCCTTGTTTCCTGCAGATTCTTCACAAGAATAATGAGCCTTTCAAAGGTGGTTTCCTTGGCAATGCCCCTTGGGCAGCCGCACTTCCCATCACTGTTAGGAGCTTTGTTTGTATCCAAGAATCGTGGGCTGGTGTACAGCCCGTGGACGCAGGGAGGAAGGGAACAGAACAGTGACATCACTGTCTGCTGTCCCCTCCTGCCGGGGCCCCTGTGGCACCATCGGCCTGTGCCTTGCTCTCCTCTCCTGCCATCTGTGCTCCAAGTGAGTTTGCCCCACCCCTTCTGCCCCCATACTGATAGGATGGCTGAGAGGCCCACGTCTTAGTCCTGGACCTGCTATCCATTAGCTACGTGGCTGTGGGAGAGTCACTCACCCACTCTGGGCCTAGTTTCCCATCTTAGAGCAAGACAATTGGACCAGATCACTGAGTCCCTCTTTAGAACTAACACTACCAAATATCACCTGTCTGCCAGGGGTCATGCCATTCGCATTCCCGCAAGCTAATCCTTTCTGGAAGGTAGGCTGTATAAGCTCCCTTTTGTAGATAAGGAAACTGGGGCCTGGAAATGCAGGCCCACGATTCCATCCCTGGCTAGGAAGGGTGGAGTCAGCATTCAAACCCAGCTCTTCTGGCCTCGAGCCCAGTCAGTGTGCTTTCTCTCCAGCAGGTTGCTTTTACATCATGTGAAATCACCTATGTTGAAACATCCAGCACGAGCCTGGCACATAATTATTGCTCAGAAAATATGGGAAGGCAGGGGATTCAAGGACAGGGTCCACAGGTTCCCTGATTTCTGATCAGGGCCCTATGCCAGGAGCATTGCCCCAGCTCTGGGCTGCTTTGAGACAATCTAAGAAGAAAAATAAACAGCTGGGTGGATTATTGGATTAGAATTGTGTGCAAGGGCAGGAATCAGTGGGATGGAATGAAGTCCTTTCTCCAGCTAGTTAAGAACAGGGCTCGGTAACCTTGCATCCACACTCTATGAAGCATGGAAGCAATGCCAGTGTGTGTGCACTCAAGAGGCTTTGCCTATCTCCATGGAAACAGGAGGAAGGGCAGAAAATGAAGTATCTAAGACTTGTATGTCTCATGTAACTGTGGAACATTGAGTTTTGCAAATAGGACAGAGCCTGGCACAGAAAAAGCTCTCAGTTATTCATTCATTTGGCAAGGCCTAGCCTGAGGGAGATACTGTTTTAGGTACAGAAGATACAATAATGTGCAAAACTGCATGGTGCCTGCTCTCTGAACACTTAAGTCTAGTAGGCAAAACATTAATGCAAAAGAATACAAGTTATTAGCTGTCATAAGGGAGAGGAAAGAAGGTGCCAGAAACTAGGAGATCCTGTCACAGGAGGCTGGCCCTGACTGTGGGGTCAGGGAGGCCTTTCCCTAGGCAATGCCCCAGGGAGCTGAGAGATGCAGGCTGAGGAGGCACCAGCCAGGTGAAGGGGGAACAAGAGAATATTCCAGGAGCAGATAACAGAATGTGCAAAAGCTGTATAAAGGGAAGGAGCAGGGCATGCTGAAGGAACAGAGTGAAGCCCTGGAGCAGGGAGGTGCTGGGGACATAAGCCAGGGAGGGTTCAGGGCGGAGCAGGCTAGCAGGCTGGCCAGCTCGGTGGGGCTGGGTAGTGGATTTTATTCTTTACTCTTAGTGCAAGGAGAAGCCATTGAGGGCTTGTAAGCAGGGAAGGGACGAGATAAAGTTTGTTTTCTTAAAAGATCATTCTGATTTCTGCATGAAGAATGGATTGGAGGAGAGAAAGAATAGCGGGAACAGGGGCTGCTGAGCAGGAGGCTGTGACAGTGGCCAGAGAGATGATGGCATAGCAGGTGGTAAGGGAAGAGGGAAGGAAAGAAGTGGGAATATTCAAGAGAGAAATATTAGGAGCTGCAATAGATGGGACTTGATGGTTTGAGTGAGTGTTTTGAGGGAGAGCGTGGTATCAAAGACCACTCTGGGTTTCTGGCTGGGGCTGTGGAACAGAGGAGGAACCAGGTGTCTGCAGCAGTAATTTGTAAATCTTTCTGTTTGGCCTCTTTGTTCCAGACATGTGCTGGGCATTAGGGCTACAGGCGAGGAGGATGGCTCCTGCTTTCAGGGAGCTCATGGTCTAACGGGAATCTGACAGCGACTGAGATACCTGTGAACGTGAGAGACTGAAATGGCACTCAGGGGGATGTGCATGAAGCCAGTGTGGAGAGACACAGGCAGAAAGACCTCTGAGGAGGTGGCGCTGAGCTCAGCCTTCAAGGACAGGCAGGGCTTTGAAGGGCAAAAGGGTGTGAAGTATGTAAAGCAGCACCAGGGGCCAGTGCAAGGGGAGTGGGGTCCCCGGATGGCCTGCGGTGTCCCAGGGCTGCTGTGAGGGTCGAGGGAGATAGAGTAACAAAGCTGTGAGCATTTAATAAAACTGTTATTACAGTAATGGACTTATTTGTGTAATACACCCAAGAACTCTACAAATATCAAGAACTATGATTTCAGATCCCTGCCTAACAGGATCCTCCGATCCTCTGTCATAATAGTCCCTGACATTTATATTGTTATCCCATTTTACAGGTGGGGAAACTGAGATCTATTGTGGTTGAGCAATTGCCCAAGACATCTCAGACAATAAGCAGCACAGAAGCTGAGATAAACCCAGCAGGTCATTCTAGTTTTTGAGAGGTTAGTGCTTTCAGGGCACACAGGCTGGGCGGTGGCAGGGGGCTGTGTCATATGCTATCTTGAGAAGATTTGCAGCTGGCCCAGGGCATCAGATTCAGTTGTGCAGGTTGGGCTGTGCCTGAGGACAGCTAGTCTGTGGCCTGAGTGGGAGGTTGAGTACAGCTTGTTTCTGCTCCCCAGGCCATGCATCCAACTTCTGCCATGAGGGGGTAGCTTTGCCTCATTCACATGGACACAGGAAGCGTGCGGCCCCCACCAGCCTTCTTGGAGGTGCTGGGGTGTTTTGCAGATGGGGAGATGCAGGGAACTGTGGGACCAAGTGACAACTAGTCAGTCTCAATGAGGGTTTCGTGGAGCCCTTGAGGAATGTTTTATGCATAGAAAAACTGTCCAGGCTGCTTTGGTTTTAAAAGTGAATGCCTAATTGATAAAAGTAATAATATAAAAAAAATTTAGTGAAATGTAACAATCTCTTTTAAGGAGGATTTTCTAACTTAATTCTCTTAAATAATTTAAATTAAATTATAAGTAATTTAAAATAAATTAAAGCTTAAAAATATGGTGACTCAGCATTCATAAAAATTCCATCATTATTTATAAAATGTGTAAAACTTTCTCATATTTTGCTACTTTAAATCTTGTCTAACTTAATTATTTCATTATACATTTTATATTGGAATAACAAAGCTAATTTTTTAGATATTCTAATATGCTGAATTCTCCTAAATATTACAAATACTTATTTTTTTTTTTGAGACAGAGTATCACTCTGTTGCTCAGGCTAGAGTGCCGTGGCATCAGCCTAACTCACAGCAACCTCAAACTCCTGGGCTCAAGCAATCCTTCTGCCTCAACCTCCTGAGCAGCTGGGACTACATGCATGCACCACCATGCCCGGCTAATTTTTCTATATATTTTTAGTTGTTCAGCTAATTTCTTTCTATTTTTAGTAGAGATGGGGTCTCACTCTTGCTCAGGCAGGTCTCAAACTCCTGAGCTCAAAGGATCCACCCACTTCGGCCTCCCAGAGTGCTAGGATTACAGGTATGAGCCACCATGCCTGCCAAAATATTACAAATACTTTTGAACTAAATCTATGTAGATTTTTCCCAAACTTAATACTCAAAAAAGGTAATACTTTGGGTTTGATTTAATTCATCATTTCTAATCTTAATTCTAACTGCCCCCCATGATTAAAGACATTTACTCACTAAAGAAAAAGTTTACTAACCAAAGCAATATGAGGTTATGAATGCACACAAATTTGGGGTTAGCTCACAGCTGGCTGGGGGTCTCATTAAACAGAGACTTGGGGCGTGGCCTAGGGGCCAAGGCTGCAAAAAGCCAGGGAAGCGTGGCTGGCCTTTATGATGGGCAGGCCTGCAGGTACTCTGAGTCCATGTCCTGCCAAGGGGCAGACTCTGCAGCCCAAACCCTCAGATGGGTTAAGCACCTTTTACCCCCCTCAGCCTGATCGCCCCATCAGGATGACCCCGCCCAGGTCACCTCAGGACCAGAGAGGACATATCTAATCAATTTCCTGCTTGACTCTATTCTGAATTCGGTTTTTATTTTTCCTCTCTGGCCAGCCACCGATGACTGGATGTGTTTTAATGCCATCTTTGGATTCTGCATGCTTCTCATGGCCTCGCCTGGCTCTCTCCTCAAACACTAAGGTCCTGCTGACAGCAGCCGGCCGCGTCCGTCTGGCCAGAGCAGCTGTGTTCCATGTCGTGCTGAGCCAGAGAGCCACCCTGGCCCTCTCCCGCCAGCAAGGGGGCTGGTGGACAGGCTGCCTGTGCCACTGTGGTATCCAGGTGCTAAATACAATCAAAAGCTTCTGCATCAGGAGACATAGCAGAATAAAAACAGTCCAAATATGTGTAATTTTATTTCTAAGTAAATAGAAAAATAATCATAATAATACCATAGTACAAGGTGCTCTGTGTACGTGACCTTTAAACATCATAAATTTCTGAGTAAATATCCTTATACCTAGTCAACAGATGACAAGCTTGAGGCCCAGAGAGCTTAAACTATACTGAGCTAAGGAAGTATTACCAAGTAGAGGTCTTACCGGAGCCTGACAGTAACTGTTAAAATGCTGAAAGACTGCGTTGCCACAGTGTAAGAGTAATAGCAACATCTACCTTGTACTGAGCACCTACTATGTGCCAGGACTACAGGGGGAAGAGCACAGGCTCTAGGAGTGGAAAGACCCAGGCTAGGCTGTGTGGGTCCCCTCACTTTCCATATCATCCGCCCTCTCAGGACCTCCTTTTGTCATCAGACAAGCAGGGCTAATAAAATCCTTCCCGTGTGCTTCACAGGACTGCTGTGCTGCCGAAATGAGCTATAGAAAGAAGTGATTTGGAAAGCAGCATGTGCTGTAGGTTGTGACGCTGGCTGAGCAACACCCCTCCTGAGCAGCAGCTTTGAGCCTGGCCTGCAAGGAAGGGGTGTGCACTCTAAACCCAGACGGGCCGGTGTGACTCGGCAATGTCTGCCCTCGGGTGTCAGTGTTGTCACACGCTCTCCACGTGTGGGTGGGCCGAGGAATAGGGAAGATGGCTGCAGTGAGGCAGCTGGAGCAGCCCTTGAGGATTCTGGTGACAGGCTGGGACTCTTGGCTGCAGGGAAATAAGCCCAAGAGCCTTGGAGTTAGTGTGGGCAAAGGGGCAAGGAGAGTAGAGGGAACTGGAAATAGGGATGGAGTGAGGGGACCAGGGCCTCATCACTGCCTGAATGGGGAGTCCCAGCCAGTCACCGACTGAAGCTGGGGGCAGAGGGAGTGGTGCAGGCAACAAGGAGGGGCGCTGTCTATAGAGAATTATAAAGCTAGAAGCCAGTCTGCTTTTTATCATCACCATGTGCCGGCCGTTCTATACAATGTTAGTGACAAAAATGCCTTTTCCCCTTGCAGGGATGGGGGAGAGGGAAATTCCCACTTCCCTCTTTCTTGGTATGCCATGGACCCCTTGCCCCTCCCTGCAGTCAGCCCTTAAAAAGGGAGTCAGGGAAGGAAAGGAACCTCGGTAGGCCCTGAGAACAAGGAAAGAGCCCCCTGGCCTGTAGTGTCACCTGAGTGGACAGCTAGGATGGGGCTCCCAGAATGGGCCCAGTGGTCCCGGAGGAAAAAGTAGGGGCTGGATGGAGTGTGGGGTGGACTGGCTGCTGGGATGCCCACTGGCCGAGTCTGAGCCCAGCTGAAGTACTGCCGTTGTCACCAGGGCACCACCCCTGTGCCACGTGCAGGTTATAATCAATTGGCAAGCACGTTGAATGACCGATTCCTGAGCCTGCCCCTCACCCCACCCCATGTTCTGTACCAAGAACACAGAAATCAGACTCTCCTGGCTCTCCAGCAAGAGCTACCTGGTCCAAGCTCCACTGGGCCAAGACTTATCAGGCAATCTGTGCTCTGCCCCATCCCTGGCCTGAGCTCTAGCCTCACAGTGACCACCTCTCTCTCCTTTGCAGGAGCCTGGTCCAACCCGCCAGTGATTCAAGTAAGAATCAAGGTCCTGTAGCCACAGAGCCAGACAAGGATCAAGGTCCTGTGGTCCCAGGCCTTCGGAAAGGTCAAGGTCCTGTGGTCCAAGAGCCTCCAAAGGATCAAGGCCCCATGGTCCTGGGGCCTCCAAAGGATCGAGGTTCTGTGGTCCCAGGGCCTCTGAAGGATCTAGGTCCCATGATCTCAGTACCAGTCAAGGGTCAAGATCCTGTGGTCCCTGAGCCTTTAAAGATTGAAGGTTCTGTGATCTCAACACCAGTCAAGGGCCAAGGTCCATTGATCCCAGGGCCTCTAAAGAATCAAAGTCCTATGGTTCCAGCAAGAGTTAAGGATCAAAGTTCTGTGGTACCAGAGTCTCTGAAGGATCAAGGTCCTGTGGTCCCTGAGCCTGTCAAGAATCAAGTTCCTGTGGTCCCAGCACCTGCTAAGGATCCAGACCCCAAGATCTCAGCATCTGTCAAGGATCAAGGTCCTGTGGTCCCAGAGCATCTGAAGGATAAAAGTGCCATGGTCATAGCACCTGTAAAGAATGAAGGTCCCGTGGTCTCTGAGCCTGCAAAGAATCGAGGTTTAGTGGCTCCAGAGCTGGTCAAGGATCCAGGTGTAGTGGCCCCAGAGCATCTGAAGGTTCATGATTCTGTAAAGGATCAAGGTCCTGTGGTCCCTGAGCCTGTGAAGAATCAAGGCCCCACTCTCCCAGCACTGGTCAAGGATCGGGGTCCCCTGGTTCCAGAGCTTTCAAAGAATCAAAGTCCTGTGGTCCCTGAGCCTGTGAAGAATCAAGTCCCTGTAATCCCAGTGCCTCTGAAAGATCAAGATTCCCTGGTGCCAGCATCAGCAAAGGACCAAGGTCCTGTGGTCCCTGAACCTCTGAAGACTCAAGGTCCCAGGGGCCCTCAGCTGCCCACTGTCTCGCCTCCACCTCCAGTCATGATCCCAACCGTCCCCCATGCGGAATATATTGAGGGTTCCCCTTGACATGCACCCTTGACTTGCCAATGAAGGAGCTGGCAGTGAAAGTGCCCCCCTCCCAGGGGCAGTGAAGGCACATATTTAATCTGCATGAAATGTGTACCGTAGTCTTGCTGGAGTCTAATAAATCTGGTCCCCTGCTCAGCAGTGTCTGTCTCTGGCTCGGGGTTGGGGGGATATGCATGCATGCCATGTACACTGAAAGTGGTGTGCCAGGCTCCGCTCTCACACATGGGGGCCAGAGAAGTCCGAGAAATGCCCAGTTCCTGGGAGCTGTCAGCACGAGATGGGAGTGGGCAGGCAATGCCAGGAGACTGAGAACAGGACCCCATCATGAAGGTGGGTGGGACGAGGTAAGGGGTCGGATCCCATTGAAAGCCCAGCAGGCTGAGCCCTGTGTGGGTCAGAGTTGAAGCCTGTAGAAGAAACAAGAGCAGGGACCCAGGTGGCCCAGGGTAATTCTGGGTGACAGTTGTTTGCCGAGAGCTGTCTTAAAGCTCATCCAGAGGTCAAATTTCTTGAGAAAACCAGGCCTTCTGGGTATAAGTCTCAGGGCACTGCAGAACCTAACGTCTGCTGAGCCTCATCCAGCATCTGTGACAGCTCAGCCAGGAGCTTCCAAAAATCCCTGGAGTCCCATTCATTCACAGACGCAGCGGGCTTTGCCTGAGCACCTGCTTTATACGAGGTCACTGTGGTGAAGAATCCCAGTCTTAGGACAATAAATGTGGTGTGGGATGAGGCCCTGGGACAAGTAAAGGCCTGGCTTGGAGAGTACACCTGGCGAGGGCAGCCAGGTGGGCTTCACAGAGAAAGTGGCTGCGGAGCCCTGACAGGCTCCAGACAGCCCAGGCAGGAGCAGACAGGGGCAAAGGCCCCCTCTGGAAGTCCCTAAATGAAAGAACCTGGCTTGCATGAGGACTCAACCAGGGCTATGGCAGGTCTCTGAGGCAGAAAGCTGGGACCAGGAGGGGGGAACCTGTTTTCTGAATCCCAGGACATCAGGGAGGGAGCAGGGGTCAGCCCTGTGGGCTGTGCGGTGCCGGCAGGTGAGGAAGAACCACAGCGGGGTGTGTGGGGGGGAGGCTGGGAGCTGCCCACAGGCCTGAAGTGTAGCTTTGGTCAGAGGTGGGTCCTGCCAGTGTCTTACTGGTATGGGCCACAAGGCCATGGGGCAACCTCCCTTTTAAAGCCCAGAACCCTCAGGGAGCTAGGGGTGCAGGGCTCCACCTGTTGCCCCCCACCATTGCTGGCTCCCAAGGAACTCTCCTACCCCTTTTAAAGAACGTTTTTATTTTATTTTTTATAATTTTTTTTCTTTTTTTTTGAGACAGTCTCGCTCTATTACCCATGCTCTAGTGCCGTGGCGTCAGCCTAGCTCACAGCAACCTCAAACTCCTGGGCTCAAACAATCCTCAGTCTCCTGAGTAGCTGGGACTACAGGCATGCGCCACCATGCCTGGCTAATTTTTTCTATATATTTTTAGTTGGCCGGCTAATTTCTTTCTATTTTTAGTTGAGACAGGGTCTTGCTCTTGTTCAGGCTGGTCTCGAACTCCTGAGCTCAAGGGATCCTCCCGCCTCGGCCTCCCAGAGGGCTAGGATTACCCCAGCCAAAAAGAACTTTTTTTGAAAGGGCTTCTTTTAAAGGAGCTCAGCTCGGTTCTTACAGAAAATTCATCCCAGGAGGCACAACACTATGACTCCCAAATAGCCCAGTTTTCTGAGCCAGCCTTCTCCATCCAACTGGCCCCAAGCCTGCCTCCTCACCCCATTCCCAATAGCACTAGGGTTTTCTGCCCCCAGGAGCCACCTCCATACACCTGCACTGTGAGGTTTCTTCCTGGCCCAATACAGAAGCAGCCCTCAGAGCTTGCTGCCCCATGAGCCCTGATAGTCACATGGAGGCTACAGGAGTGTTACATGTGGACATCTCCTCCTCCTCTCAGTTCTTCCTCTGACCTCCACGGGTCCCATGACACCCGCAATCCCACAGGCCAGGCAGACACAGTGCCATCTCTGAGATGCAGAACAAGGTTCCCTGAGGGCCTCGGAGACAGCCAGGGGCAGATGTCCAGGAGGCCACTGGCTACCAGGGCTGGACCTCTGAAGACAGCGGGCTGGAAACCAGGTCTGGGAGTCAGCTGCCTTGGGGGTGGGCGTGCAGGAGGGTCACCAAGGCCCCACATGGGGGAAGCTGAGCTCCCTCAGAGACATGCAAAAGAGAAGTGGGCCCATTTCCAAGCTTAGGGGCCTTTTAAGAAGAGAAGTGCACAGAGCACGCTGAGCAGGGCTGGCCCAGAGCTGGAAGGAGGAACCAGAGGCCCCTGGTGCCAAGAGGAATTTGATAAGCTGACTGAGCACAGACGAGGACTGGGTGGCCCCTAGATATGGCAGCTTCTGCCAGGAGCCCAGCACCAGTCATTTGTAAACTGGTCCTGACAGTAGGGGAGGTCCGGAGGCAGAAACCTCAGCTCAGGGGTGAGCTGCAGGCCGTAACCCCTCTGTCCAGTCCTGTTGTCAGCTGCAGAGAAAGGAGGCCGAGTCTGGGGCAGGGAGAGGTGTGAAATGCGCTCTCTTGGCCCTTCTCCCATGCAGACTTCACTGGTGGCCCTGCTCCTCCCTGCGCAGCCCTTTCCCAGCCCCTCCCCAGCGACCCTGCCTCCAGCCCTCTCCTCCTTCCACTCCCCTGGGGCCGGGGCGGCCTAGCAAACCGAGGAAAAACTACTGGCTGCAGCTTGCGCGCCTGACTGATGCGGTGGCCTGGGGAGGGAGAGGACCGCTCCATTGTCTTGGCGCAAAGGGCGTCCGTCCATTCCTGGGCCCTGGCGTGCCAAGGACATGGGGAGGGTGGGGAGGTAGGGTCATTGCAAGGGGAGGCTCCCTGCTCCCCGCCCAGGGGAAAATCTGGCCCAAGAATCCCATCCCAAAGGTGCTGAGGCTCGGGAGGGCGTCTCCACTCTCACAGCCCCGACCCCGCACACCTTCTCGCCCGCAGGCTCACCCCTGCCTGGCCCCGACTCCACTGCCTACTGCCCATGCAGCCTGGGCCCCTGAGACCTCGGGACACGGGGTCAGGCTCGTGGGCAGGACGGTGCTCCACCGCGGGTGGGCGAAACAGGTCCTGGCCGCTGCCCTCTGCCCACCCGCCCTGGCGAAGGCGGGCACTACGTGGAGGCCGGGCTAGGAGACCCTCCCTGGGAGCTGGGCCGAGGCCTCTCTGGAGCCCCGGGTGGCTTATTGGGGAAAGGCCCCGATGTTACTCCTTTTCTCACACAATGACTCCTTCCCTTAACACAGTCGGGTGCCCTGCACCGCCTCCCCACCTTATGACACATTGGAGGGGAGGGAGGAGATGGCCTGTGTGGATGGGGGACAGAAACCAGGTTGGACTGGATTGACACCTTCGGGAGTCTTCGTCGTGGGGCAGATGCATCGTCTAGGAAGGGTGTGGGCAATGCACTCTGGTTGACACAGTTGTCAGTTAGAAACCTGGCACCCATCTCCCACCGTCTACTTCGAATCCAGCACTAAGACCTGTCCACTCTTCCTGCTAAACAGCGAACCTGCCCACGGTTCTCTCTCTCTGTGGCCACCCCTTCTTACCTCACCCCTATCACAATCTGTAATTCTGTATGTGAATCACAGCATGGCACTAAGAAATGCTATGTGTCTTTATTTTGATAAACCACATTAAATACAACTGGAGCCGCCTCCTCTCATTGCCAGGATTGGCAGGATATCTGGTATTAGTCATTTTCCCAATACCTCACCCTGTCTCTCAGGCTGGTCACAATTCCAGGAGGCTCAGGCCAGCCTGAGAAGACACACAGGGGTGATCACTGTGGCTACCCCTGCCCAAGCCAGGAGGACATTCTGCACCAAGCTTGGGTAGGAGCTCCCAAAGCCTGCCCAGGTTGTGGGGTCCTTGCCCAGTTTGCCCAGGCATCCTGCAGCCGTCCTCTTCTGAGCCCCTCCCTCAGAGGCCCTGCAAGCCAGCCCCAGCTCCCTCCCTTCCTACACACCTCCATTCCCGAAGTCAGGCCAGGCAACCACTCATCTATCAGAGCACCTACACTTTAATCCCCCGTCCCCCTCAGGCCACCAGTGTAACATCTAACGTCCTCTATGGACTTGGTCCTGGTTCTGGGTGGGCCAGAGCTCCATCATTTTACAGTCCCACCAGCAATGTCTGGGGGTTTCAGTTTCTCCACATACTCACTAACACTTGCTATTGTCCATCATTTTCATGTAGCAGTCATTTCTTTTGCTTCTTACAAAATCTTACATTTTTTTCTTACACACCTATTGGTATCTAATAAATATGAGCAGACATTTATTGCTGAGTGGCTGAATGGGAATACAGGAAATAGCTGGTTTGGGCAGGAGAATGAACTCGGTACATGGTGAGTGAGAGATGCCTGTGGGACAGCCAGGGAGAGGTGTCCGGGAGACTCCTGGACATACTGGTCTGAGCCTGGAAACGGAGTCTGGGCTCATTGAAATGTGGGCCTCACCAGCCCAGAGAAGGTATGTGATGCCACGCAAGAGTATGAGTTTACCCAGTGAGAGTGTGGGAAGCCCAGGACAGAGTGCTGGGAAACACCAACATTTAAGGGACAGGCAGCAGAAGGCATTGAGTGGAGCCTGCCATGGAGCAGCAGAGTTGGAGGGAAACTAGAAAAGAATGTCATCATGGAGAAGACATCAAGGAAGATGTGGTCAACAGGATCAGAGACCATGAGGGGCTTCCCTACAGCATGGATCTAAAACGTCCATTGAACAAAATGGGCAAGATGTCGATACATATTGAAGTTTTGTGATGGGTACACAGAAGTTCTTTTAACTTTCATGTATGTTGGAAATTTTTCCTATCTATAAAATAAGTTCTCTTAAAGTGTCCATTGCAGTAGTAATAAAGAGATCATGGACCTTGGCAATTGCAGACTCTCCAGTGTGGAAGAAACAGAAGCCCGATCCCAGGGAACAGGGATAAGAAAGGGGAGAAATGGAGTGTGTTTCCTACCCAATGCATGATTCACTGACAACGCGTTTAGCAATAACTGAGCGCATGGACCCCAAGTAGCCCTGAGAAAAGAGCAGATTTTGTGTAAAGGTCAGTAATTACTTTCATAGTCCCTGGCACCTCCCACTCTCAGCTAGGCCCAGTGCTGAGCCAGGAGCTCTTCTTCAAAAGGAGGAAAACTGCTTGCCAAGGAGCACTCAGCTTTGCCCCTAAATCCTACATACTCCATTGTGATTCTTCTACAAGGATTTGCCATGTGTTCAAAATCATCCCCATCTGCTGTAGACACTTGAATCACCTTTGGATCTGCTGGGTCTTCAGGGCCACGTGGCAGAGCTGCTTGCCCTTCGCTCTGGACCACCTGAAGCCTTCTTCCTCTCTGGGCCCCACTCAAACCTGGCAGCCTGACAAGTTACTCAGTAAATTGACCAGAGAAGCACACCAAAATGTGATATATGCTGCCTCCAAAATACACAGAAGCCCAAGTGCTGTACTTCTCATTACCAGTAAGAGGTAGAAAGTCCAACAAGTTGTTTTTCTCTTTGCAAAGTCTTTCCTGGCATGATCCAGACTACGGAACACTCAGAAACTTAACTCAGGTTTTAACAGCAGGCCCCTGTGTTCTCACGGATTTATTTCCTATTCTCAAACATGTTTGTATTTTATCCATGCATCCCACTCTCCCAGTGCTAGCAACAGAAAGTAATCAATGTAGTGGACAAGTATGCTGGCCTGTGCTGCGGAAGGATGATCAAAATCCACGTAGACTAGCTCTCTGGGAGGCCGAGGCGGGCGGATCGCTCAAGGTCAGGAGTTCGAAA
>VBSM01001265.1:39126325-39149088 GCA_008086735.1 Cheirogaleus medius | reverse complement strand
AAAAAAAAAAAAAAAAATCCACGTAGACTAAGTTGTAACAGAGAACCAGAGACTTGACGAGTTGCAAGACAGGATTCGAAAAGTGTACTGCTATCCTTGCCAAAAAAGAGAAAACTGCTACTGGGGCTTTCTATAGAGGAAAAGAAAAAAAATTGCCAGATAAATAGTTTCACACCAAGTATGACCAAAAAAAAAAAAGTAGTTCGTATATAAAGGCCACACCTAGAATAGCATCTGCAGCTGAACTCAGCACCTGAGTAAGCTTCGGAAAATGCCATCGTTCTCCAAGACCTGCGCCTTCTGCACAGACCAGATAGGTGAGATAATCAGGATGGGACAGAGATCGCCCCTGTACCTTTTAAGTCTTTGATGGCGGCATAGATTTCTGTGATTCCTCTATAGTCACAGCATTACTTTGGGTTTATTATTTTGGTAGTAAGAAGTAGACAGAGGGGCTTCCACTTGGTCCTTTCAACCATAATGACCCGTATTCCACAGGTCTGGAGACTCGTGTGTGAATTCTGCCTGTAAATTCCAACCATGCACCATGAAACTAGACACATACCTGCAGGAAGAGTCCAGGTCCCCCTGGGTTCGCCACACCTGGAATTGAGTCAAAACTCCAATGACGACCTGACCCTCCTGAGCCTCTACACAGCAGCTTCTGCGTCCTCGGGAATGAACATTAGAATCGACACCCACTAATCCCAGAAAAGTGTGGATATTTTCCTTTCACAGAGCACAGCTGGCAAATGACCCAGGACCCTTTGTAGAAGGCTGAAAGAATGACGTACAGTGTGTCTCTGTGGCGCTGTTGAAGGGGCCTTTCTGGAGGGTCTCTCTTTCGTTCAAGGGACTTTCGGTCAGAGCCTGAGATCTCTTTCATGGTGGCTTAAGTCAGGCTTCTACTTGCCAGACCTGGAGGGTTTTTGTTTGTGGTTTTGTTTTGTCGTTTCTGTTGCAGAGATTAAGGAGGACCTCAAGGGCTACCCATCTGTTTGGGCCCTTTGGTCCTATTTGGCCCTGGATCCATTGGCCTTTGCTACAGACATCTGCAGGCCAGACACGCTGATACCACTTGAGGTCTGATGTCCTGGTGATCAAGGGCTGCTGCTTGTCCTCTGCTCCCCTGGGACCCCATCATTTCTGCTGAAATCATGGGGCCTGTTTCCATGGCAGCACCTCCCACCAGCACGCCTGGCCTGCAGGGGACAAGCACTGCGGCAGGTTTCCAAGGTGCTCCCCTACTGCTGCGTTTCTGGGTGCCTTGGTGAATGGGGTGTCTTCCGGGGGGTCACCAGGGTAAATCCACATCAACATTCCTCCTGTCCTGAGCCTTTGGGTTCTTTCTCCTATAATGAAGCAAGGAACTTCTGGCTTCTCGACTCCAGTGAGCATAGGCCTTGTTTGAATCCAGGTTTTAGTCAACCAGCTAAGCAAACAAAATCACTCCTAGTTGCTCAAACTGGCACATGAATCTAGAATCTCAGGGAAATGCACCCATGTTAGTAAACTCAGCCCAGTGAAAAAGAGTTTCCTCCATCCTTGGACTAGCACCCACAGAAAACATCCCCATAGATGTTATCTGGATTTTTGCTGACATTAATAAAAATTAACAAAATCTTAAAATTCTTTTGACGTGTGTACAGCCTCCTCCAAGACCTGACTCAGGAGTTAGTCCCCTGCGGCAGGCAAGGATCTAACCCCAGTGTGGGACTACAAACGTGGGAGTGGGGCAGGAAGAGAGCTGGCCTCCCCTCGGTGGCAGATTGAAACATGCCCACAATAATTTGCTGCTCCTGGCAGCAAACTAGAGGTGGAGTCTAGCTCTCATACCTTAAATCTGGACTGGCCTGTGCCTCGTTTCAACCAGGAGAATGTGTTATAAGTGATATGATGCAAGTGACAGACACCAGGTTCACAGGCTTAGCTCCTGTCTTCATCCTCCCAGAACCCTGAGGCCACCATGCCTTGAAGAAGCCAGGGTGAAGGACCTCATAGACAGAGCGGCCCAGCACCCCAGCCACCCTCGCTGTCCAGCGGAGCCCAGCGTCTAGTGACTGCAGTCATCCGAGCCAACACAGACAAGGCTGGCCAACCCACAGAACTGTGAAAAGAATAAACTGTGTGTTAAGCCACTAAGTGTGGAGTGGCTTGTTACTCAGAAACAAACAACTAAAACACTTGCCGGGTAACTCCCAAAGCAAGGTCATTTCAAGGTCCTCAGGCCAGGCGGCAGTAGCCTCATCAGGCAAAGGAGCAGGGACTGCTTTGGTGGCAGGGAGGCTCCGTGGGGTAGGGCTGGGGCACTCTGACTCATCCTGATCCTCCTGTATGTCCCATCTCATCCTCACCCTGACAGCAGTGAGCTAATTTTCACCCGAAAACGAGCAGTACTGTGAATCCACTGATAAGTTGGCAATGTAATTAGGTGACAACAGCATCACACTCATGTGTTATGAAATCATGTGATGTGGCCCCCCCACACACTGCCCCATCCCCTCTCGTCTCCCCCGCTGAGTTTGTGATCTCTGGCTAACACCAAGAGTGGGGAAGGGGAGGAACGACATGGAAAAAGGGAAAGTAAAAGAGGTTTCTACTACTCAGCACGTGCATTTTAAGTACAAAAACACTTTCTCCTTCTTGCTGGAATTGGGGGGGGCGCCTGGGCCCGTGAACTTGGTGCTCCCCCACACATGAGAGTTCAGTGTGGTGGAGGAAAAGGAGGAAAGACAGCAGCAAGGTGCTTGAAGGATCAAGAGTCCCCAGGAGCACGTGTTGGGAAAAGGCAGCTCGTGCTGCCTGAGATGCTCCCACAGAGCGGCGGGACATGGCGGAAGCCACGCTGCGGACTGCAGGCCCAGGTTCCCTGGGGAGGTGGTGACCTTTGAGACAGGCCTCAAAGAGTGAGGAGGGGCTCCACAGGCAGAGAGGGGAGAGGCGTGAGAACAAGCAGAGGAGACCCATGAGCAAAAGAGGAGGGGGAGGTGAGAAGCTGGGGCTGCAGGGGGAGGGGGGAGGGGAGCGGAAACTGGGAGGGGTGAATGGTGACAGTCATCTGCTCCCCTCCTACAAATGCTCCCTGACCGCCATGTGCCTCAACCTGGGGCCTGCCCGTCACCTGCCACAGCCCAGCCTTCCTTGTAGCCATTCAACCCTCTGTCTCCGCCTCCTCACTCCCCTCCAGCCCCTCACTGTGCTCAGAGCCACCCTGCCCACCCCAACTGCCACGCCTCTGTTCCAGCTGTTCCCTGCATCTGGAAAGCCTCTTTCCCTCTCTGCCACCCAGCTCCAGCCCCTTCTTCCAGGAGTGTCCCCGACACTTCGGCCCAGCCGGAACCCAAGGCACTGAGGCATAATGGAAAGAATCCGACTTTCAAGTTGCAGCGACGTGGGCTGAGAGCCCAGCGCTGCTGTGTGCTCTGGAACTACCACCTTCTCCGATTAGTAGCGAGTATTTCCTGGCCACATATTTGCCAAGTACCGTGGTTACCTCATTTAACCACAACCTTATCAGGTAGGGAGTGGCAGAGCTGGAACTCCTGTCAGTTCTGTCAGGCTCCAACGCCTCTGCTGCTAAGCACCACAGCACCCACTGGATTGCTTCCTTTGAATGAGTATTTGTTAGGCACCTCCTGTGTGCCCGACACTGTGCCAGGTATGGGATGCAGCAGGACACAGGCAGACAAGGGCATGCTCTTAAGGTTACAGCGGGAGTCTTGGGAGGAGGAGAAGCCCTCTGCTGCAGGACAGGGGTATAGATGACAGAGCGTCCCACTGGTGACAGCCCTCTGTACGCTGTGGAGTGTGGAGCTCACACACGTCACTAACTCCTCTTTCCTCCACAGCCCAGAGATCTGGGTTCCCATGTGGGCCAAGCTCTGCCACTGACCAGCTGGGTGGCCTTCGGCTGGTCACTTCACCTCTGTGAGCCCCCGTTTTCTGAGCTGTAACATGGGACCATGATACGCACTCCTTAGGGACGCTCTGGGAATTAAACGGTATCACAGGTGGCAGTGCCAGGCACACAAGGTGCCCAGTAGAAGGCTAATCCCCGTCTTCCTCACTCGCACCCACATCTGGGACCTTCGCAATGCGACATGCTCACCATCGTCCCTGAGACTTGAACAGGTACCACGGTGGGAACAGGGCGATCCCTCCAATGGCCTCCAGGCGGCAGGAAAGCTCCACCCAGGGCAGGGACGAGCCGCTGGGGACGCTAGCACTAGCCAGGCGGCCTCTAGCCCCCACCCTCTGCCTAACCCACTGGCCTCTGCCAACGGCACCGCCACCGGCACCAGCAACCCCAGTCCTCACCGTGGTGTGGGAGCGCAGACCTCTTTGTACTCTGCACCCGTGCCAGGGCCGAGGCGCGTGGCCTCAAGGCCCCCTTTGGGGCATTTGTGTGGCCCCCGCGCCCAGGCCTGGCTTATTTCATTGCCCATTCGTGCCTGGTCAGGGGGCTGTCGCAGGCTGAACATCAGGGGCAGGAGGCCTAGGTTCTAGTCTCTGAGCGGCACCTGTGCGATGACGACTTCCCACATAGCAGGGCTGCTGCCTGACGGAGACGAAACTAAACCGTGTGCAAGTCTCGCATCTGAGTTAGTAACCGCTGGCCAGCGCCTCGCCTGCCCGTCCTGTGTGGTCTGGAGGCAGGAACAACCACCCAACTGACCAGGATCAAATCCCAGCTTGGCCCCCACTGGCTGTGGGGCCTCAGGCAGGTCACTTAACCTCTCTCAGCCTCAGTTATCTCACCTGTAAAATCCCTACCTAGCCAAGCTGTTATGAGGTTTTAATAAAATTATACATATCGAGTATTTGGCATACAGTAGGAATAAAACCCAAAAGTAGCACCGGCTGGTGCTGCGAAAAGCATTATTCTGATCAAGAAATGACTCACCCTTCAAAGCAGCCCACGTCACTGCCACCTGGGAGCCTTCCTTGGTCTCCCCAGACAGTCAAGGCTTCCTCCTCTGGACTCCCAAAGCTCCAGACCCCAGTGTCCTTCTAGAACAGGCCTTTCACTTACTCAGCAAATCTGTATTTAGTGCCTTATGCATGCACGGTGCCGAATCTAGGTGCAGGACACACAGCAATGAGTAGAGATGGCCCCTATTCTCACGGAGATCCCATTCTAGCAGAGGAGACAGAGAACGTGTGCCGGAAGTGGGCATTTCACAGTACTAAGGAGTCAGTAGAGTGAGAAAACACAGTAGAGAAACTGGGGTGCGAGAGGGGCTGACTGTTGGGTGATCAGGGAATGCTTCTCTCAGCAGATGACATTTGAGCTGAGTCCTAGATGACAAAAAGTTGCCCTGCAAAGATCTAGAAGTGCTTGCCAGGCAGAAAGGACAGCTAGTGCAAAGGCCCTGAGACAGGGGAACAGGCATGGCATGTCTGGAACAGAACAATCTGGGTGACTGAAAACACAGTAAGCACTGAGCACACTTGTCACTGTCCCTAAGTCTCCACCTCTAGATGAAGCCCCTTGAGGGTAGAGATCTAAATGATTAAGTCCAGATCTGGGACTGGGACTCTGAACAGTTTTGCTAAAACTCGGTTGTGGTTAAGAAGGGGAGTGAATCGCCTGACCCTGCTGCGGCCCAGAGTCTTGGTGGACTCTGCTGGGTTGCCCAGCCAGGTAAGGGGTCCCTCTCTGGACCACCAACTCCTGGAAAGCTAGAGAGGTGCCGAGAGAGGAAGTGACCTGCTTAAGGCCAGACAGCTGGCAGACAGCAGAGATGGGGCTCAAACCCGGTTTCCTCTACTCCTCTGCCTCCCCGGCTACTGCTTTCCTGTCCTGTGCATCCCTCTCCCTCCCTGAGGCATGGCGGCAGGACGAGAGGCACCCCGCCTGCAGACTGGCGGGTCCTCCTCCTCCCTGCTACAAACCCACCACATACAGCCACCTGAGAGCAAGGATCCCCACTGCTCCTTCCTTCCACAGCGAGGCCCAAAGTCAGGCAGCCCTGGATGTGGAATGAGGTCAGCTGGCAAGGAAAGGCTAGGGGGCTGAAGACTGGGGCCCCGCACAGCAGGACAGGGACACCCTGGGCTCCAGGTCCAGCACTGTCACTCGGGCTCTGCAGCCACAACCTCTCCAGGGCCACCAGCGTCAGCACAGAGCAGGCCTAGTGCATGACACTGCACAGTGACCTGCCACCAGTCCAGGGCCTGGTATGGGCTGTCAGTAGCAAACCTGGCTTAACCAGAGACCTTGTCCTCTGGGAAAAATGACATGTGAATCTCCTGAGCCAAGCTTTTTCCATGCTCCAACAAAATTTCACTGGAAAAAATTTTATTGAAAAAAATTGTACAAATAAGTTCTCAATTTGACAGCAACAAAGGCTCATGTTCTCCCTTCCCTCCCCATCTTTGAAAAACTAAAAAAGGAAAAAACAAAAACAAAAAAACCCAAAAAGTTCACCCCCGCGATGTCTGATGCAGAGTCTGCCCTGGAGCCCCTGCTGTGAGCTCTTCCTCATCCCCGTCACTGGGCCAGGGTCACTCTGGGGTGCCTGGTCCCCAGGGCTGCAGCACCTAGTTTTGTAGTTGAGGGAAGGTGTGAGAGGTTGGGTAGAGCCTTGGAGGGGGCTGAGGTGGTGGCAGTGTCGGGAGAAGAGGCTGGGCTGAACCCCCAGCTCGGTCCCCTCTCACAGCTGAGAAGGTTCGTGGCTTTAAATATGAACACTGATTGAGGCGGCTTGACCTAGGACTTCGAGGGCAGGCAGGACGACTATTGCCCAGATCCCACGGGCTGTGGAATCTCCGGGCTCGGCATCACGATCTCTGGGGGCCACGTCCCAGTGGAGTGAATTTTAGCTGGGAAGGGATGCTCATACACACGGGAACCCTAGTCTGTTTCTCCACCCCCACCCCGCGGAATACCCAAGGCTGGTGCCTCAGCTGCCCCTCCTCCCCAATAGCACCCATGATGTCTCAGGAGCCTTCGGCTGCCTCCTGCCATCCCATGCCCGCCCTGGGGCCTACAACTCGTCGCGCATCTTGTCGCCCTTGGGCCGGACCAGGCGCCCGATGAACAGCAGGGAGCCGCTCTGGGTGTCTCGCACCAGGAAGATGAAGGGGTGGTCGGCGTAGAACAGCTTGGGGCTGCGCAGCTCCTCGCGCCCGTAGATGTCCTGGTCAAAGGGGTTGCCCTCTGTGTCCCACTCGAAGGCGGTGGCGTGGAACACACTGGCCAGGTACAGGTCCTTCTTGCCCGACATGCGCGACAAGTCTGCCTTGTTCTTGTCGATGGCCTCGGTCAGGCCCAGCCCAGCCAGGTGTTTCTGTGGGACCAGGCGGGTGCCAGGTGAGGCCTCAGCACACCAGGCTCCTGCACCTCACCCTCTACCCGCACCCCCCTGACTGCTCCTCGGAGAGGAGATAACCCTGCCCCGGCCACCGTCCGTGCGCCAGGCACGGCTCTGGGCACCTCAATCCTCTATAAGCCTTCAAGAGCCTCTAATGGCCACTGCATAGATGAGAAAATTGAGTCTCAGAAAAACAAGTCAGAACTGAGCCCCAGCACTGCCCAGCAATCTTGAGCGTGCTTCCCAAAGTGTGGTACCACCGGAAGCTTGCCTGACCCCGGCCCCGAAGCTCAGACCGGCCGAATCAGAATCTCTGCGGCCAGAGCCTTTCTAACAACCGTCCAGGTGATTCTCAGCACGCTCAAGTTGAGAAGGACTGATCTAAGGACAGCTGCGTCCGCATCGCTCTGGGGCTTAAAATCTTTGCACAGTGATACGATGCCTGGGGTTTGCTTCAAAACAATCTGTTGCGGGAGGAACAGGTGTAGGCGAATCACTGTTAGCCATGAGCTGATGATGCCTGAGCTGGGTGATGGATACTTGGGGGCTCATTATACTAAGCTCTCTATTTTTAATATATTTTTACAATGTTCCACGTAAAAAGTTAACACGCACACACACACACACACCTTTCTGTGCCTCTGCACCGCTCTCAGAAGCTGCATACAAGCTCTTTAATATGTGACCTGTGTCTACACCACCACCTCCAGCCACAACCCTTAGCACGCCCCACCCTGCTCTCAGACAGCCTCGCTGAATGACCTGCATCCTAGACAGCTCTCCCCTCTCCCATTAGGACTCTTATAACACCACTTCTTCCAGGAAACCTTCCCTAGCCCACAAGGTGGTACCTCCCTGGGGTCTCAGCACCCCTGGGCCCCCCTGCCTATCAGCCTGGTCCTGTCTCTCCCACCTGGCTGGGGGCTCCCTGAAGGCAGGGCCCATGTCCAGGGTTCTCCGTGGTTGTTGGTGCAGGACAGACGCCAGTAAAGGAGCACGGCTGAGTGAACAGCAGCCTGCAGGCCCCAGACTTCTGTAGGACAGTCTCTGCCTCCCCAGCATGTCTAACAGGCACGAGGCCTGGGGGCCTGAGACTCACGGGGTCCTGGGACAGGCACTGTAGGTAGGCACAGCTACTCCAGTCCCAGTGGCCTTGCACAAGTCATCCACTGCGAATTTCCTGGCCTGATCTACCCCATGGACTGGCTGGTAGTGGCTCTACCGAGGTTCCAGACATGGGACAAACAAGGAGAGACGGGAGTTGGACAACGGTCATTTGAGAATGGGCTGGAGAAGGATCGGGGCCAGGCCCAGGAGGGAGACGGGGATGACCCCTCTCCAGAAATTCCCAGTGTCTAAAACACAGACCAGTACAAGCCCCACTCATCTCTGGTCTGGAGCCTAAGCCCCATTTCATTTTAAGCTTTCTCTCTCCAGTCTCTCTCAGCAGCAAGTCTGAGTTTATCCCGTGAGTGAGCAGCCCGCCAAGGAACCATTTCTGGCACCCAAGATAAGAATAAACGGAAGTTTCCTCGTTTAGGTAGGCCACCAACCTCTCTCTCCTGTTTGACAGAAAGGCCACCATGTTTCCACTTTGAGTTCTCATCGCAGCCTACCACTTATGAGCCAAGGGGACCTTAGGGAGTCATTGCTTCTCTCCAAGCCTCTGCCCACCACCCCGGGTGGTCGTAAGCATGGGTGTTAAGTTTCTGGCCATCCTAGGTGACCCACGGTTACTAGTCTTATTACTGTATGGTGGATAATCTGGCTTGAACAATCTATAACTAGGGCACTTCACACTTCAGAAGCAGCACAGTGACTAAGGGCTACCTCTAGTGCAGGATGTCTGAATTACTAGCTGTGTGACTTTGGACAGGTTAGTTAACCTTTCTGAGCCTCAGTTTTCTCATCTGTTAGATAAAGTGTATAGTCCTACCTAAGAAAGTTGTTTTGAGGATTCGAAGAGTAAAATACACATACAGTGCTTAGAAGAAGCCTGGCACCCGGCAAGCGGTCTGGTATACTCAGCTGCTGGTATCATCATCACCTTCCCGAGGGCAGGGCCACGCCTCCTCCCCCACCCCACAGCAGAGCCCCGCACTGCCTGGACACCCGGGGGGCTCAGAACAGACCTGCTGAACTGGTGGATGGGTGCCCCGAGCACCTCCCCCTCCCCCAAGCCCTGCAGGCACCGGAGCTGGGCCACCCCTCACCTGCAGGTCGTGGGTCACCTCCACCACACCCTTGGGCAGTGAGATGGCAACAGCCTTCTTCTGCATCTTCCCCATCCAGACCTTCAGCTGCTCCTTGGTCAGCAGCTTTTCCAGGCGCTCGAGGGGCTCCACGTGGTGAGGCATGAGGATGATGAGGCTGGAGAGCTTGTGGGCCAGGGGCATCTCCACGATTTGCAGCTTTTCCTTCTCGTCATCATAGTAGTTGTAGAGGCCTGGGAAGCGGGCAGAGAGGGCACTGGGCAGGCTGCAGGGTGGGAGCGGGTAGACCCCAAGCACCCTGGGACCCCTGCCTTGAGCCCCTGCTTGCTGGGCACCCGCCTACCTGTCCTGTGCATCATCATGACGCCCACGGTATAGGAACGAGTCACCATGAAGCCGCGGTTGTCCACCATCTTGTGGTGGAACCTCTCATCCCAGTGTGCTGTGGGGGAGCAGAACACAGGGTCAGAGACACGTGCCCCCCAGACACAATCACGGCTCACGGCCACCCCCAACTGCACAGCCTGGATGTATCCCTGCCACCGGCCTTCGTTCCATTCTTTGGGGCACAGCTGCAGCCACCTTCCCCTGAGCACCCAGCCCACAGAGCACATGATCCCTGCTTTGGGGTGGGAGGCTTCGGCCCCAGGACAGGCTGTCTGAGGATGTGGTGTCTGGCTGCTCCCACACGACAGAGAATTAATTCCACTCTCAGCTCAGACACCTCCACATCCAGCCCCTGCCCTGGCACTTGTCAGGTACTTGGGAAACATGCTGAGCTGGGCTTTCTACCCCACCCAGTAACTGAGAGGCTCTGTGCCCTGGCAGGGAATGGCCCATGACCACCCTTCATTTTTGTCTGCAAGTTCTGTCTCTGTGGCCAGAAAATAACCGAAAAATCAATGTAGGACAGTGGCCTGAGCGCTGCCCCTACACACAACCAGACCCGTGTTCCCTCCAGGCTTAGCCACTGTCCTAGCTTGGTCTCATTTGGAAAATGAGGGTCACCCCATCGTCACAGCAAACTGAGAACAGCAGTATCTACATGGGTACTCACAAACACTAACGAAATATGAACCCTAAGTCTAATCTGCAATCCAATACGGACGCGTCTGGCCCGAGGCCTGGCGCTACCCCCTCCTAGCTGAGCCTCAGTTTCCTCACTTGTGCAGTGAAGGCCACACTGCCTGACCCCCCGGTAAGGATTAGGGGCCTCTCTCCAGCTCACTACTGAGGTAGAACTGATTGTTCAATTTTATCCACTCCAAGGCATACAAGGAATAGCACTATGATGGATGAAATTTGGTAGGAGCACATTGTCTGGAGTCTCTGGGGGCTTGGCTCCCTGTCCCATTTCTTTAGACACATCACTGTCTACGCCTCAGCCTCTCTGATTCCAGTTTCTGGCACATAAAGAGGGTTTAGTGACAGTCCTGCCTCTGCAGGTTGTTATGAGCATAAAAAGAATCGAGCTCAGCGAATGCTGTCCTGACTCTTGAGGGGGGCTTCTGGAGGGAGGAGGAGGAGGAGGAGGTCCCACGTCTGCAGGCCCAACTCACGCTTGAAGAACATGGCGTTGACAAGCAGGGCGCCGTCGGTGCGCTCCACGTCCTTGGTGACCTCGGGCAGCTTGCCGTCGGTGGTCTGCGAGGCCCACTCGTTGATGGACTGCAGCGCGCTGCGCTTGTCGCGGAAGTTGATCTTGGAGTGCTCACAGTTGTAGTGCTGCTTGCTGCTGCGCACAAAGTCGTCCGCGAAGCTCACCGAGCTGGGCCCGTACAGGCGGCTGCCCAGCTTCCACGTCACGTTGCGCGCCGTGGAGTTGCTGAGCGAGCGCAGCAGCTCGCCCAGGCCCGTGTGCACCTCCTCGTCGCGCAGCTGCTCAGCGCTCAGCACCGCCTTGGCCTGCGACGCCGTGGCCGCCTTGCCGCCCAGCGACACAAGCCCCAGCGACGAGGCCACGACCACAGGTGACAGCAGGATGTTCTCCACCGCCTGGTCCTTGGCCATGGCCTGGTACAGGCTGAAGGCCAGGCCAGCGCTGCTCTCGGCCAGTGTGGTTGCTTTGGGGCTCAGCTTCTCCGAGGTGCCAGGGGATGTCGCAGCTGCAGGTTTCTTCACCTCGGCCGCCAGGGCCAGGGCCAGGAGGCAGAAGGCGCTGAGGAGCCGCAGGGAGTGCATGGCTGGGAGGTGGGTTTCGTGCACCACAGTGGACCTGTGAGGGCTGCACAGAGAAGGTGGCCTTGAGGCTCTAGGCCTTCCTCCCTAGCAGCCTCCCCAGCCTTGAGGCTGCCACCAAGTCCCTGGCAATGGGAGCAGGAGAGCCTGCTGTCCAGGAAGCCCAGACCTGACCCAGGGCTGCCAGCCTCTCAGAGGCCTTCTGTGACCTCTCTGTCCAAAGCTGGGTTCCCAGCAAGTCACTGCCAGACCACCCTACTGATTTCCTGCACCAGACATCTAACGCTTAAATTTATTATGTCTTGTTTTGTTTTGTTTTGTTTTGTTTTGGAGAAGGTCTCACTCTGTTGCCCGGGCTAGAGTGCCGTGGCATCAGCCTCGCTCACAGCAACCTCAAACTCCTGGGCTCAAGCAATCCTTCTGCCTCAGCCTCCTGAGTAGCTGGGACTACAGGCATGCGCCACCATGCCCCGCTAATTTTTTCTATATACTTTTAGTTGGCCAATTAATTTCTTTCTATTTTTAGTAGAGATGGGGTCTCGCTCTTGCTCAGGCTGGTTTCAAACTCCTGACCTTGAGCGATCCACCCGCCTCGGCCTTCCAGAGTGCTAGGATTACAGGCGTGAGCCACCGTGCCCAGCCTATTATGTGTTCTTTATGTATTTATTCTTGCTCCTAAGCAGGCTGTGGCCTCCAGGACAGGAAGCCCAGCCAGTCTGCCTCCCCACTGTATCCCCGGTGCTTAGCACATAATAGGCCTCGGGGCCTCCTGAAAGAAGGCAAAACAGGGCCACTGGGCCACACCTGGGGTGCTCAGTTTATACAGAGGTCAGCCCTGATCTCACATGACCCTGGGGGTGCTTCTCCAGTGAGAAAAAGCAGCAGCTGGGCTGAGTGTCTGCAGGAAGCCCAGGTGCCTGGGCAAAGGATGTCCTGAGGGACAGAGTGGACAGAGCGGATGGCCTGCCCCGCCCCCATGCCATTCATTCTGCAATGGCATGTTAATGAGTCACTGGCTGGTTCACTCATTAAATGAGGTAGCCCAGATGCTCCACTCCGCTGCCCCAAGGTGACCTTCAGTGTGTGCGTGTGTGTCCACCCAGCCTCAGTCTCCTTTCTCCAAGCTGCAGGGTCTAGGTCTCCATGTCCAGGCCTCTGTCTGGGCAGGAACTTGGCATGCCCATCCACCCACAGGCCCTGGACCAGATGGGAAATCCCTGGGACAAAAGCTCCTGGGACCAATCCTGTGGGGGGTGGGGAGGTGTTCCCGACATAGCAGCAAGGACAGGATACTAGGGAAGGGGGTGAGTCACAGCTCAACAGAGCAGTGCCCCGCTCCCCCACCAGCAAGCCTAGCCAGATGTGTGTTCAGCCTGCCAGGGAGCTGGAGCCACAGCAGATTCCATTCTGCTCTCCCATCTGACAGCCTGCCACACAGGCCATCTGCTCCACGGCTTCGGGGTTACCCTCAGGTTCCCTCCTCAAACCTAGTAGCAGTAGGACAAGCCCCAGGACAAGCCCCACTCCCCTTCTCTGGGCCTCCAATCACGGCAGTCTCTGTTCGTTGGATATTTCCAAACTCCCTCCCCCATCAGGTCATTTTCCCCTCTCCTCCATGCAGCAGGACGGGAGATGACAGGAGAGATGACAGGGCACAGGGAAGGGTCAGAAGGAGCCCTGGTGGAGGCTGGAGCCTACTGCTCTGGCAGAGCCCGTCTCACAGTCCTCCTCGAGCAAGACCCTCAGGACTCCAGCTACCTGCAGGAGCACCGGATTTCGGGTTAGATTCTACTGCTGCCACCCTGTAAACCAGGCAGGTCCCCTCCCTCCCTGGGCTGCCCCCTCCTTGGAGCCAGTGCAGTGCAAAGGAGAAGCAAAGGGACCAAGGAGAGGGAGGAGAGGAGAGGAAAGGAGGGAGAGCCACAAATATGGGGGTGGGGGTGGAGGGGCGGCTAGGGCAGGAGAGGTTTGAGTTTCACCCTAAAGCATGAGTGGAAGGGCAAATTTCAGCCCCGGGCCACCTCCCTCCCGGCCCTGGCTCCTTCTCCACCAGGACTGGAGCCTCAAAGGCAGATTTACTATATAATTTATTGCACAAACAAGGACACTTAGGAGAGTAAAATGGGTGCTAATAATTATTATGCCAGGACAACAGGCACATGGCCACCCTGCTTAAAGGCCACCTCTGATCCACACTGCTGATGCTGGAGCTCAGATCACTGCAGAGGCCACCAGCATCCCCTCCCTGAGGAGGCAGCTGAAGAGCCCAGCTCCCGGCCCTGCCACGTGGCAGGCTCCATCTCCATAGCCCCCACCCCCAGCCAGCCAGAACCTCAAAAGGCTGGGAGGGGCTTCTCAAGCAAGCTCCAAATGACTAGTTTGGGACTCCTCAGGCAGCCGGTGACGTGGCAGGCAGGAGGCTGAATTATCTCTGCCTGCTGGCAGAAGAGGGCTTCCACCTGGGACACAGGCCTGGGTTCAGGTCCCAAGGGGTGCCGTGGGCTTGCTAGGGGACTCCGGTAGCCCTCCTGGGCTTAGATTTCCCATCTCGCTCTGCAGAGATGCGTGCTGGGGGCAGGGCTGCCGCTAACCCAGCAGCAGGGGCAGAGGAAGGCAAGTCACTGCAGGCAAGCCAGCCTCCCGCAGCCCGCCCTTCTCGCCACAGAGAAATGCCAGCCCTCGGGCCAAGTTAGACAACTCACAGTCCCACAAAGAAAAATATGAGCTCACTTAGCCAGGGCTGTGCCCACGGCTAGCCAGACTAAGTTGAGACTAAGCAGGAAGGGGAGGAGATGCTGGGGGTCCCAAACACTTGAAGGGGGGTCTAAAGTACCTGGAAACTGCCTCAGAGGGAGGTCAATGCCTGCCTTTTTCATTCTGAAAGAAAACAGAACAGTGAGGAGGATGGGACCCGGCAGAGGGGAGGTGGAGAGGAAGGGCCTGGAAGGAAAGGGAACCCCGTCTACACTGCCCCTGGCACGGGGCACAGCCAGTCCCAGATCTTCAGGGATCTTGGAGACCGACCACTTCCCTATACAGTGGGAGAGACCGTGGCCAGGGCAGGGAGCCACCCGGGTCCCTCAGGTATGAACAGAGGTCAGGCTTCCTGGCACGGGGCTCTTTCCTCAGAAGCGCTCGCAGGGCTCTGCGGTGTCCCATTACACAGCCAGCACAAAAAAATCTCTGCCGGAATCTCAGGGACCAGAGACAAAGGAGGGTACAGGAAGGGGGGACAAGTACATGAACAATCTGAGGACGGGAGGGTGGGGGCCCCAGTTGCACTCCCAGGGATCCGAAGCCCCCTCATTTTCCCCAGGCCTCCATCCGGGCCCTGCAGCTCAGAAGGACCAGCCGGAAACTGGGGAAGAGGAGGGGCCGGGCCAGGCTGGAAGTGCTTTCAGTCTCCTTCCTCCCCTCCAGCCACCTCAGGAATGTCCCTAAGCTGGGGGCAGGGAACCTAGCCTCTGGAAGTGGCCTTAACCCTGTAGTTACTCCAGGACAGAGGGCAGTGGACAGAGCAAGGGCGGCTGAGTCAAATCCTTCTAGTCAGCCCCCGCAGCAGACGCACCCCTGCGACTCCTCACTCCCTGCTTTTAAGGAGGAGGAGGAGGGCTCGCTACTCAGGTCTTTCCTCTGGCCGCCCTCATCCACCCGGCAGGCTGCTGATCAGAAACGCAGCCACTGTCGGTGACTCCAGGCAAAGCATGTGCGCCCCAGGAGCCAAGGCTATTCCACCTCCTTTCCTACCACCCCACCTTCAGGAGGGTCAGATGCCCCTGCCGAGCCTGGGGAGGCATCTGAGGAGTCTGGGCCATCACTCGCTGCCGGGCCCTGGGCCTCAACCCCAGAACTGGAGTCACGTGGAACTGCAGAGCTGGCCTGTCCTCCCTGTGGCTGCTGGGAGAGGCCCCGGACCCCGTCTCCCTCTGTTTCTGCAGAGGGTCTGCTTACACCTCCCTGGCCCCCAGCCCCACTGTCTCCTAACTGCCACCACCACCCCGCCCCATGCGTCTAGGGGACCCTGCACCCTCCCACCCCGGCTCTGATCTCCCCGGAGCCTTCCGTCACTGGCAGCCCTGGGTTCTCCATCCCAAACCCTCAAAATGCCAGGGACTCCAGTATGCGCGCGCTAGCCGGGCCTGCAACCCCTCCCCGGGGCCATCTGCCCCCTCACTCCCTTGAATACCCCCTCGATTGCGCGGCGCTCCCCCGGGTCGCCCCCAGGCCGCCCCGGCCCCTCACCTGCGCCGGGCTGGCTGGCGCCGGACGGGACTGTAGCTCTCGAGCCGCGAACCGATTCCACTCTCCGCTCGCCCGCCCGCTCCCGGGATCTATATATGGCGGTCCCACCCCCTCCCGCCTGTCCCGAGAAACTTCTGGAAAGTTGGAAAGGCTTCCGGAGGGCGCCCCAGCTCCGCCAAAAAAAGCCAAAGACCTCCCCTAAATCTCCCCGGCCCCTGCCCCCTCCCTCTGCGGGCGCTCTCCCGCCCCTGGGTCCTACTGCCCCCCTCATCGGCCGGGCTGCGGGGCGCCGGGCAGCCCCCACCGGGACCAGCTTGTCCCCCGAGCGCGGGCGTCCTTGCACTCCGCCAAGACTCAGAACACTTGCGGTCCTGGAGGTGAGTGGACGGGGGAGCGGGGGAGATCGGACCCCTGAGCTGGAGGGGACACCGGGCTCCAGGGTCCCGCTCCCCTGGACTGGACCCCCCTTCCACCCCCGGCTCTGCACAAGCCGACCCACTCCTGGTCGCACATTCCTCTGGCACGCTTGCCCTGCAGGGGCTCGTCCGCGAGTGGATCTACCCTCCCACTCCACCCCACCCCCATTTCAGAGCCGAAACTTAATTGAATCCTCCTACACACACCTCCCTCCTCAGTCTGGGCCCCTCCCTTCGTCTCAGGGGAGGTGGTCAGACTTCCGGCAGCAGGGCCATTCTCCATGCGGGGAATCATCCTAAAAACCGCAGTCGCAGTTGAGCTCAACCTTAGTGACAGCCGAAGGGGAGAGCGAGAGGAGTCAGACCTGACCCAGTACCTGACCCCACCTGCAAAGCCCAAGTCTTGGAGTGATGGAGGCAGAGACACCTGGGGAACATCAGGTGGTCTGGCTGGGCAGGGAGAGGTGCACAGGAAGGAAAACCCTGGCTCTCCACTGAGCAGTGTGCTGTGTGACCATCAGCAAGTTACTTTCCTTTTCTGGGCCTCGGTTTCCTTGGCTGTAAAATATGATGCTAAGGTATTCCTTGCTTCCCTCTCATCTCTCTCTCCCTTTCTCAATCTTTGGTCATCCTTGCCCCCCTCCCTGACGGGGTCTCCTCCCTGTCTGGGTCCCCTCCCACAGGCTCCAGGTCTCCCACCCCACCCTTCCACAACTGATAGCTCGTTGAGCTCAGAGTTAAGCTGTTCTAGGTGCTAAGGACCCCGCTGAGAAGTGAACAAAGTCCTTGCCCTCGGGGATGTACATTCTGAGGGGTATGTACGCACGCACGTGCTAGTGGGCAGCTCAGTAAGGCCAATCACTGAGGACATCCTTTCAAACCTTCTTCAAGGCTGGGTGCGGTGACTCACACCTATAATCCTAGCACTCTAGAAGGCCGAGGCGGGTGGATCGCTCAAGGTCAGGAGTTCGAAACCAGCCTGAGCAAGAGCGAGACCCCATCTCTACTAAAATAGAAAGAAATTAATTGGCCAGCTAAAAATATATTGAAAAAAATTAGCCGGGCATGGTGGCACATGCCTGTAGTCCCAGCTACTCAAGAGACTGAGGCAGAAGAATTGCTTGAGCCTAGGATTTGAGGTTGCTCTGAGCTAGGCTGACGCCATGGCACTCACTCTAGCCTGGGCAACAAAGTGAGACTCTGTCTCAAAAAAAACCTTCTTCAATAGTGAAATAATAGATAACAGTTTTACACAGTATGGAGAGGAAGGGACAGAGTAGAGAGACACGTTATTTATTCACCCATTCATTCATTCAATCAACAAACTGTGTTGTACATTATCCTTCTTCTTGATACATGCCTGGGGAGCAAATAAATCTCAGCACCCAGCAAATGCATCAATCATCTGAGTCCCTGGCCTCAGTCAGTTATATGGGGTGGTGGCCTTTCTGGCCACCCCAGCCTGGTGGTGCTAAGTTCTCAGTCCGGATTAGGGTGCTGCTGCTCAAATTCTTTTGATTACAAGGACTGTGGGAAATCGTAGCTTTCAGAAGCTTCAGACTTTTCAAATCAGGGTCAAAGAATCAGAGATTACTTGAATCCTAAAGTGATCACTATAGTCTATGATGATCTTACACTCAAAGCCCTCATGGAATCTTTGAATCCAACTAGGATATCTTAGCATGTTAAAATCTTAGCGTCAAAGGATCTTAGAATAAAAGTGTTAAAGTCTCTGGGCTACAAGACATCTCAGAGCTCATAGATTCCTGTCTGCAGCCCAGAGCAGAAGCCCTCTTTTCAGTATCCCCAAAGGCAAGCACCTTGGCCCCTCTAAGACCAGGGAGCTCCCTCCTTCAGAGGCAGCCCAGGGTTCTTTTTTGGGACAAGTCTAATCATTAACAAAATCTTACAGCGTTCGAGTGGTGTCCACCTCTTTGTGGTGGCCATCCTGGTTCTCGTGTGCTTCCTCCTGCCTCAGCTGTGTATTGCTTTTAAGGATAAGTCCTCTTTCCAAGGACACCTCCTGGGTCCCAGGCCAGACCCCACTTTCCAGCCCCCACATCCCCACATTGGCCCCAGGCTTCCTTCCTAACATGAGCAGTGAGCCAAAGGCCTGGGCAGAAGCAAAGACCCATCAAGGCCGGCAGGATGGAGATATTTGCCTTGGCTTTCAGCAGGTCCAGATGTCAAAATCCCACAGAAGCTTCCTTCCCTCCACACTCTTACATCTCCTAGCTCTCGTAGGCCTCACCAACACCTTGGCAGGAAGCTGAGAGTGCTATTACTGTCCCATTTTGCAAATGGGTAAACTGAGGCTCATGCTGTTAGATAAGCCCAGAATCTTAGGAGGTCAAAGTAGAGAGGCCTGGGGAGGGGGCTGGGTCTGAAGGGCCGTCCCAGCCTCACCAGAGCCTGCTGTCGCTCAGGCTGGGTCAGAAGCCTCCTCCCTGGCCTATCATCTGCCTTATCTCTGCGTTATCACCCTGGGTTGTCACTGGAGACTTTGGAAGGGCAGGGCCTTTTCCTTCTCACTCCCAGTCCCCAGCTCCCAGCACAGGGTATGGCACAGAGGAGGCACTTGGTACACGTGGCCAGCGAGTGAGTGATGAAGTGGCTGCCTGAGTCTACTGTGCTCCAAGCCTTGCCTTCCTGAGGGAAGAAAAGCAACGGCTCCTTTAAATTTCCAAGATCAGCAAAAAAATTTCAAGAGCCTTTGCCACATTATTCTTAGTGCAGAACCCAGCCCTGGCGCTGGCTGTGGCCCTTCCCCCACATTCCAGGCTGCACTTTCTGGAAAAAGCACTCTTTTGGAGGGGTGGGGGAGGAGATTCTGAAGTGCAGAGAAACTCTCCAGCACTTCTCTTCTGGATTGGTCCAGTGCCTTGGCTTCCTGCAGGAGGTGGTCCTGCTGCCCTGCTACAGGAGCCCGACTGGAAATCCTCTAGGTCCTGAGAGGTGTGGTCTGCAGCAGGAAATAGAAAACCGCCAAGTCCAACTGCATCCATACTCTGCAGAGAGGAAAGCTGAGGCCCAGAGAGGGGCAGGACTTTACCCCAGGCCACACAGCAAATCAGAGGTGGAGCTGGGCCACAGCCCATGCCCCAGATCCCAGTCCTCTTCCCCCCAGACCCCCTCCAACTGGCCCAGCCAGGTAGGCAGGCCCATTCTGCCAGGCGCTGCAGAAAGAGCTTTCTAGCCCCAGTAGCTAGATTCACTCTGTACCCACCCCAGAGAGTCCTAGGACGGAAACTAGCCTGGGATTTAAGTGCCCAGCACGGTCACATTTATGGTCATATTTAGTCCTTCCAGGTAAGTAGGAATTTTAGACACGAAGAAACTGAGGATCAGGGAGACTAAGCAGTATGTTCAAGGGCACACAGCACTGGATTGGAATCAGGTCTGTCTGTGCCATATGGGCAGGGAGGGAGTGGAGGAGAGGAAAGTGACATTTATGGGGCATTTCGCTGCTGCCAGGCCCTGTGCTGGGGACCCTCGCAGGATCTCACTTTTAATTATAGAACATTATTTGGAAGAAAGTTTAAGCCCCTACTCCTTTTTACATGGGATAAAACTGGGGCCCAGAAAGGCTCTGACAACCGGTCCAGGGCTGGCCCCCTCCCTCTGGCTGCTCTTCTGTGAGATGCTGTCCAGGAGCCAAGAATGGGCTCTCAGCCCAAGGCATGAGTCAGGAAAACACGATTTCTGCAATCTCTGATTCTCTCTCTCTCTCTCTCCCTCCCCCCCTCTCTCTAGCGGAGCCTTCCATCCAAAAGGGCTGTCCTGCATGCTGCCACGTTGGAGGGTGGGAGGCTGGTCAGTGTGGGGGTGGGCGGGCATGTGGTTCCTCCCTTCCTCCTCCCAGAGCAGGCCTGCTCCTCCCCCACCCTCTGCAGTCCTGGTGCTGTGGGAAGCCACATAGGACTCTAGTGACTTCACCCACACGCCTGACACAACACCCAGGAGACACAAGCCCATTGGCATGCTGTATACACATGTATGTGTCTACCCACCCCTGTGCGTGCACACATATGACACTCAGGGCCAGTCCCTTCGGGCAATCCACGTACAACTTGGCTGTATAACTCTCCAGCGACCCAAATGCAGCACACACGGCGCACATGTGTGTGCTTGACATTACAGGTACGCAGGCACAGGCTCCCTGCCTCCTCCCCACCTCCCTCTCCCAGGCCTCTGGCAACCTGTAGGACCAGCTCCAGTGCTTCGGGATGGGAGGGTGGCCGGTCCCTGCTGCCTGCCCTTTCCCTTCCCTTCTTCACTCTCCTCTCCCCCAGGTGCTGCTGACATCTGTGATAATTGTCATGCCCAGGTTGGCCAGAGGGCTGTCCTCCCTGTCTTAGCATCTCTGACTCTCAGAGAAGGTGCTCCTGAGCTCTGACCACCCCCTAGCTCTAATCTGCTTCAGCCCAGTGCGGCACCCCCAGTGTTATGGAATGCAAAATGCCCTCACTGGGGGTCAGGAGACCTGGGATCCTGCCCCAGCTCTGCCGCTTCTTAGCTATGTGCCCCTCTGTAAAATAGGGATGATGAGAAGCACAGATGAAATAATGAATGAGAAAGGACTTTGTGTGCCCTAAATGACGTTAGGATCTTCACTCCATACCCCTGCTCACCTCTTCACCAGTTGGTCAAATCCTACCTAACCTGAAGAAGCCGCCTCTGACCACTCCTGCTCTGTTCTCTGACCACTGTGCTGTCGGTCCCCCGCACACCTGGCCTTGCACATACACGAGACTAGCAAAGGGGCTGCGACTGCAGTGGGCCCTCCCTGGGGAGGCACAGACAGGTGATGGCAGCCTGGCAACGAGGGAAGAACCCAGCCTGAGAGTCAGGAAGTCTGGGTGGGGACCCATCCCGGCCACCACTCATCAGTGACCTTGGAAAGTCACTGCACCTCTCTGCACTTCGGTTTCCTTATCTGTAACATGGGATTTGAGCAGGATCTGGAGGATCTGAGGGATTTATTAATAATTTTAAACAGGAAGAAGGATTCATATACACTCCTGGCAGGAGGAGAAATTGGCATGCTCTTCCTAGAAGGCAGTTTGCACTGCAAGCTTTAAAAATGTGTTGTTGAATAATTCCCTGCAACACTGTTTATAATAGCAAAAATTGGAAACAACCTAACTGTCTATCAGTAGGAGGTGGGAATACCATAAACTTGGAATAAACAAAAAGTAAGGAAGTTCTTTATGTCTTGATACGGATTTGTTCTTAGAGTGGAAGTGCGGAGTGAAGACCCACATGTGTGGTGTGCTGCCACGGCTCGAGTACCCAGACCGTCTCAGGAAGGTCACATAAGAAGCTGGTAACATTGGTTGCAGGGCAGGGGAAGAAGTGGATGGGAGCAAGGGGTGCGGAGAGACACTTATCTTTCATCCCTTATGAATTTTTGGACTATATGTGTACATTACCTATTCACACACTTTTAGTATTTGAAATTATGTATGTTCTTTTTGGAAAAACATCAATTTTTTTTTTCTTTTGAGACAGTCTCACTCTGTTGCCCGGGCTAGAGTGCCATGGTGTCAGCCTAGCTCACAGCAACCTCAAACTCCTGGGCTCAAGCGATCGTCCTGCCTCAGCCTCCCGAGTAGCTGGGACTACAGGCATACGCCACCATGCCCGGCTCATTTTTTCTGGTTTTGGTAGAGACAGTGTCTCGCTGTTGCTCAGGCTGGTCTCAAACTCCTGAGCTCAAACGATCCGCCTGCCTTGGCTTCCCAGAGTGCTAGGATTGCAGGCGTGAGCCACCGCAAAAAATCAATTTTTAGGAATTTAGCTTAAGGAAATGACTTTTAAAACTTTGAGCATAGATACATGAAGAGGAACGTTCATCAGAGTTTTCTTTGTAATGGCAAAAAAAATTGGAGACAAAGTCAACAAGAGCTGGAATATTGGCAGACATCAAAAAGGGGGAAGCTGTTGTAACCTTCAGGCAGAGAAAGAGAGCTTGATGGATTGTTGGGTAAAAACTAAAGCAGCTATAAAACAGCATGTTTATGAAAATTCTATGTGCAGAGCTATAGATATCTGAAAGGATGCTCACATTTCACCAGGAAGTCGATGCTGGTTATTGGGTGATTTTCACTTAATTTTTAAAACATTTCTGCTGTTAAGAGGTTTGGGTTTATTTTTTTAATGAAGGTGTATTATAAGCAATTAAGGCCAGCCTTGGTGGCTCATGTCTGTAATTCTAGAGCTCTGGGAGGTTGAGGCCGGTGGATTGCTTGAGGCCAGGAGTTCAAGACTAGCCTGAGCAAGAGTGAGAAGACCCCATCTCTACTAAAAATAGAAAAATTAACCGGGCGTGACGGCACGTACCTATAGTCCCAGCCACTTGGGAGGCTGAGGCAGGAGGATCGCTTGAGCCCAGGAGT
>VBSM01001265.1:39111328-39126225 GCA_008086735.1 Cheirogaleus medius | reverse complement strand
AAAAAAAAAAGTGTTATGTGGAAATATTCTTTATCTCGATTACTGAGGTTTTTGGTGCCCCTTTAAATTTGCACCCGAGGTGAATGCCTTGCTTGTGTCCCACTCATTCCAGGCCTGAGGGAAGGCAAGGAGAGGAAGGTGGGCACCGGGCAGGGGACAGCACAGGCAGAGCAGGCCTGGGAGGCTGGACAGTTGGGAGAGTTTGGGAGCAGGCAGAGCCTTCAGGCACCTCCCAGGTGCCACCGACCCTTGCTGGAGAGGCACCAGACGTCCCCCCGAACCCCCAGTCAGCCCGCTAAGCCTCAGTGCCCGTCTGCAAGTGGAGAGAAATGGTGGTTCCTTTCAATACCCTGTCTTCCAGGTAGTTCTGAGGGACAAAAATAAAAAAGACACTGGGTTTGAAGTGGCCTTGTAAACTGGACAGTGTATGCCCACACTCTGTGACAGGTGTCAGCTCCCACAGGTGTGCACAAGGACATCTCCCCAACTCCCTCTCCATTCTCACAGTCCTGAGACTCACTGCCAGCGTAAGTGCCCCCTTCCCTGCCCTCAGTGTGCATGTGACAGAGAACCAGAGTAAGTCCTTCATTTACTCCTTCATCTTTTATTTATTTATTTTTTACAGATGGGGTCTTGCTCTGTCGCCCAGGCTGAAGTAGTGCAGAGGCTCGATTATAGCTCACCGTAACCTCGAACTCCTTGGCTAAGGCGACCCTCCTGCCTCGCCTCCTGAGTAGCTAGGATTACGGGCACATGCCACCATGCCTGGCTAATTTTTAATATTTACTTAGATGGGGTCTGGCTATGTTGTCCAGGCTGGTCTTGAACTCCTGGCCTCAAGTGATCCTCCCATCTTGGCCTCCCAAAGCGCTGGGATTACAGGCATGAGCCACCATGAATTTACTCCTTCATTCTTTCTTACGTAGCAAGTATTTGAGAACCTCCTATGTGCCAGGTGCTGTTCTAGGTGCTGGGACACAAGAGTGAACAAAACCAGGCCTCCAGGAGCCTGGCATGCTGGCTAGGGGAGACAGGCAGGAAACTACAAAACAAATGTGATCATTTCAGATAATAATAAGGGCTAGGAAGGAACAAACACGGGTGGAGGACATGGGGGAGGACTATATTACACCAGGTAGCCTGAGACCTGAAAATGAGAAGCTGTATTCATTTCCTATGGCTACTGTGGCAATGACCAAGACATATTTATTCTCATGGCTCTGGAAGTCAGAAGACTTAAATGGGCTGGCAGTTCCTTCTGGAGGCTCTAGGGGAAAATCTGCTTCCTTGCTCTTTCCAGCTTCTTGGGGTCCCCTGCATGCCTTGGCCCATGGCCCCTGCCTCCACCTTCAACACCAGCAGGACGGCAGCTTGCAATCTCCCTCTCTCCCTGACTTCTGCTTCTATCACACCTCTCTCTCTGACTCTGGCCTCCCTGCCTCATTCTCATAAGAACCCTCCTGATGACACTGGGCCACCAGTAAAATTTCCCTATCTTGAGATTCATAATTTAATCACATCTGCAAAGTTCCTTGTACCATGGAAGGTAACACATCCACAGGCTCCAGGGATTAGGGTGTGGACATCTTTGGGGAGCCATTCTTCTTCCTACCAAAGAAGCCAACCTGTGAAGACCTTGTGGTGGGAGGAGAGCATCCCAAGCGGAGGGAGCTGCATGTGCAAAGGCCCCGAGGCTGGAATGAACGAGGCATGTTCGAGGAACAGCAAGCTCGGCTGCCTAGAAAGTGATGCTCCAGTTGGCTTGATTTTAGTCATCAGCCATGAGGCCAATGCCACCTCTGTAGACAAATGTCCGCAGTGTGCTCCAGGAGCCCTGCAAGTCCAGGACAACCCCACCAGGGCATGCCCTTGGCATTTCAGGTCATCTCCTGCATCCCTCTGCTTCTAGCTGTCAGGCTCTTCACACGCTTAGAACAAGAGCTCTGAGTGTTTGAAAAGGTGCCTGCCTGGGCACTCACCTGGGCCGGGCCAGGCTGGCTCTGGCTGAGGAGCAGGTCCTGCCCCCGGTACCTGAGTATAATCCTGCTCTTTCTTCCTCGCTGAAGGCGAGGATTGTGTGGCTGAGGGAGGATGGAGGCAGGAAAGCTGGACCTCAGGCAGTGGCAGAAGCCTTCAATGGCCATATTGTTAGCCGTGGGCTGTGGCGGGGAGGCGCCAGGGCAGGGCTGAATGAGGCGTCTGTGTTTGCGAGGTCAGGATGCCCAGGTCAGGGGCTCTCTTGGGAAATGCTTTCCACCCCCCCATCCTACCCCAACTCTGCCCAGACCCTGCCAGGTGGTTTCCTTGGCATCTCTTGTACCTATCCCTCAGGGACCACAGCTGTAACTGACTGCATCCCTGTGCCACCCAGGAATTCCATCTTGATCACCACGGAATCCCAGCACCCAGCACCCAGCGCAGAGTGGCTCAGAGATGAACAGCTGCATGGTGGGTTGGTGGAATGAGAGGCTGCTGTCACCGTCCCTTCACCTGGTCTCTTTCTGTGACCACTGCACCCATCTGCTCACTAGCCTCCTTGCCCCTGGTCTCTCCTCCTCCACACTGTTGCTGGGGGATCATTCTAGCACAGCATTTAGTTAAAACCCTCCTGGGGCTTCCTGCAACCCCAGGACCCAGCCAAGCCCCCAGCCTGGAGTCAAAGCCCTTCTTGGCCCCGCCATCCTTGCCTGCTACCCAACCACCAATTCTCTCGTCTACCCCTGCACCACTCCCGGAGCTCACCCGGCATCTTCCAGCCCGTGTGCCCTGGTACTTGTGTATTCCCATGCCCAGAATGCCATTCCCCCGCGTCTCCCCACATGGATGACTCCTACACGTGTTGCAGCCAACCAGCCCCTGCAGGAAGCCTGCCTTGACCACCCTCAGCGTCCTCCGGGTTCCCACTGCCCCTGTGCTTCCCTTATCTCAGCACCAGCTGTGATTGTCACTTAACACATCTGTCTCCCTTCCCATATCCTGTGCCCCTCAAGGGCAGGGACAGATTCTGACCCATGTCTTTGTCATCTCCAGGGCCCTGGACGTGGTCAGGCACAGAACAAACACTGAGCAAAGGTGTGAGCCCAGCCCAGCCAGAGTGGGCGGGTCCTACAGCCTGACTCGCGGGCGCTTCTGCCCTCTGGTGTCCACTTTGGGTCACTACGCTTTTCTGTGTCTTTCATGGGCTCACTACGATGAGGAAGCCTGGTGGTGATTCTCAGCGAGTTGTTCCAAGACCAGTAGTATCAGCATCTCCTTGGAACTCGTATGGGAACTTGTAAGAAATGAAAGTGCTTGGGCGGGGCGGGGTGGCTCATGCCTGTGATCCTAGCACTTTGGGAGGCTGAGGTGGGAGGATCGCTGGAGGCCAGGAGTTCTAGAAATGAAAGTGCTTGGGCTCCACCCTAGACATGAATCAGAAACTCCGGGGGTGGGCCCAGCAATCTGTGTTTTAACAGGCCCTCCAGGTGTTTCTGCACCAGATGCAGGCTGGTGTTTGAGAACCTCCTGCTAGGAGAACCTTGAGCCTGAGCCACTCCCAGGAGCACCAGGTAATGGAGGAGACAGGACCTACCTGGTAGGGTTGCCAGATAAAATACAGGATTCCCTGTTGACTTTTAGTAAACAATAGAAAATTTGGGGGGTATGTACCTAAGAGTGGAAAAAGAATTAAAAAGTTATTTTTTAAAAAAGAAATTTTTTATTGCAAATAGCACATGAGATACACTTAAAAAATAATTCATTGTTTATCTGAAATTCAACTATAACTCGATCTTCTATTTTTTCCTTTCTAAATCTGGCAGCTCTGTGCAAAGGACTCTGCTCTTGGTTTAATGTGCTGCTGTTGCCATCTTGAAATTCTTAGTAATTTTACACAAGGAGCCCTGTGTTTTCATCTTGCACTGGGTCCTATGAAATGTAGCTGGTGCTAGGAAGGATCGTTGCAAAGCCTCACTAGGGACATTTGGGATACAGAGCCCAGTAGTGGGAGGGTGAGACCTACAGCAGCTGAGTGGTGCCCCTGAGTCTTCCCAGCGCCTCCCTCTTCCACATGTCCCGGCTCCCTTCCCAGGTGGGTCAGACCTTCGTCCTTCTCCCCACATTGCAGGCCCTGTCTCCTGCCTCCTGCTGAAAACTTTTCTCTGGGTGTCTCCTTACCCCTGCTTTTATGACAACTGGTAGCTGCCATTACAGATAGAACAAGATTGACATGACCCAACCATTGCTGAAGCTGAGTGATGGGTACATTATACTAAGTACCCATTAGACTAAGTACTGAGTGTCGGAGCATTATACTAATCTGATTTCATGCATGTTTGAAATCATCCATACATTTATTTTTTAAAGTACAGTTCAAAAAAATATTAAAATTCCAAAATCTCACCCATCGTAGGAGACCCTTCTCTGGGGCTGGGCTCGCCTCAGAAACTAGAAGGCCAGAAAGGGCGCTGACCACGTCTTTGCTCTCCCGCCATAATGGTCCCTGGCTGCTACCTGTGGGTGGAGTGCAGAGTGGGACACAGGGCAAAAAGGGCCCTCCTTGCCTAAACAGTTGGAACCTGGCCTGGGGACCCTCTGGGACACAACAGAGTCCAAAGGACTCTAACCCCCAGGATTCTCTAGGAGATTTTTCAGGGAACCTTCTCTAGGGACTTCTCGCCTAGATTTTCCCAACAGAAACAATGCTGCCTGCTGTGGTTTGCAGCCTGTCTCTGCAGACATCGGTTCCAGCAGTTCCCCCTCTGTTGGGATCCCCTCCCTCCCCACCCAGCTCCTTCCACAGGCCCTCATCCAGGTCACCAGAAAATCAGGCACCCTCTGTCCAGTCTAGCCTGACAGTGTGAGCATGCCAGCGCGGCCCGTCTCTCCCCATTCCACCACCACACAGCCTGTAGACTCTGCAGTGTGTGGGGACAATTCTGGTTCCAGGTCCTCCAAAGTCTAGACTTGCTCCTCACTTGGCTTAAAGGAGGGAGGGGAAGCTCAGAGCTGAATGACAATGCTCTCCAAAACAACCTTTAGCACGGGGGGGCTGGTGGGCAGGTCTGGTAGGGGCGGCGGGATGGGCTGACACTCCATGTAGGAAGAAAGGAGCTTGTCCTCCAGTCCTCAGCCTCTAGAGCTCCTGCTGAGATGCCAACCAACGGGAAGAGCCTCATCCCTGCCTCCCACATACAACTAGAGAATCCTAGACTTGGAGAGTTGCAAGAGGCTTCCTTCCCCTAGTGCCCTGGGTCCAACTGGCAAAATTCTACTCTCTGTGAGCCTCCACTCAAGCTCTGCCTCCTCCAGGACGACCTCCCTGACTGCCATGCAGCATTCCTCTCTCCTCCCTGTTGCTTCCACTACACCTCGTTCCCTCCCCCATTAGAATATTTGTTTACTTATTTATTTCTTTTTAAACTTTCTTTTTTTTGAAACAAGGACTCACTCTGTTGCCTGGGCTAGAGTGCAGTGGCACCATCATAGGTCACTGCAACCTTGAACTCTTGGGCTCAACAATCCTCCTGCCTCAGCCTTCTGGATAGCTGGGACTACAGGTGTGCTCCATCATGCCCTGCTAATTTTTGTTTTAAGAGATGGGGTCTTGATGTGTTGTCCAGGCTGGTCTCCAACTCCTGGCCTCAAACAATCCTCCTGCCTTGGCCTCTCAAATTGTTGGGATTACAGGTGTGAGCCACCATGCCCAGCCCAATTATTTTATTTTAAAAATTATCTTTGTGTCACATTTCCCCATCAGACTGTGAGTTCCTTGAGGAGTCCCTGAATGGCTTCTCCCTTGTCAGATCCCTGGTATCAGCACGAGGGCTGCCTGGCACAGAAGAGTGGTAACACAATAACAGCAACAATGACAACCTGCATCGAGTGCTGTGTTCAAGGTTCTGTACCAAACTTCATGGCGCATTATCTCAGTAACTCTTGCTACAATCTTCTGAGGCAGGGGTCTCGCTCTGTCACCCAGGCTGGAGTGCAGTGGCACAATCATAGCTTACTATACCTCGAACTCCTGGGCTCGGGTGATTCTCTTACCTCAGCCTCCCAAGCAGTTGAGACTGCAGGCATGAGTCACTGCTGAGGCAGATATTATTCCTGTTTTACAGATAAGAAAACTGAGGCTCAAAAGATGAAATCAGGCCGGGCGTGGTGGCTCACGCCTGTAATCCTAGCACTCTGGGAGGCCAAGGCGGGTGGATAGCTCAAGGTCAGGAGTTCGAAACCAGCCTGACCAAGAGCGAGACCCCGTCTCTACCAAAAAAAAAAAAAAAAATAGAAAGAAATTAATTGGCCAACTAAAAATATATAGAAAAAATTAGCCGGGCATGGTGGCGCATGCCTGTAGTCCCAGCTACTTGGGAGGCTGAGGCAGAAGGATTGCTTGAGCCCAGGAGTTTGAGGTTGCTGTGAGCTAGGCTGATGCCACGGCACTCACTCTAGCCTGGGCAACAAAGTAAGACTCTGTCTTAAAAAAAAAGAAAAAAAAGATGAAATCACCTGGCCAAGGTCACGCAGGTGGAGGGTGGCAGGAGCCTGAGTGCAGGGGCCTTATGCTGGAGTCTGGCAGTGCTTGCGGGCACCTGAGTGAGGTGGGATGGACAGCCCTGCAGATCAGCCCGATTGCCTCAGGCCCCAGCAGGCAGGGCCTCTGTTTTCTTGGGGGTTACAGGATACGCAGAGAGTTGGGATAAAGAAGAGGCAAGCTGGGCGTGGGGGCTGCTATCTTTGGAGGCCATTGCAAAGTCAAATCAAGGTGTCGTTGTGCTGTTGCCTCTTGCCGGCACGATGAACCTCATTTCCTAAATGCCTTAGGCCCTGCCACAGCCCCTAACCAGAGCCCGCAGGCTCCCAGGGCTGTGGGGGGAGGGGCACAAATGCCTGGAAACCAGCAGGTTGTGAGGGCTCGGGGTCGGGTGCCCATAGGGGCAGCGACAGGTTGGCTGGACTACAGCGCTAGGGTGACTGTCCTGGTTTGCTCAAGAATGAGGGATGTAGGACTTTCAGGGCTAAAACAGGGGTAAACAGCGGCAGCCAGTCACGCTGCAATAGCTCTGAACCTGCAACAGCTCCTCCTGCTCATGACATGTTTTGGGACCTGGATGAAGGACACCTGGGGAGACCAGAGGCTGTTGGTCAACCCAGGCCCATACACATAGGTGGGTCAGCCCAGGTGCAACCCCAGGGATCACAGAGAGAGCAGGGCCTCAGCCCACTGCAGCCTTGCACTGGCTGGGTGGCCTTGGGCCACTTGCTTAAAATCACCAAGCTTCCTTTTCTCTGTCTAAAATGAGGTAACATCCATGTGGCAGAACTATTATGAAGATGAAAGTGAGATAACTCATGAAAAGTGAGGTATCACCCTAGGATTAGGGTCAGTTGTAAGTAACAAACCGCCAGAATAACAGTGACTCAAACAAGGGGGTTTGCTTCTCACTCAGACAGAAATCTGGACATAGATGGCCCCTGGGGACTCTGCCACGTTAAGTCCTCAGGCATTCAGGCTCCTCCATCCCTAGGGTGTGGCCCTTGTCTCCAAAGACCACGGTGGCAGCCAGAGCCCCAGCATCACATCTGTGTTCCAGGCAGCAGATGGAAGAAGGACCAAAGAAGGGCATGTCCCTCTCCCTAAGGTCACGTCCCAGAAGTTGTACACAGCAATTCTGCTGACATTCCATTCGTCATAACTTTAGTCCCAGGGCCACAGAGAGCTGCAAGAGAGTCTGTGAAACGTATTCTTTATTCGGAGGGTCTGTAAGCCTGGGGAAAACCAGGCATGCTATTACTGCGGAAGAAGGAGGGCGTGGATACTGGGGAACTAGCAGGGTATACCAGAAGAGCTCAGGAAATGTGGCTCCTTCTCCCTGTAATATTTGCTGACTTTCCCCAGCCTGAGAAAGGGCATCCTGTGAGCCTTGATGGCGTGTGAGGAGGGGACAATGGAGCTGGGACTGACAGGGAGATAAGAGGCTGGGATGTCCCTGGATTCCCCAGGACTTAGCATGTGCCTCCTCCATCTGAAGGCCAGTAGTTCCAGGCCCTCAGCCCAGGGGGCTCAGCAATGGGGCTCTGGGGTGCAGGGAGCCCTCAGGAGCCAGGCCAGGAGCTGCAGGCGAGAGAGGATCAATGAGGGGAGGAGGTCTGGCCAGCGACAGGCAGGGCACCAAAGCCCACCCATGCGCAGGGGGTGTCGGAGCACGGAGGCACCAACCAAGCACCTGGATCAGAGCCCAGGCCGTCCCTGAAGACCGCCTCAGAGAAAAAGGAAACATCAGAGCCCAACTTGTCCTGTTTTATTTTAGAAGCAAGTGAACAGATGTTAAAAGTAATCTAGGAAATGCAGGCTCTGCCAAAAAGCAGGAACCAAAGACAAGAAAACAGACAGGCAGCCCTCCCCGGCTCTCTCCAGGGAGATGGGCTGCCTTGTGCTCTTAACGGTGTGATGGTGTCATAGCATGGTCCTGGCATAAGGGGGCGTTGTAAGACCACCTCAAAGAGGTGTTGCTAAACGCCCCCGGGTCCACACACACTTTGTTCCAATATGGAACAGGGACAGGGTGGCTTTGCCTAAATATGAACATCTGGTCCTGGAGGGCTGAGACTTCCCAGGCATGTTCCTTCTCCTCAGCCCCGGCCAGCAGCTCGGGCGACCAGTCCCAGGGCTGCATGTCCACACTGTTGCCTGGCCCCTCGCCAGCAGGGAAGAGCTCCACATGCCCTGGGGAAGGGGCTGGGTGGGGCCTGGTGCCTAATCACATCCACCAACAGGTGTCTGCACGTTTCCACGCAGTCACACCAGATGCCCCTGGTCACTCGCTCTCCCGTCCTCCTAGACAACCACACCCTGCTCTCCCATCTCCCAGACCCCCTCCCCACCCTGCCCCCTGCTCATGGTCTTGCTTCCTGACTCACTGAGAAAAGTTAAACAACTGAAAACAGACTCTACAGGCTCCACCACATCCACCGATGGCCCTGCGTCTATGTCCCGTGTCCCTCTCTCCCACCTCCCTCCCGTGCCCCTCATGGAAGCCACACTGGCTCCCACCCCAGCTGCTCCAGGACATCACTGCCACAATCTGCTCGCTCTCTCATCTAGATCTTTCCTGTCAGCACACACGTTCTAGCTTACAAAAACCCTATTTTTCTCTCCAGCCCCTTTCCTTCCTTCCCTTTCCATCAAAACTCCCCCAAAAGAGTGGTCTGTATCTGTCTCCAGTTCCTTCCTCCTGTCTGTCTTATGCCCACCCTAACCATGCTTCGCCTCGTCACCCTACAGAAACGCTGCTTCCCTAGGTCGCTGAAACCCACACGGTGCTAAATCCAGTGGCTGATTCTCTGTCCTCCCCCCACTTGCCAGTCAGTGGCATCTGACCTGCCTGCCGGCCCCTCCTGGGGCACCTGTCCTCACTTGACTTCCAGGACACCACACTGTGGCTTTCACACCTCTAAGGAGGATCATTCCTGGAGGATCCTGCTCGGTCTTTCTTGCTGGCTCTTCCTCCTACCCTGATATAGGAGCCCCAGAGCTCAGTCTTTGGTCCCCTTCTCTTCTCCAGAAACCACCATGGCCTTGACAGTCTCATCCAATCGCAAGGCTTTAAATATTTCTTGCCCCAAACTCCAAAGTTTCTAGACCTTTCCCAGACCCTAGACTCGTATATCGCTCCATGTGCCTGACACCTTCACTTGGATGTCTGAGACACGGCTGCAGGTGAACAAGTCCAGACCTGAATTCTGACCTGCCCCCCTGATTTCCTCCCACGTCAGGTAATGGCGATGCCATCCTTCTAGGTGATCAGCCAAAACTTTGGGGTCACCCTTGACTCTTGTCTTGCTCTCACAACCTGCATTTAATCCATCAGAGAATCCTATGATTCTCCCTCCAGGAGACACCCCAGAATCCAACCACCTGTGCAGGGCTCCTGCTGCCACCGCTCCTCTGAGCACCGTCACCTCTCCTGGGATTGCCGCACAACTGTTCCCACCTCTGTCTTATCCCCTCAGTCTATGTGACTTGTAAGTCAAATGAGGACGCCTTTGTTTAGAACTTTTCGACGCTTCCCATTTCAATTGGAGTAAAAGTCAAATTCCCACCAAGGGCTCGAGGCCCTCTGTGATCCGATCTGTGACCTCACTCCCACCCCGCCAAACACTCCCTCCACTCCAGCCATGTGTCGTGAGCACGCCAGCCACTTCAGGGCCTTTGCACCTGTCATCTGCTTCAGGATTTTACTCAAATGTCACTTCCCTGACTCGACTATTCAGACAGCAAGTACCCTCACTCACCTCCTGGTCTCCTCTGTCTACACTGCCCTGTCTTCTGTCCACAGCACGTACCCCATCTGGTACACCACTGATTGTATTTGTTTTGCTTATTGTCGACCTCCTTCTACTGGAAAGTAGTAATCAGTTTCATAAAGGCGGAGAGCGTCACTGCCGTATCCCGGCATTGCTGGCGCACGGTAATCACTCAGTGTAAATCCATTTAGAGGATGAAGAAAGGATGGAAGCAGCGGAATGAGTGAACGAACTGCTCTCCCTGCCCAGGAGGCTGGGCTGCCCAGAGAGGGCAGTGGGCAAGGGAGGCAGCAATGACCACTGTGTGCACCACAAGGTACCAGGCCCCGTGCTGGTGCTGGGACGCGGGCTGGAGGGAGCAGACACACAGCTGACATCCACAGCACCCACTGGCAGATGAGTGGACCGAGGGCAGCAGGGGCCTGGGGCATCCTGGACGACAGCTGAAGACTCACAGAGGGCTTCTGGGAGAGGTGACACTGAGCCCTGTCCTGGAGTCATACCTTGCTATTCTGTCACCATCCTCTAGTCCCGCTGTGATGCTGAGTCGCAGTGAGACGGAAGAACACAGAGCTGGGAGTCAGAACAACCTGGGTTTGCGTATTGGTTCACCAGCTGGGTGACTCGGGTCAAATCGCTTCCTCTTGAAGGACCACAGTTTTTTCATATGTAAAATGTGCCAGCTGCTGGCCTAGAGCATTGCTTAAATTCCTTCCAACTTTAGACGTCTGTCAGACCGTGGAGGTTTGCACTCAGATCTTCCTTCACTAAGGTTTGAACAGGAATGTCATTAGCAACAGCCCCAGGTGCGACACCTCTGGGCCTGCAGCAGCGTTCTTGCCAAGGCCGGTTCTCCCTGGGCAGCCTCGCCAGTGACTCAGCTCGTGGGAGAAGGAGGACCTGGCCACTTCTGCCCAACAGTGTCTCCCCTAGCAGGCCACCTGTGCTCTGGGCCTCCCCACGGGCTGGCCGGGACTCTCAGAGCTGCGCTGCAGTCTGAGCTCTTCCTCCTGAATTCTGCCGTCCCTCTGTCCTTGCACAGATGGCAGACCCCCCTCACAGCCAGAGGGAGGCTTCCAGGCAGGGCTCCGTGTGGAGGGTGTGACGGGCGCTGCCGGGGCCCAGCAGTGGGAGCCATTGAGGCGTTCAGTGAAGCAGTGGTGTGGTCAGGTCTGAGTTAGGAGGGCTGGGAGGTGGCAGGAGGAGGCAGGGTGCAGTTAGGAGGCCGAGATGACGGCCCCTGCCTGGAGAGGTGACTGTGGGAGCTAGATGGTCGGGGAGTGGATGGAAAAACGTTTAGATGTTCAGGAGACAGTAACTCCAGAGTTGCAAGCATGGGGACTCCGCATTCCAGCAGCCCTAGAATTCCTTCCTGAGTCCCCGTGACTGGGGCTCTGGCCTCGGCGACAGATGGATGTTGGAGTCTGTCGCAGAGATGGAGAACAGAGGAGGAGGAGCGGCTTTATGGGGGAAGCAGTGAGTTCAGTTTCGACCACAGTGAGTTTGAGAGGCCTGTGGACCATCCAGGAGAAAGCTGGAAATGTGGGTCTGGACCATAGGAGGGAGGTCTGGGCTGGAGAAAGAGTGGTTAAAGTCACGGCGGTGGAGGACAGCACCCAGGAGACCTAATGACCTTTCACAATTTTTGATGTTTGCAGTTGAAGACACCATGCGTGGTGGGCTCTATCATTTGTTCTCAGTCCTTCCTTCCACCACTGCCGTGGTCCACGGAGGGCAGGTGGACCTTCCTTGCCCTGCTGAGACTGGAAATGGTTTTGTGACTTGCTTTGGCTACTGGAATGTGGGCGGAAGAGACAGTGTGCCTGTTCTGAGCCCAGGCCGTAGAGGCGTCAGGTGTCTCTGCTTCCATCTCTTGACTTTCTGCCATCACCATGGGAAAGCATGCTCTGAGGAGCCACTGTCCCCAGAGTGAGACACACATGGAACAGACCAGAGCCTTCCCTGCCACTCCAGCCCACCTGCATACCTGTGACAAGAAAACAATATACTGTTTATAAACCACCAAGATTTTTTTGTTTCTCAGACAGAGTCTCACTCTGTCAACCTGGCTAGAGTGCTGTGGCATCAGCCCAGCTCACAGCAACCTCAAACTCCTGGGCTCAAGCGATCCTCCTGCCTCAGCCTCCCCAGTAGCTGGGACTACAGGTGTGCATCACCACACCTGGCTAATTTTTCTATCTTTAGTAGAGACGGGGTCTCACTCTTGCTCAGGCCGGTCTCAAGCTCCTGACCTCAAGTGCGATCCTTCTGCCTCAGCCTCCCAGAGTGCTAGGATTATAGGCATGAGCCAATGTGCCCAGCCCACCAAGATTTTTTGAGTTGTTATGTAGCATTATTATAGCAATAGCTGACCAACACACCCAGGTAGGAGAAGTGATCACAACAGATCACTTTAAGAGTCATAAATGACTGAATTTTATCATTCCTTGGAATGCAAAGGAAATAATGTTGAGTAAAACAAGGAAAGTCCACAACATTACAAACAAACCTCATTATGACTGTACAAAAGACATGTTCGTGCATTGATCAGAGTGGAGGACACCGGGTAGATTGTCCGCCAACCACCCTTTTCCAGCAATTGCCTCTGCCCCTCCTTCCATGTGTTTGCAAATGCAGGTACCAACCACATCCTTCACTCTCATCCCCATGATGAGGGATGAGGACCAGAGCTGGCCTGGGCCAACCATCTTCTTCCCAGGAATTTAGAGCTAGGACAGAGACAGAAACCTCTGTTTCTCTTGGGCGAGTTGGCCATAATGATATGAATCCTGGGCCCGTTTGCTGGCCTTGTTTTGTTCTGATCCTGAGGTCTGGCTGCACCCCTGTCCTTGGAACTTGGGAGACTCCCCTGTTGAATTCCCCTTATACTGAAACTAGTCCAGCTCAGGTTTCTGTTACAAACCAAAGAGAGCTACCTAAACAAGGAGGATCAGAAGAAACACCCATATGAGGTCCAGGTTATTATCCAAAGAGGTTTCCCTTAGGGAGCTTTATTTGGTGGGTTTAAAGTAAGCAGGCACAAGTCTCAGGATGTCACTCTGTGACTGAGAGGTGGTCACTTCAAGTTCACGGTCAGATGTCTGAACGGTCCTTCTAAAGGAAGCGGCAGGAAAGGCAGAAGTGCAGCCTGCTAGGGGGAGAGGTGGCTCCAAGTTTTACCTTTGGCCACCAGCTGGAGCCATTCGGGTGGACTATGGTATTGGACACTGTCTCAAGGGTGACTGAGCCCTGCTTCTGGGATAAGAAAGTTAAACTTACATTTAAAAATGGATGCTGGGGCAACATATTATAAAATCACAAACACTTAAATACAGGCTGTTATGAGGTTTAGGAGTAAAATGCCTGACACCACAACTAAAAAAAACAAAAAACAAAAAACAAAAACCCCGATTCAAAAAAGGACTTGAATAAGCATCTCCAGAGAAGATCTAGAGATGGCCAAATAAGCACATGAGAAGATGCCCAGCATCACTAATCATTAGGGAAATGTAAATCAAAATCACAGTGAAATACCACTTCGCATCCATTAGGATGGCTACTGTGAAAAAAAAATCAAACAGAAAAATACGTGTTGGCAAGGACGTGGAAAATGGGAACCCTCGTGCACTGCTGGTGGGAATGTAAAATGTGTAGCTGCTGTGGAAACTGTACCGTAGTTCCTCGAAAAATTAAAAACAGAGCTACCCCTAGGATATGGCAACTCCACTTCTGGGTGTACGCCCAAAAGGATGGAATGAAGGGTGTCACACAGATACTTGTCCACCTGTGTTCACAGCAGCACTACTCACAATAGCCAAAGGCAGAATCGACCCAAGTGTCCCCAACAGACAGATGGATAAACGAAATAAGACATATGCATACAATGGAATATCATCCAGCCTTAAAAACGGAGGGAATTCTGACTCACGCGACAATATGGACGAACCTTGAGAACGTTACGCTAAGTGAAATAAGTCAGTCAAAAAAAGACAAATACTGTATGATTTCACTTATATGATGTACCCAGAGCAGTGAAACTCATAAAGACAGAACGAAGAAGGGTGGTTTCCTAGGGCTTGGGGGAGGGGAGAAGGGGGAGTTAGTGTTTAATAGGTATAGAATTTCAGTTTTGCAAAATTCAGAAAAATTTCTGCAGATGGATGATGGTGATGGTGGCACAACAGTGTGAATGTACTTAATGCCACCGAACTGTACATTTAAAATAGTTAAAATGTAAATTTTAGGTGTTATTTTAGCATTTTCTTAAAAAGAGTAAAATGCTTCGACCAGTGCCTAGTACACAATCGCACACTAGAGCAGAGACACCAGACCCTGTCAGGAGGGTGGGCAAGGTCAAGACTCATTCCCTACTGAGATTAAGGCATCACTGGCATTTTTCACCGGGTTGACATTTCTCTGACAGTGCAAAAGCAAAGGTGGGGACTGCTGGTGCCTCGACATACTAGAAGCCACCAGGTTCTTCACTGCCACACCCTCACAGTGAAACACTGCCAACACCACTTAAGAAAGTCTTTTTTTAAAAAAATTTATTTCTATAATCCTAGCATTCTGGGAGGCTGAGGCAGGAGGATCATTTGAGCTCAGGAGTT
>VBSM01001265.1:39066082-39111228 GCA_008086735.1 Cheirogaleus medius | reverse complement strand
CTCAGGCTGGTCTCAAACTCCTGAGCTCAAACGATCCTCCCACCTCGACCTCCCAGAGTGATAGGAGGCGTGAGCCACGTCCGGCCCCTACTTTCAGATTCTAATCGTAACTAACCTTCAAGAAACTACCACTTGTCCAGTTTTGATTAGTATCAAAGAAGAATAGCCACAATTATTGGAAATGGCCATTAATACATCCCTTTTCCAACTACATATCTGTGTAAGCCTGAATTTTCTTCATAAACTTCTGTTAAAACAATGTATTACATCAGATTAATTGCAAATGCAAGTATGAGAATTCAGCTGTCTTGTATCAAGCCAAGCATTAAATACATGTGTAAACATATAAAACAATGCCACTCTTTTCTCTCTAATTTTTAAAATAGTCAATTTTTCTAAAAATATGTTATTATATTAACACTAGGCTCGTTTGTTGTCATTTTAAATTAATTACATAAAATTTTAAAATGTATGCATTTAAATTTATGATGATGTAAATACTAATAGATATAAACCATATTAACAGAAGTTCTTTGGGGTCCTCAATAATTTTTAGATGTGAAAAGGGTCCTGAAACCAAAGTTTGAGAACCAGCGCTCTAGCGTTTAGTATATTATTATTCTGCACTAACCAGTATCAGGCAGCAGGGGGCAGCAGAGGCAGCCAAATGAAGGCATTCCCTTTGCGTTTCCAGTTAAAAGGATTGAGCGCCTATGGGGTGAGACCCACACCCTGTGCCCGCGACACAGAAGCAAGGCGTTCATGGTTCAGGGTAACAGACCTGGAAATTGCCAGTGGTGGGCTCTAGCGAGCCTCCGGAGAGTTAGGAAAGAGCGGTTACTCCCACTCGCTGCCGGGCAGACGGAAGGAAGCCCCCGGGATCTGGGGTCACAGAGGAACGTGAAGCTTCCCAGCCTTTCCAGATGGATCCTGATCAGGGCCCGGGAGAATGAGAAGGGAGGGCAGGTATCATTTTTTATTAACTTGACAAGGACATTTCCCAAAGCCACCCCCAACCCTTCTACCATGTGAGAAGGGGCCACCACCAACCTTCCCCACCTGTCCCTGGCCCCACTGTGGCCCTCACTCCCCGCAAAGTGCTGCCTCTCCTTCTTCCACACGGCTTTCAGCCTAAAGTCCTCCTCCAGAAGTCAAAACCAAAACCTCCTCCAATGCCACCTCCCTCCAGCTGCCACCCAGCCACACAGCCCTCTGCCGGCTGCCCTGGAAAGGGCTGTCCACGCTGTCACCAAGTGCTGTCCTGCTCCTGCCTCGCTCCCCACCCACACTGCTGTCCCTGGTCACCCACAGTCCCCACTGCCCACCCCAGTGGACACTTTCGTCCATGTCCTGCTGGCCTTGCTGACCTCTCCCCGTGGCTCTCTCCTCTTCTGCCCCTGGGACAGGTCCTCCTCTGGCTCTTTCATGGGCTCCACTCCCCTCCCATCTTCCTGCTTCGTCCTGGGTGGGCTGCACTCCCTCCCTGGGGCCCTCACTCTCTCTCCCAAAGGTTGTCCACTCCCAGGCTGTGGCGCCAAGCCTTGGCCCCTCCCTGAACTCCAGACCCGCATAGCTCCCTCAGGACCCTCAAACTCACATGCCCCCAAATCACGTCATCGCCTTTCCCCACACCGCGGGGCTCCCCACCCCAGGAAATGACCACCCTCTACCACCCGGCCAGGCCCCAGCGGGGCCCTGGAAGGCACCCGGGCTCCTCTACCTTCCTTTACCCTCCACGGACACAATCAGCAGTTCTTGCCTCTTTCCCTCTAAATGTTCTTGGATTACCCCCCTGCCCCCCCCTCCACCCTGGGCCTAGGCTCACACCCTTGTCCCTCCTTGTCATCTGGACCCTTAAAACAGGCCCCCAGTCTGTCCCCCTGTCTCAATCTCTTCTCCAAACAGCAGCCAGGGCGATCTCTGAAAAGCAGTCTGGCCTTGTTATCCCTGCTCACGCCCTCCCCCGGCTCCCTCCGCCCTCTGCCCAGACGCCAGCTCCAGGACCAAGACCTGGTGTGACATGTCCCTCCACCCACCTCTCCAGCCACAGGCTTTCTTGACCTTTCGGCCTTGGTACTACGGAGTTGATTTTGGCCTCCAGACATGTACACTGCACCTCAGGCCTCACAGACCGAATGCTGATCTTTTACTCCTCACCACCATTGAGGGGCCACTATTTCATTCCCTTTTACCCACGAGGAAGCTGAGGCTCGGAGAGGGTACGTGATGGGGCCAGGATGTGCCTCTGGCTCTCAGGCCCACAGCATCACACCCCAGTGTCCTACGTCCAATGTGTGCTCCAGCCCAGGCAAGTGCTTTTCATCACCAGCCGCCCCTGTGCCCCCATCCAGGCCCCACCCGATACACACCCTCACCAGAGCCACCATCCTATAGGCCGGGCTGGGGCTCGGGTGCTCACCCTGCCTGGGTGCCCTGGACCCCTCAGGGCCCCTCCTTTGGCAATAAATTGGGCCATAAAGTTTCTCCCGGCTGTGCTGGGGTGAGTGAGGCCCCAGCCCTTACAGTCCCACCATACATCAATCGAGGCCACAGGGCCACTGGGGTACAGGAAGGCCAGGGAGAAGGAGGGGTCAGGGGCTGGGGGCCCTCTGGACGTGCGTGGGTGGTGAGGAGTGGGCTGGATCCAAGCCAAGCCTCCCCCCCCTCCCCACTTGTGAGTGCTCCCCGTCCTCAGAATAAGGTCCAACCTCAAACCTCGTCTGGCACAGCCTCCATCTGCCCTCCAGCTCCGTCTTATTGTCCCATACTCACTCAGGGCTTATGTATATCAACACTACCCCAGGCACTCTACAAAAATTAACTCACTTAATCCTAAATACCCTACAGGGAAATATTGGGATTATTCCCACTTTACTGATGAGGAAACTGAGGCACAGAGCGATGACAGAGCTAGTACTTGGCAGTGCCAGGATTTGAACCTAGGCCACGTGGCTCCAGAGTCTGTGCTCCAACTGTTCTGTTGTGTGACCTGTTTTTTTCTCCCTTTCTGTGTCACTCCTGTTCCCCCAAACACACCTAGCTTCTCACCCATCACCTGCCCACTTTCATGCCTTTGTGCTTAACGTTCCCCCTGCCTCAAAGACTCTTCCCTCCTTATTTTGACAAGTTCTGCTTATCCTTAGATACCCAAGTGTCACCTTCTCTGTGAAGTGGCCCTTGACAAAACCTGGCCTCACCCAGCTGAATTAAGCAGCCTCCTCTGTTCACAAAGCACTTGGTACACACCTCTGTGTGGAGAGTTCTGGGACTGGGAGCTCCCTGGTGACAAGGGTGGGTTCTTCCCTGACTGTCCCATCCCTGGATACTCAATATTTGGTTTGGGACTTCACCCAGCTCAGCAAACGGTGGTGAATGAGGGCTGGAGATGCACAGTGCTGGGATGGGGAGACATGAGGCTCCATCCCTTGCCCTCTAGAAGCTCATAATCTGGTAGGAAAATTGACCCATCAAGAGCACTCCAAGATCCAAGGGGATCAGAGTTCCAAGAGAGGTACAAAAGGCCTTCGGTGTCACAGCCTTCAAAGGAAGATGTGATGCTTCCCACTGGGTGAGTTGGGCAGGCTTCTCAGGGAAGGCAGCTTGTGTATTGGGCCTTGAAGGATGGAAACAATCCCCACTGGCCAAGTTGGGCACATGCAGGCAGGAGAGACAGGAAAAAGACTCCAGGCTGGCAGGGACAGCGGCAGAGAGTTGGGAAAGCACAAAGCATTCTGAGGGTCCGATGAGCTCAGTCGAGCCCACCCACCCCACCAGACAGTGAGCAGCAGGAGGGCAGGGCCATACCTGCCATCACCTAGCACAGGGCCTGCACACATGGGCACGCTGGAAGGATTTGCTGGAAGCAAATGGGTTGTGAAGCTCATACAATTTGGTGGCCCTATTTCAAAAAAACAATGCAAATTACTAATTTAAATGTAGCACGAAAGTGAAGGTTTATCTGCAACGAGAATGTGAGTAGCTGCATTTGACAGCTTGGTGGCCCGAGCTGCAGCTGCAGAGCTTCATTGTGAACGTGCCTCTGGAGGCAGGAGGAGGGCAAACGATTCTTGGGGACAGAGGGGTACAAGGCCTCCAGGCAGGTTCAGAGCCTGCCTCTGTGCCCGTGACCACCCTCCTGGACAGGACAATACCATGGCCACCTCTGTCATGCTTCATGGGTCTCCCCAGCCACAGAAAGGCCAAATTCGTCCAATTCAGGAGACTCTTTCCCCTCTGGTAGGGTGGCCAGAGAGCAGATGTGGGCGTCTGATTGCCGGTCACCTCCTGGGCATGTCTCCCCCCAACCCGGGAGTCATGGAGGGTTTCCTGAAAAGCCCCTTTTCATTCTGACATTCTGCTCATGTGACCCCTGCTGAGGAGGCTCTCACAGCAGGGGCCGCCAGAGAACTCCTCTCTAAGAGCCTCATTCATTCATCTCCTAATGCCCAGGCTCACAAGGGCAGGCCAAGTACCAGGCTGGGCGGTGATGGGTGGGGGCGTCCTCCCATGGAGGTGCTCCTGGCCCAGCGGGAGGGAAACTAGACATGGAAATAGATAATTGTAGAACCTTCAAGCCGAGGGAGCCCACATCAAAGGCCAGGGGAGTTCAGGAAGGCTCCTCAGAGGTGGTGACGTGTGATTTGAGAGATGGAGCATTCATTCAGCAATTATTGGCTAGGCATGGTGGCTCACGCCTGTAATCCTAGCACTCAGGGAAGCTGAGGTGGGAGGATCATTTGAGGTCAGGAGTTGGAGACCAACCTCAGCAAGAGCACGACCCCGTTTCTATTAAAAATAGAAAAATTAGTCGGGTGCCATGGCATGTGCCTGTAGTCCCAGCTACTCAGGAGGCTGAGGCAGGAGGGTCACTTGAGCCCAGGAGTTTGAGGTTGCTGTGAGCTAAGCTGATGCCACTGCACTCTAGCCTGGGCAACAGAGTGAGACTCTGTCTCAAACACACACACACATATTTACTGAGCACCTACTATGTGCCAGGCTCTGTGCTAGGCTCTGGGGATATAGCAGTGAAGAAAACCAATGGGCATTTGGCTTCAGGTTTATTCCCTTCAGCCCAGCGGGGAAGCAGGAATTAACTTCAGACAGAAGAGGAGCAGCAGGAGCAACCACATGGAGGAGACAGAACCGCATGGAGACAGCTCATCATGCTTGTGGATGGAGCGAAGCTTGGTGCAAGGGGAGAGGGGAGTAAGTGATGCAGAGATGAGAGGATATTGGCAGAGAGCAGTAATGGAAAGGCTGGAATGCCAGGTTAGGGACTTAGGGGCTTGATCATGCTGGCAACTCAGAACCACAGAAGGTTCTGAGCAGAGGGGAAAGTCACAAGGTTTCTTAGCACCATTACCAAGTTGAACGGGTAAGGCAAAATTGCCTCCTACCAGCCCACAGGCTCCAGCAACCAGTGCGAGCTTCCTGGGGCCGACCTCCCCACCTCCAGCCCCTGGGCCTGGCTAAGAGAGGGCACCCCCACGCCCCAGCCTGGACTTCAGCCTCCAGCTCACCCTCTTCCTTGTTCTTCCAACCAGTCTCTCAGCCCTGAGACTGACGCAGTTTCCCCGCCAGGAATGCCCTACCCTCCACCCTCTGAAGCCTGGTGCCTGCCCAGTCCCTCGTTTGTTTCCCGGTTAGGTAGCAGCACCTCTGTTCCCCCTTTACGGATGAGGAACCAGAGGCTCAGAGAGGGAGAGTAACCTGTTCAAGCCACACGGTTTTGCCCTAGAATGCAATCGTGCTGGGTGGATAGAGTCCTGTGCCAGCAGTGCGGTCTTGGGAACCTCTCTTAGCTTCTCTGTGCTTGGGTCCTCATCGGTGAAATGCGGCACCTACCGCATACGGTGGCGTGAGGCTTACAGAGACGGTGTACTGTGCCAACAGGCCCAGTCAGTGGCTTTCACGTCGCCCCCGCGGCATACTGAACGTTCATTCACACATCGAATCCCTCCAACGCGCGCTCGGTGCGCGGCCCCGTCAGGGCGCTGGGGACGCAGAGACACATTAGACGCGGCTCCTGCACCCAGGGCGCGGGCCGGGGCGGGAGCGGACGACACACACGTCGCGATTCGAGGTGTGCGTCGTCCTCACCCAATTCTGCTCTCGACTTCACATTTTTAAAACTGCCGACGACGCTCCTCCCCGGGGACGGGCGCTGGGAACGGGGAAGTGAGGGAGAAAGATCCGCTCTTGATTTTCAAAAACTTAATTTTTCACCGCTTCCTGAAATCTGAACATTTCACGGCACCCAACTCTCACTCCGCGCGCTCAGCGCCCAGGGGCAGCACGAGGGCAGCGTCCCACCGGCCCCAGGTGCTCCGGCGTCCCTGGGACATCCTACCGCGGTGTCCCACGGCGCCCCCGCCCTCCCCGACCCCGCTCCTTCTGCACGACTCCTTCACCCCCCGCAGCAGTCCGGACGCCCGTCCCAGAGAAGCCAGCCCCCGCGCCCCTTCCCCCGTGCGGATCCCCAGGGCACCCGCCCGGCTCGACTCTTTAAACCCCACCGGCCCATTGTCCTCGTCCAGCCGCGCCTCCCCAGCGCCCGCCCCGCCCTCTCCGAGCAGGAGCGCGCGTCCGCAGAGCCCGCCCTGTCCCACTCTCCGATTGGCTCCTGCCGCCCGGCGGCGCGGGGCCCGGGAAGGGGAGCGGGCGCGCGCCCCGCCCTTGCCCGCAGCCGGGCGGGGGCGGGGCCTCCGCTGACTCCGCCCCTGCCGGGCGGGGCCGCGCTCGCTGGCGCTCCGGCGCTGGGCGGTGCTGCCTGGGCTCGGCTCCGCTCCGGCTCCGGCTGCGGCTCTGGTGGGGGTGGGCGGCGGGGATGACAGCGGCGGTGGCAGCGGCTGCAGCGCGGGGCTGAGCGAGCGGCGAGCGAGCAGGGGGAAGAGGAGGAAGTGGAACTGCGGCCCGGAGCTCGGGAGTCAGCCGCCGCGCCGAGGTCCGCCCCGTTCTGCAGCGCGAGCCAAGTCCGGACCCGGGAAGACTTCCCCGCGGGGCTCCGGCCGCCGCGCCTCCCCGCCGGCGCCTGCCTGCCCTGCCCTGCCGGTCCCAGCCCCGCGTTCCGCACCCGGACACTCCCAGCCCCGCTGTCCGGGCGTGCGGCCGGGACGCCCTGAGCCCAAGCCCTGATCCGGTGCACCGGGGCGGGACGCTCCTGGCCCATACGGGGCCGTCCTTGGGGGTTCCTTCCCAGCCTTTCCATCAGTGAGTGTCGGAGCCCCAGCCTTCTGCCCCGGGGTTAGCGCAGGGTGACCCCAGGCCTTCGACTTGGGCGCAAAGGAGCCCGGACGCCCCCAGCCTCTGGCTCCACGAGACCCGAACCTTCAGCTGCCTCCGACCGAGTGCATCGGGCTTGGACCCGCGCGAGCGCCCGGGAAGCCCCGGCCCGGGTCCTGCGCTCCGTAAGGGGTCCCAGGCGGGCAGGACGGTCGAACCGAAACACTGGGCTGGTGCTGCGAACCCAAGCTGCGACCTTCCTCCTGCCCCGGCGAGGGGTCAGCGCTTTCCCCGAAGACAACACAAGGGCCCCCAGTGCCCCGGCAGAGCGGGCAGGAGCGAGAGCCGAGGCTGCAGGTGAGAGTCCCGGATGCGGGGCAAGAGCGGTCCCTGACCCCATCGCGGCGCGTAGGGGGCACAGGCAGAGGCTGGAACTGGCTAGGAGAAGGCGCGGGAAGGGGAGGGGGAGGGGAGAGGACGGGCACTTATTGAGCGCCCATTGTGTGCAGGTCCACGCCCCGCCCTTGCACAAATGGTACCTGATTTAAGGCTCACTGCTGCTCCCTCCGATAGATGTTGTGTATTGTTATGGGCGCTTACAGATGGGGAAACTGAGGCTCAATGGGCTCTTTTCACTGCGCGGGTGAGACTGGGGAGGGGACAGAGGATGAAGAGTGGAAGAAGCAAAGAGTGAGGGGAGAAGCCGCCAAGCAGGAGGGGGATCAAGGTGGGCCCACTGGAGCATCTGAGGCTGAGGAGGTGGCTTCTCCTTGCCTCCCACTCCCTGGCCATGTCACCTCCCAGGAAAGGTGACCCAGAGTTGAAGGCAGAGGCGGGAAGCTTCCTGGTCCCAAAGTGTCTCTCCCTGTGGGCCCAGAATGGGAGAGGCGCTGCTCCTGGGCCCTGTGACAGACTCCAGGTCTCTAAAACACTCTGGAGGTCCTGAGATGCCACTTATCTGACTCACTGTAGAGGTTCCCAAGTCAGAGCCCATCAGAGCTGGAAGAGACTTGGCCCCTCAGCAGCACTCACGCAGCTCACCTGCTTCCCATTACTAATGGGGACACTGAGGCCCACCCAAGGGGGGTGCCAATTGCCCCAGGTCCTAAAGGCAGTGAGTTGGCTGAGCCAGAAGCAGACTTGAGAAAACCTTCACAACACCTTTCAAGGTATCCACTCTCCTCCTCAGTTAGCATCTTCTGGGTGGGCGGCTGGGGTTTTCTCCACTCCTGATGTGAGGTGGAGGTGACCATGTATGAGGTGTCTGTGTGGTTGGTGCTGGGGCCTGAGAAATGTCAGCAGCCCCAAAGCCTTTGGCCCAGATGGAAGGTCTGACCTCAGTCTCTGCTGGGCAGGGGAACCTGCAGGACACCCCTTGCCCAGGACGGGAGGGGCCTCTCAAGGTCTCAGGGCGGGGGCTCACTGAGCTGAGGGCACAGTCCCAGGTGAGTGTCCTGATTCCCAGGCAGGGGCTCCTCCTGCTGCTCCTGGGGGCCAGCCATATAGGGCAAAGGGTGTTGGGAAAAAGCCCTTGGTGTGGACTCTGTGGGATCTCTTCTGGGTGGGGAGGGGGAGGGGATATGGCCTTGGTCTGGGCCCTGTGGCCTTGGCTGGGACTAATTACCCCTGCTGTGCCTAGCTCCCTGCAGTTAAGGGGAAACTACCTTGAAAATCCCCTGGAAGGTAGAGGAGGATAGCAAAGGTCAGCTGAAGACTGGACGCTCAGTCCTGGGGTGGAGGGGTTGGGGGAACCTGGAAGAGAAGATGACTTAGGGGCCTGGGCTTCCCCCTTCCCCCAACCTTTGTCCAGGGATTCAAATCCTCCTAATAATCCTTGTGCCTAAACAAAGCTCCTATTTGATGAATGTTTCACACCTGTGATCTCATTTCATGCTATGGTGGAAAGAGTCTGAAACCTAGAGTGAGGGAGAGCAGGGTTGGGGAGTCGCAGGGGACCTCTCGGATGCTTCCATGGTTCCAAGCCCCACCTGTAAAATGGGGTCAAGGCAGGCAGTGTGTTACCTGCTCAGATAATGGGGTAATCACACCTGGCAAACTGTCAAGTGCTAAGCGGGTTGTTGTGTTCACAAGACAGGACTTGTTATTAATGGCTACCTAGTGTGGGGAACTGAGGCTCAGAGAGGTGAAACCATTTACCCAGGGCCTTTGAGTCTGCTTCTGGAATGTCTGAGTGCTGGCTGCATACCAGGTGCTATGGGAGTTACCCAGATGGGCTAAGCAGCAGCCTGGAACCTAAGTAACTGGTGAGCCTCAGTGGTTAAGTCAGAATGGTGGGCTCGAGTATGCTCTGCCTCCGACCAGCCGAATGGCACTGCGCAAATCGCTTCATTCCTCTGCGCCCCCGCTTCTCCGTAAAATTCAAATACCTCCGTTACCAGGCTGTAATGTGAGGATTAAGTGAGATACAAATGTACAGTGCCTGGACAAATATTCCATTTCCTTCCCTGTGAAGATAAGGAAGCTTGCATTTTGACCAGGAAGTCTGGGGAAATTCTCCGACTTGCCTTAGATTAGAATGCAGACGACTGTTGAGGGCTCAGAGACCTGGATTTGCTCGGCTCAGGCTCCCGTGTGGGTCAGATTGCCCTGTGCCGCCTCCTCTAGTCTCAGGGCCTTCTAGAGTCTGCCAGGGTACACTGGCAAGGGGCTCTGGATTCTGACGCCACAACCCTCCAACCCTGTTGGTTCCTGATGGGGAGTTGTGGTGGGGGGAGCTGGTGTCCATTCCCTTGGCCCATTGTCTGGCCTCCCTAGGCACAAAGGTGCAGTGAATAATTTATTGCTCCCCTTGGCTGGGAGGCAGGCTGGGGAAATAGCTCTGTGTTCAGCTAAGCTTCTGAACCTGAACCCTGCCAGAGGAGGCGGTGGCTCCTCTCTGTGCTGTTAGCAGTCTTGGCTATGATATAGAGTGTGTTATGGAGGCATAGGACAGGGAGAGAGTGACCGACCCATCATCATCCCCAGCTCGCTGCTGCTGGGGGGCCAGATGGACCCACAGGCAACAATGGGAACCGAGCTAGCTGAGCTAGGGTCAAGCTGTGGGCCTCCGATTTTAAAGAGGCCTCCGATTTTAAAGGGGCAGAAGTAAGAGTGAGGATACAGGGCGGGAAGGGGTGGGGGGCCCTTGAGGACTGGAGTAACTGGGCAGATTGGTCAAGGAGGTGGGTGTGTGGGCAGGACCTAGAGGCATCTTGCTGCAGAGTAGGGGTCTTGACATCCCTTCAGTGAGAATCCTGGCTGTGCCACCTAGCCACTGTGAGACTGTGGGCAGGACACCTGACCCTGCCAGGCCTCCATTTCCTCTTCTGTAAAATGAGGGTACTGATAACCCACTTCTCAGTTTGTTATGGGTGACCACGAGGTCACATGTGTAAAACACACAGCGCGATAGGTACTCAGCAAGGGGGTGCTTCATCGTGAACATGAGCGTGGGTTGGCTAGTGGGGGGGCGATGGTGTGGTAAGCCGAGGGGCTGGAGAGCTCTGGGGGGGGTGAGCCTGGGTGTGCGGGGCTGGTGCGGGGTGAGGAGAAGGGAGGTGAGCGACCAGGTGGGAGAGGGCCTTGAATGTTGGGCAGAACTCACATTTCAGAGAACATCATGGAGTCCCCGTTTAGAGCCTTCTGTGGCTCCTTGCTGCCTGTAAGATGAAGGCCAGGCCCCTAGCCGTGGCATTCAGGTCCTCGCCCACCGTAGCCACCACATGGCCCTCTGGCTCATTGCTCATCACTGTCTCCTGAGCACACCCCGTGTGCCCATCACCGCCCCTTCGCCTGTGGGGCTTCTCCCGTTAGAACCACCATCCTGCCTCCTCCGCTCACCGCCCCGTCTGTCCAGGCCCAACTCAGGTCATAAACTGAATGTTCCCCCAGAAACATTCCTGGATTACCCAGCCTTCTGCTCATGTCCCCTCTGAATCTTTAATATTTAACAGTAATAGTAATAGACAATCCCTACCACCCATATCCATTTTACAGTCGGTAACATGCATCCACACACTCATTTCATACTACAAGGATGATATTAACAATAGCTAATACTCTTGCATACTTACAAGCCAAACAATGCACTAGCTTTGCAATCTCATTCACACTCACTCTCAGAGGTAGCTACTGTTATCCCCCAGAAACTGGGGCTCAGAGAGGTCCATTATCTTGCTCAAGGTCACACAGCTAGATGGTGGGGAGCAGGGAGTCAAGCCGCATTTGTTTGAATTGGAATCTGTGCTTGAGAGATGTCCTGTCTCCTCAACTCCGCCCCAGTACCTCAAAAGCATACTTTGCATGCATGAAGACTGGACACGCCTTCTTCTCAAGGCTGAGGAAGAGCAGTGCTGGACGGAGCGTGTGGCATGGGCAGGGCCTCGGGACGGGGAATCCAGGCCCTGGATCTGCACCTGTTTGCTTATGACTATGGGGAGCGGGTGGGTCTGAGCTCCCCCGTAGCTCCAGCTTTCTGCAGTATCCTTCGTGACCCTGGGAGGAGAAGGAGGAGACCACAGCACCAGGGCCAGAGGATGTGGTGTAACAGGCAGCTGTGATTTTTGGCCTGGCCGCTGTCTGGGCCAGCAGGCTCTGTGGGTAGCTGCTGCCTCACCCCAAGGAGGGTGGTGGCCTGGGCTGCAGGCGGCATGGTCATTAGCTGGCAGAGACGACCCTGTGATTGGGAGCTGGCTGGGCCAGGCCAGGTTGGCAGGACTGGAGGCAGGCTGGCCCGGCCACAGCGGGGTCACTGGCGGGGCAGCTGGCAGGACAGCAGGCTTCTCCTCCCTTCGCCCCCTTCAGGACGGCGGCAACCACGCCCCAGGCACCAGAGCTGTGTAGGCCAAGGCTTGCCCTTTCTCCTGCCGCAGTGGTGGTGGGAGAGAGCAGCATGGAGAGTCCAACCAGGCCCAAAGTTGCCGCCTCCTAGGAGCCTTCAGGACTCCTCCCAAGCAGGTGGCATCCAGCCCTCCTCTGCCGCTGATCCCCCACTCTGCTCGCTGACTGTGGTCTGTGGTGGGGTTGTGCAGGGCTGCTTCCCTCGCCGGCTTGTCAGAACCAGATGCTGCGACACCCCGACCCTCCCCTCCCCCCGAGTGCCTCGCAGTGTGCCTGGCACAGAGCAGCAAGCCCAGGGGCAGGGAGGCATGGTAATTACAGTGTTGTGAGGGTTAAATGAGAAGAAGGGGGTGGGTACCTGTCCAGGCTTGGCACACAGGTAGGCACTCCATCGGGATGAGTCCCCTCGCCTGTCCCTGCATTGGCCTCATGAACGAGTGACTCAGTAAGAAGCTGATTGAAGAGTCCAGTGAGCGATGCCAGGAGGGAGGGCATGCCAGGTGGCAGGGAAGCCTTCCCTTAGGAGGACTCCTGTGTGTCAGATGGGGTTTGCACAGGTACGATTGCTACCACCTTCCCCGTGCGCAGCAATGCGTGAGCAGACGCTGCTGGCCAGGGAGGGACCCCGAGCTGGGCTTGGGCAGGGAGCAGGATTAGGATGTCTGGGGACCTGGGTTTTCCTTCTTAGGCCTTAGCAGCAGAAATGACCCAGTTGGGCGGAACCGTCTGGTGACCAGCTAGCAGATGCTGGGCAGAGTATGTTCTTCCTTAAAGGGAAGCAGCATTTATTTGGTCTCCCCTCAACACAGACACACACATACCCCACCCAAAACATAACATGACTGGAGATTCTTATCTGTGCGAGAGACAGACATTAAACAGGTAAATTGGGAGAAGTGGGCTCCTGAAGCAGGGTTCCCATTGATATCTATGGCTGGTGGTATTGGGCAGGGCTCAAGGGACTTGGGCAAGTGATTTAACCTCTCTGGGCCTCAGTTTACCCATACGTAAAATGGGGGTACGTACGGATAGCACCTACTTCATAGGATTGTCATGAGGATTAAATATAAAGCACTCAGAAAAACGCCGAGCACAGAATGAGCACTCAGTGAACGTTAGCTGCTAGTGTCTGTATCTCCAGCACCTAGCCGAGGAGCTGAGCGAGAACAGGTGCTCGCGAAGGGAGTTTGGAACGAATCCCAGGCAAAGGGCAGCTGCTCTGTGGAATGAATGAAAGAACAGCCTAGTAGGGAGGGGAGGACACAGAAGCAATGACAACACAGACTGTGACAGGGAAGGCCAGGGGCTGGGCTTGCCCAGTGCTGGCTGGGGAGGGAGTCAGGGAAGGCTTCCTGGAGGTGGTGTCACTGAGCTGAGTTTGGACTGCTTTGAGGTCAGCACTGTGGATGAGCTCAGAGGAGTGGTTCCTCTCCAGAGGTAGCTGGCAAGGGGGAGAGCTTTGGCAGACCCCAGGATGGCTCAACTCCATGGGCCTCTCCCTTCCCACCACCCCACGCTGTGTCCCCATCTGTGACTTTCTGCTTTGAGGGCATGAGGAAGGCAAAAAGGCAGGTGGGGAGGAAGTGTGGGCCGCTGGGTCTGACAGGCCCAGCTATTCCCAGGCTTGGGACCAAATCTTCCACAGAGAAGAATAAACAGGCCTGCTTTGAGTTCTTTTATCTTCTGGCTCCCAAGGCACGCCAGCAAGCAGAGGGGGTCTTCCAGCGTTAATCCTGCAGCTGCTTAGCTGCTGAACGAATGGACTCTTTAAAAAAATGCCACGAGAAATTTGTCTCCCCCTCCTTCCCACCCAGGAGGCTCAAAGAGAAAGTTCTCTCCCACTAGCAAGGGAGCTTGGACCCCCCAAGTATCTTAAAGGGGGCTCACCCCAGGGGCACTCTGAAGTCAAGGGTCCCCTCACGCTGCCTCCACTTTTCCCCTCATGCTCCCGTGGGGCCTCGAGGACACGCTTACGTCTTGCTTGGCTTCTGCCTGGTTTGTAAAATGGGGTCAGGGTAATAGATCCCTTCTCTTCTTTAAAGAGGGGGTGGGGCCCGGGCACGGTGGTTCACACCTCTAATCCCAGCACTTTGGAAGGCACAAAGAGTTACTTGAGGCTAAGAGTTCGAGACCAGCCTAGGCAACATAGCAAGACCCTCCTTCCCCCGTCTCTACCAAAAAAATAATTTAAAAAGTTAAATAGGGCGGGGTGGGAAGGGGGCGTTTCTGAGGTGGGAGGGGCTGCAGTGGGTATCCGGACCCGTGGCTTTCAAACTCTGCTGCGTGTTAGAATCATCTGAGGAGCTTTTAAAAGTCCTGCCTGGACTTCACAATCTCTGGGGTGAGACCCAGTCGTCAGCAGGTGTTAAAACTCCCCAGGTGGTTCAAATGTGCAGCCGGGTTCCAGAACCACCTGGCAGCGCCCTCCAGCAGCCCGTCCCCAGGACAAGCAGCTCATTCCTTCGGAAGCTGCTCCTTCCTCTCTGAGACCTCCCTACTTGGAGAAATGAGGAGAGTGGAAAGACTTTGCAAGCCAATAAACCTGGGTGCTGGCACCCTGCTCCTGGGGATCTTCTCAGAGCCTCAGTTTCCTCATCTGAGAAAAGGCGATTAACAATAATCTCTCTGAAAGGGACATGGAGGCCAGATGAGGCCGTGCATTGAGAGCACAGTGCAGTGCCTGACGCGTCATCAGTGTGCAGCAAAAGGTCACAGAAAGAGTGGCAGACCCTGATCTCACCTCCCCAGCACCCTGGGCCAGGTTTCTGAGCCTGGGGCTGGTGGGGGAGGGCTGGTCACCCAGTCTTGGGGCCTTTCCCACTGTCCCCTTTCTCTCTAAGGGATAAGACAAGGCAGCAAGCATTTTGTTTTGCTTGGTTTTGGTTTAATGGTCAAAGTGTCAGACTGTCCTTAACAATGAAGCCTTGTCTGGATCTGCTTGTTTTTCCAATCCGGACACCCAACTGCACCGCCCACTTGGGGCCCCTGTCCCACCTGGAACTAAAGAATGTCAGAGGGTTTTTTTTTCCAGCCCATCTAGGGGAGGGTTTCCAGGGGACATTGGAGGCCTCTGTGCAAGCCCTTACTGATAATGGACCGCACTTAAGTCAGCCAACTCGCTTATGAGCCAGTTCAATAAAAGTATTTCAAGGTAGTTACCAGAATAGGTTTTAGAGGCAGAAAGACTTGTGTTTGAGTCCTTGCTTTGTCACGTACTGCCAGTATGACCCTGGGTGAGTCATTGTATCTCTTTGAGCACCAGTTGTCTCTACTGTCAAATGCATAAATAGGATGTACTTCCTTGGGTTGTCTGAGAAGCGAATGAATTTCTTGGTATGTGAAGCGCTGGGTCAACCAGATAGCGAGCACTCAAAAGCTGCTGGCAAGTGCTCTTGCTGCCTCCTGCCCCGCCCTTCATTGTCTGGTTCCCTGCTATTCTTTAATATGAGCAGAGATGGCTCGAGGGCTGTTCAGGGGAAGGCTCCAAAAGGGGTCACTGGTGGTGTGCTTGGTCTCCTTGCTCTGGCAGACCCAGAGAGGGTGTATTAGCCCAGGGGGACCCGCTCAGGCACTAGGGGTGTGGCAAACCATCAAGGGATAGTGCAGCACCAAGGGGATGGCAGCAGCTAGGAGCAGTTACCACCCAGGGCTGAAGGAGGCAGGGGAGGAAGTGGTCAGCTATAGGAAGGCTATGGCCTTCAAGAGAGGGACCCAGTCAACCCAGGAGACCTTGCAGGGGGATAAACCTCAACTATCCTTCCTCCAGTCTCCTGTTTGTGCTTCCTCTTGGGTGCACCTCCCTGACTGGCACAGAGCTTGACACAGTCCCTTGAGGCCAGACCCCTGGGACCCCAAGCAGGGTGGAGAGTGTCCCTGGAAAGGCAAACCAAAGGCATTCCTCACCCTGTCCATCCAAAGCCATGGAGTCCACTGGACACACCCTCCTTAGGACACAGTTCAAGGATCATCTGGTGTTACTCAAGCATGTCCCTTAACAAAGGGGCTCTCTGCCCCCACCTCAAAGGTGAATCGAAGCAGCGCACCTGCCACAGGCCTCTCGGGAGGGGAGTTCTGGAGGTACCCGTCTCTCCGTCTCTCCCTCCTCCCCCAAATGAAGCTGCAGGTAGCTTCTGGGTGGCCTTGCCAGAGACAGCCTTATCTCTGGAGGAAGGCAAAGGTCACAAGTAGGCTTGGGTCAGGTAAGCGCAGGTGCGCAGAGCAGCGGCCCCAGCCCTGCCACAAGTGGCCCTGATGTAGCCACTTCACACACTTTCCTTAGAGCAGGGCAGTCATTGCCATGGCTCTGGGGACGGCTCTGGGCCCTTGTTGGCCTCTGACCCCCAGAAAGGGCCATGCCACACTGAGTTCAGAGGGCCCTCTGGGAACCTATGAAGGCCAGGTAAGAGGAGTATGGAGCTGGGCAGGCCTGGGACAGGGAGTGCCAGTGAATGATGCAGGGCCCTGTGCTGGGGAGTCTGGGCGTGGGTTTTTGGGGCAGGCGTGGAGTCCCTGCCAAGCAGAGGGCAGGAGGCATCCTGTGTCAAGGACTGAGCCTGGACTTCAGAGGAGGCATGGTCAGGGATAAGGACAGAAGGTGTGGCACTTTGCATGGAATGCACCTGGGAGGCCCCCCCGGGGTGATCTCTGCAGGGACACAGCCAGCAGGAAGTCCATTATGCTGCAACTGGAATCCTCTTCCTCTTGGCAACTGGAATCCTCTTCCTCCTGTTGGGGACTCTGCAGAGGCAGACTGAGTTCATCCTCCTTCCAAATGTGCCCATCAGTGCCTGCAGTGAGCGAAGCAGGGGATGGAGTGACCAGCTGTTGATTTTCACGCTGGGGCTCGGGGGCCCAGCTGTCAGTGGCCAGAGCCTCCTGACCGGGGCAGAGTGTGGTGGGTGCATCGTCCTAATTCTTCACACTGTTCTTCCTCTCTCTGCTTCATCAGTGCTCCAGAAGGGGTGACTCTGGGGCAGTGGAGACAGCCCTGGGCTGAGCCTAGAAGCATGGGTCCTGGCACCTCCTGTCTTGCTAGATGGCCTGAAGCCAGGTGGCAGCCTCTCTGGGTCACAGCAGGCCTATAAGAATGTCTGTGCTCTGGGGCCCGGGTCTCTCTGGTGAAGATGTGGAGTTCTTCCTGAAGACCCTTTTCCTACTCTACCCTGCCCGGACCCCAGCCAACCTGGAAATAAGGCAGAATAGGGGCCTGCTGGTGGCTGGTGGTGGTAGGAGCTGAGTCCACCTCTCAGACCAGGACTCCCAAGGGTGGACCATAAGTTCAAGGTTAGATGGGTGATTCCTGGTGGGCGGGATAAGAGCACCCTCCTCAGACCAGGGATTTTGAGAGCCGGGAGCACCTCTTCCTACCTACCCAACTGGGCTCATGCAACTGAAAGGCAGTCATATTTGTTGAGTCCTTCTTTGGAGGAGACCCTTTCCCACATGGCATCTGCTTTGATCTGCCATTTTGTAGTGGGAAACATGGGGCTCACAGAGGTGAGGCAACTGGCCTGAGGTCCCACAGCCTGTCAGTGGAGAGTGGTGAGGGTCCCTGGGGCCAGGCTGAGCCTTCTAAGTCCTCAGCAGGGGTAGAGCACAGAGTCGGGTGGTCACGAGCCAGGTGGTCTTCTGCTCTGGGAGGGGATCCCATGGGTGCCATAGGGAGCCTGCTCTGTGGGTTTTGAGGGGTCAGCTAGGGCTCCTGGGATGGCCGAGTCCCTTCCCCTGGAAGAAGTTGGCCAAGCAATGGCAGAGGTTGAGGGATGAGGAACCCAGGAGTTCTGGGCTGCAGCCAGTTCTGAGAGCCCTTGTGAACTTCAGCATTTGGTTTCATGGAGGAATCAAGGCTTGTTTCTTGTTGCCTTTGGACAAAGAATAGTTTAACTTTACAAAGCTTTGATATCTGTGATATCACCAAATCCTCATGGCAGTCTGTGAGGACGAAGCATGGGACTTGTTCGAGGGCAGGAGAAAGTAAGCTCTGGAATCAGACACCTGGGGTTACATCCTGACTCAGGCAAGTTAGTAACCAGCCAAGGCTCAGTTTACTCATCTGTGAAAGAGACAATTTACCCCACAACAAATAGTTAGCAACACCTGCCTTGCTGGCTGTGCACAGTAGGTGAGAGAACGTCTATAACTGCTGGTTCAGTGCCTGGTGCCACGTAGTAGTTTTTGTGATTTTCATCTTCAGCCCCACTTTACAGAGGAGAAGATAGAGGCCCAGAAAAGGAAGGTGACTTGTTTGAGGTCACATAGCAATTTAGCTTGGTCCTCCAGACTTCATGTCTATGGAATTTTTTTCAACACCACCTCCTTCTTTATTCTCAAGTGACCTGACATCTCATTTATCCAGAATCTTTTATGCATAATACAGTCTGATGTGGCCTTGTGTCCCCAGGGCCTACTGGCACACAGTAGGCACTTTTAAAATGTTTGTCCTATGTTGATGAATTGGTATAAAGTGCAAGACGCATTTTTCCAGGCAGCTATGGCTTGTATCATGCCCTAAAGGCTTCCTTCTGCTCCGTGCCCCTTTAAAAACAACTGATAGTTTTGGTTGGAAACCTTTGTGCAAGGGATCAATCACTCCCTTCCTCTGCACGGTGCCAACAAGGTTAACCAGACGGGAATGGGCCTCCTGAACCCTGCCTGCTTGGCTGGAGGTGCCGAGACCACGTGGCCCCTGCACCGGACGACCCTGTGCTGCTACGTGTGTTCAGCTCTGGTGTCTGGCTCTTCCCACCTGTCCCTCATTCCGCCTCCCACAGACCTGCCTCCAAAGCCTGGCACCTCTTTCTTCTCCCATCTTGTTGTGTGTGTGTGTGTGTGTGTGTGTCCTTCCTAATATGTTGCTTTTACCAGTTGGGGGCTGAGAAATGGAACAGTTGGCCTTACTGGAATTGGTTCATTGATTCATTCATGCCTGCTCCACCAGCCATTGGTGAGCCTGGGCCTTGCTAGGGGTTCCATCCGTCCTGACTGAGACCTCTGCAGTGGCTTGTGATCAGTTAAGACACGGCCATACCCTCCTGGCAGAGCACGCAGTGAAATAATCATGCACGTAGCAAATGCTGGTATAGGACTTGACAGTTTATAATCTGCCTCTGCTCACATTACCATGCCGAATCTTCACAGCAGCGCTGAGAATAACATCATCCTCGTTTTGCAGACGATGAAAGCAAAGCTCAGCAAGATGAGGTCCCCGGCCTGTTGGCCAGCAGTGAGCACAAAATTGCTGTGGGAACCCACTGAGGTCTCCAGCGTGGCCTGCTCCTTTTCCCTGCCCTGTTCTGTGTTTTGCAAGCTGTCTGATGCCACATTCACTTTCTGCTTCTGTAAATGGTCAGCACAAAGAAGTGTGGCCTCGGCTGGGTGGCAGCCACAAACACCTTTCAGTGTGCAGACCTTGTCCCGCAGCAGACCCAGGTGCATCATTTAGTCCATACTTCCCAAACTGTGCCTTGAGGAACCCTAGTCCGTGGAATGGAAATGGGTTCTAGGACGCATGCGTATACAAATTTGGGAAATGCTAGATCATGTAAATGCAAACAGGCCTGCTCAGGGTCTTTAATGTGTTGATATGAATCAAGGATCTCCAACAGGTGGCACAGTGTCCAGCCAGCCTTTCCTAAACTCCTTTGAACATGCAACTCCTTTGTCATGGAGCAGGGTGTGGTACTAATAATCTAGAGTGAACGCTTTGAGAAGAGCTCACGGGTGAACCCTCACCTAGTGGTTTTGCATGTGGAAGCCTCCAGCTAGAGCTAGTTTCTTGGCACAGGACCGTTTGCACTCTGAGAAAGTGTCACAGGAAACAGTGTCTAGCCCCAGGATAGACTTGGGAGTGACGGTGGAACTTCAGGCAGCAGGGGCAAGTGGCAGGTGGAGATATTTTTAGTCTTTCATCCACGAAACGAACGTATCTCAGGCATCTCCTGTGTGCCAGGCACAGAGCTGACACTTGGAAATGCCAAGACACGTCTGACTAAGACGCCTCCATTTCATTTTCCCGTGCCTACCAAGGGTTTTTAAAAGAAAGAGAAATACAAGCCTTAAAAGGAAGAAGTGATCTGTTAATTGCTGTGGGTCGTTGTGGTGGGTGGGTGACACAGTAACTCAATTCAGTGGAGCGGTGCCTACTTTGTCCCAGGTCCCGCAGGGCCGAGCGAGGCAGTGCCGGGTGTTAACCCTGTGCGGTGCACAGAGGTAGCAAGGGAGGTGCAGAGGAGGGAGGGTGGGTAGGCGCTGCCTCCCGGGCCCCTCAGCCTGAGCTTGGGGGTGAGGCTCTGCAAATGAGATGGAGAGACTGGGGGTGCAGGCTCTAGCCAGCTGGGAAGGGCATTCTGGAAGGGCAACAGCCGGAGCAAAGGTACAGAGGTCGCAACGTGTGGGGCTGCGTCTTCAGGACGCTGTAAGAGCCTGTGAGATGGGAGCAGAGGGAGGAAAAGGAGGTGGGAGACGGGCCAGGAGAGGCTGCAGGGCAGGTCACCAGGGGCTGGACACCAGCTGAGTGGGGGCCCACCCAACTGGGGGCGCCTTGAGAGCCTCTCACCTTCACCCCAGTTTCCCCAGCGCCTGCTGGTGCCCAGCACGTGTCTGTGGACTGACCGGCCCCTCCCCCTGTGGGACCTCAGACAAGTCCTCCCCTCTGTGGGCCACGGGTTCCTCACACTCGTGGTCAGGCGAGGTTGCCTGGCGTGACCCCTCCTGCTCTGAGGAGCTCTGGGGGGTTCTGGCGTGCGTGCAGGGAGAGACCTGACCACTTCTCTCCTTACCCCACCCCTGCTGCGAGGGCTGTCCCAGCTGAGCAGGGAGGGGCCAGAGCACCAGGTGAGGACAGCTGGCTTTCGGCCACTGGCCCTCAGGCTTCCTTCCTATAGCAGGTGGCCCCTGAGCCTGGAACAGAATTCCCTGGTGTCCTCACTGAGGGCTCTTCTGAGGCCCCAGACTGTGACTGGGGGACGGAGTTGAGCCAGGCTGGTTGAGGGTCACACACGTGCTGTGGCTTGGCGCAGGGCAGGGAGTTCTTTCCGAAGTGAAAGTGGGCAGGTTTGAGCCTCTGTTTTTCTGACTTCTACATTAGACTTTGGTGAAGATTCAATGAGAGAAAGTTTGTCAACATGTTTTTTAAACTGACTCCACACAAACAAACAGTTCTTGTTGTTGATAATATTTATTTGTCCAATTCCTGTTAGCACCCACCCCCGCCGCACCCCTGCCCAAGCCTCTGGCCCACTCACCTCCTTTTTAAGAAGTGCTCCCTGGTGGCAGCTCACTGTTCCCCATGCAGGCTGCTGCCGCCGGGTACGTTCTATCCAGGCCACGGCATAGGAGCCCGTGAATTATGTACAAGTTGCACACACAGGCCAGGGCTGGGCATCTGCAGCCCTGTGTCTGGGTGTGTTTGAATAGGAACAAAGGTGGTGCTGCCCCTCCTGACTGCTGGGCCGGGTGGGGACCAGATACCGTTCCCCTCCCCAGCTGCAGCCCAGAGGCCTGCGGAGAGTGGGGGCCTGGTCTCTGGGGAAGTGGGGAGTACATTTCAGGAACCGCCCCCCATCCCCCAACTTGTCTGTTGTGCTCTCAGACAGGGGTTAACAGGGCCTGCCCACATGCAGGGGACTCTGTGTCCTGTGTCCCTGGGTGGCTGGTAGGGGGCTGGTGGGCACAGGGCTTGAGAGACAGAACAAGACGCTCACCCGTCCACTTTCTCCTTGTTGCCAGGAGGTGTCAGCCGGGGTAACTGAGCTCTCTGGTGTGGACGCTGCTTTATTTCTGCAGGGCCTCGGGTACCCGCTCTGGGAGGCTCACAGCCTGTCACACAGAGTGCTTGGTCAAAGCCACCCTGCTGGGGTGCTGGGCTGAGAGGCTAGGCTGTACCCAGCATCCCTTCCCCAAGAGTTCTGAGGGTTGCTCTCAGTGTCCTTATTCCTGAGCAGCTCCCAGATGGTGTCCTGACCCCACCAGTGTGGGGGTGGGGGGCAGACAGCTGATGACGCTGCTACCCAGAGACATCACAGATGCTCCCTCCGCTTGGATTGGTGTGGGGGACAGGGTGGGGGAGGTGGGAAGGATATTGTGGGATATCATGCAAGCTTAAGCAGATTATTGGAAAAAAAACCCAGTGAACATAAGCATCAACTTACCCCTTCTCCAACTCTCCCCCAGTCTAAAAAGGCCGAGCAGGAACACACACACCTGTCCCAGCTCCATCCCTGTGCAACCTTGAATTTGCAACTGGGCCTCTCTGAGCCTCAGCTGGCCTCCTCTGTAATATGAGAAGGCCACCCCTCCCCCAGGCTGGTGTGAGATCAAATCAGACAACACAGTGAGTGGCACACCCAGCAGAGTGCCAGGTGCATGGTAGGCCACTGATTTGCAGTGAGGATCTAATGCCAGGCCAGAGCAAAGAAATTGGACATTTTTAGATACTTGATCTGTGCTCTTTCTAAGCAGGAAAGAGGAAATTTCCGTTAAGCTTCTCAAGATGATCAGTGCAGTTTAGACACATTTTCTTAGCTTACGACTCTAGCAAAAGAGCCTCTAAGTCACCCAGGTGTGTGTTGACCTTCTCTGTGGAACCAGGTAAGCCATGGAGCCAGGCAGCCCTGGGTGTGAGTCCTAACTGTCATATTGGCAGTGTCATAACTGTCATATTGGGTGACCTGGGTGATACCCTAGTCCTCCCTGTCCCTGTAAAATGGACGGAACAGGTACCCGACTCTCAGGGGTGTCGTGAGGTTCACACAAGGAATAATCTGTACGACTACTGGAGGAAGAAAAGCAACTGACATATAGTGGGGGGTTAGAGGAGTCTGGGGGAGGGGCTGAGCGGGGCTCCTGTCCTGGCCCGGCAGGCTCCGTGGTCGCCAGCCCAGAGGAGCCTCACTGGCTCTCCTTAACAGGACAGCTGGTCGATTAGCCTCTGAGTGTCCCCGCACATGCCAGGGTCAGCCCTCCCCAGACTGTGCTCAGCTGGCCAGCCTTGGGCATGAGGCTGTGACCTACTGTCCCACGTCCTGATTCTTGGCTTGTCCATCAGATGACCTCATGGGGCAGTCACTGTGTGGGGGGACTAAGGGCACAGGAGACAGCCTGGCTCTAGGAGCCCTGGATTTGGACGGGTGGAAAGGAGGAATCCGAAGGAGGCTGGGTGGGGGGGGACCCAGCCAGGGGATGGGTAGTCAGTGCCTCCCATCCTGGGAATGGGTGGCACTGCCACCGATTCCCTGTGTAACCTTGAGCACCTGGCCTTCTTCTCTCTCGGCCTCAGTTTTCCCATTTAAAAGAGGGTGTTGGAAGAGGTGGTCCCAGGAGGCGTGGCCTAAAGCAAAGCAGTGTGAGGGGCGCAGTGATCCCTGAAGCCTGCGGGCCTGGGCTTCTCCACCTTCCAGCCTGTGACCTTGGGCAGGTCACCCAGCCTGTTGGACAGGGGTATGTGGCCCTGCTGGCCTGGAGTAGACGCTGGCTGTGAACACCCTGCCCCACGGCGTCTGGCGTTCGTGGGCCCCAGGGCAGCTTTGGCCCTTCCTCTCTCCCTTTCCCGTGCCTCCTGCAGTGCCCAGGAATCCTGCCCCAGGGATTGAGGGTGGGCTGAGGCAGCGCTGATGACCTCAGTGCCCAGTCCACCAGGCTGTATGTGCCACTCCCCTGCCTGGGGACCCCAGCCGGCCATCTCGGAGGTTGGGAAGGGAGAAGTGAGGGCTTGGGGTGCACACACTAGAGCCCAGCGTCTGGTCTTTGCCAGCATCTTGGAAGCCTGGTCCTCTGGAACTGTGGACTCTTTCTGTTCCCAAATCCTGGCAGCACTGGATCATGGAACCATAGAATCTTGGCAATATGAAATCCAGACTTGGAGGTGACCTTAGGGTCATCAGATCCAAATCTCGGTCCAGTCCAGGCAGCCCCTCTGCAGACTTCCTGAAGACTCCGGCAACTGGGGGCTCACTCGGCAGTCCCCTCGTGTGGGCCAGAGCTGTCCCCCACGTCCTAGTTGTTGTGACTGACTGCCGGGCCCTACCACTATGATGGTGCGCCTGGGGATGGGTAGCGCTAATGGACAGCTGGGGAGGACCAGGCCCTCTCAGCTAAGAATAGAAGGCTTTGTGCGAATTAAGTAGCAGCCTGATCATATCAGGCCTCCCAGCCAGGCCCCAGGGAGCTTATTAAGCTGGATCTGGGGCCACCCTGGTCCTCCTAGGTGGAGGGGGTGCCAGGGCAGCCGCCGGGCTTCCCGGGATTCTCGCTCGTTTCCACGTGATGATGAGTTTCCCTTTTTCCGTCAAGTAAGTCTCATCCCTCCTTCCTCCTCCCTCCTCCCTACTCCCTGGGGCCTGCTGGGAGCATCACTCAGCGTTCCTGGGGGGACATCTCTTCTGGGAAGAGTGCAAACAAACAAACTGGCCCCTGAGAGGCACAAGCAGGTTGATGAAAATGACTTTGTCTAAAGAGGGAGGACTGGTGATGGTGACCTTGTACTGAGCACCTGCCAGGCCCTTGCCTCCTCTAACCTGCTCAAGGCGGGGTGTGTGCTCACCCGTGATGCAGATGAGGATGTTGAGGCCCAGATAATACTTGGCAGAGCTGGGACTGGAACTGAGGACTGTCCCACCCCTTCCTTCTTGGGGAGAAAGTGGGGATTCCTGAGAGCCAAAATTCTTGGAGAGAGCCGCGGGCACAGAGGATTTGTCTCTCTGACTGCAATGAATCATGCTTCACCTTCTGTTAGCGTCTTTTCCACTTTTGGCAGCGTGGAGTAGGAGGGACTGTGCTGGGCTGGGGAGGAATTGTAGCCCTATCACAAATACAGCAGGTGCAGGCCCATGTTGGCCAAGTTTGAGTTAAATCAAACCTACGTGGGTCTCAGATTCCCCTTCTGTGGAGTGGGCAGGGGCTGCTTGGGCAGGCTCACGTGGCTGCAGCTCCAGACTCCTGGTCTTTTGACCAAGGAGTGTCCTGGTCCCTCCCTCTCTGCAGGTCCCTGGTGCCTCCCACTTCCCTGCCCCTGCCCAGAGATTATTCGTAGTGTAAGAATTGGAAGGACACCTGGGAATCCTGGGTCATTCTCCAACTGTGCAGACAGGAAGACTGGGGCCCCAGAAGGACAGGGACTGGCCCAGGGTCATGCAATAAGTGGGCCTGGGAGCACATAGTAGGTGTTCAAGAAATCCCCTTTTCCAGGCAGTGCCTGTTCCCCTGTGGGGCACTGCTTTTGGGTGAAGATCTGGAGGGCCTGGGTGGGGTAGGGGATGGAGTCAGCGGGTCCTGGGAGGGAGACAGGGGCCAAAGGTGCAGCCTCTGTCCGCAGTGCCCCTTCTGTGCTCGCCACATCCTGCCCAACTCAGTGCACCCTCTTCTGTGAAGCCTTCCTGGACTCCCCTTCCAAATACCCTTCCTAATCTCCCTCTTCTACTTTAAGAGAATATTTTTAAAAATTTTATCATTTTATATTAAAAACACATAAAATTTATGCAGCTTAACCATTTAAAATATATAGTTCAGTATGTTAACTATTGTTGTGCAATAGATCTCCAGAGCTTTTTCATCTTGCAAAACTGAAACTCTGCCTGTCAAACAACTCCTCATTTCCCCCTTCCTCCAGCCCCTGGTAACTACCCTTCTACTTTCTGTTTCTGTGAACTTGACTACTCCGGGTCCTCATGTAAGTAGAGTCATACAGTGTTTGTCTTTTGCAACTGGCTTATTTCACTGAGCATAACGTCCTTGTGGCTCATTCACGTTGTGGCATGTGACAGGATTTCCTTCCTTTCTAGCGCTAAATACTGCTCCATTGTATGGCTGTACCACATTTTGTCTGTCCCTTCACCTGTTGATGGACTCTTGGGTTGCTTCCACCTCTTGGCTGTTGTGACAAGAGTGGGAGTTTTGAAGTTGAACGGGCCTGGTTGGACCCCGGCTTGCAGCATCGCTTTGGCTGTGAGCCTGAGACCCGCCTCGCTCGCCCCCGTGCCCAGTGGGGCTGCTGCAAGGAGTAGAAATGTTTATATGGAAATGTCTGGCACACAGCAAACCCACCGTGAGTAGTAGGTGGGATTCGTTCTCCTTTTCCACTTTTCCTCTGGGGACACATCCCTTTTGTCCGTGGCTTATAGGACCCACGTATCCATGGCTTACCTGCATGCCTGTCCACGAGGCCAGCTCCACACCTGCTGAGTCTTGGAGTGTTGGAGCTGGAGAGCATCTGTGTACAGAGAGCCGCAGGGACTCGTCCAAGTTCAGCCAGTCACCGGACAGGATTAAACCCAGGTCCCCAGGATCCACAGGCCTTGGATTGGCTCCCCAGCGGCCTGTGTCTAATCTTGCTGCATTCAGGGCTTGGAGAGGCAGGGAGCAGGGAGATAAGTGTCGCAGGGGAGTCCTCTGAGGGCCTGACTTCTCCCAGCGCTGTGGACAGTGGAGGTCCTCGCCTTGCACCTGGGAGCTCCCTCTGCTTTTGTTCACTCTCATTCAGTCATTCATTTGCTTCTTCCTTCCTTCAACCTTTAAGTCAGCAACCACTCCCTGAGGCCTGCTGTGGCCTGGGAGACAAACTAGACCTTGGGGGCACTTAACATGGCATAGCAGTGAATAGTGTGGATTCTGGGGCTAAACTGCCTGGGTTCGAATGCTGGCTGTGCCAGTCACTACCTCTGTGACCTTGAGCAAATTGCTTAACCTCTCTGTGCCTTCTCTAAAGTGAGGAGAATGATAACTGATAGTTGATAGTCGTTGTTCCAGTTACTGTTGTTATATAACACATCACCCCAAAATTTAATGACCTTATATAAGAACAGTCATTTTATTATCTCACGGTTCTGTAGGTCAGGAACTCAAGAAGGGCTCAGCTGAGCAGCTCTGGCTCAGGCTGTCCCGTGGCCACGGTCAGATGTCGGCTGGGAACGGCAGGGAGCTGGGGTGGCTGGAGCCCGCCGGGCTGCTCTGGCTCTGCCTGTGGTCTCAGGGCTTCTTTTCTCTCCGTGGGCTTGTTCGAGCTTTCCCAGCAAGGCAGCTGCAGAGCAGTCAGAGTCCTACACAGTGGCTCAGGGCTCCAGCAGGAGTGTCCCCGGGAAGGAGGGAGAAGCTGTGGCACATTTGATGACCTGGCCTGGGAAGTCTTGTAGTGTCGCTTCAGCCATTACTCCCAAGTCCTGCCAGATTCAAGTTGGGGTGACACAGAGCCCCCCTCTCCATGGGAAGGTGTCGGAGTGACACTGAAAGAAGAGCATGCGAGATGGGAGATATTGCTACGGATGTCTTTGGCAATACAATATCCCACAGATGTGAGGGTTGGATGAGTCAAAACACAGGAAATGTCTAGAACAATGAATGCAAAGGCATTGTATATAAGGGGTGGCTATATATAGCCAAGGGTGATTTTGACTGTATGCAATTTACTCATGATGTGCTGACTTTAGGACCTGACTGCCACCGTGGAAGCCAATCCACTGAAAAGCAGCTTTCCCCATTTGGCTATCGAGGGATCTATAGGAGTTCACCAAGCAGAGGCAAGTAGGAAGGCATTCTATGCAGAAGGCATTAGCTGTGCAAAGATGTGGAGCTGGAGATTGAACTCCCTGGAGCAGGGACTTTGCTCCAGGTGGTAGGGCTCCCATAGGTGAGGAGAGGGGATTAGAAATGTGAGTTGAGGGCAAGTTGAAAAAAGCTTTGCAGGTGTGATTTGTACTTGATCCTGTAGGTTCCAGGGAGTCCTTTCCTGTTTCTCAGGCTGGGGTGCCATAATAAGGAGGCCACTTCAGAGGTGGAATCTGCAGGATTTGGGGAGGTACTTCACTTAGGGGAGTGTAGGGAGGTCAAGGCAAATGAGCTCACACCCAGGTGTTTGCCCTGAGTCATTTACATCATTTTGAATGTGATATGCATACCCACCCTGGCTTGCTTTCCCTCCCCTTCCAATGTATTGCAAATGTTGGGATCTTTCTCTGCTCAGATTGGCTCTACTGCAGGGGAGGTGGGAGGAGACTGCCTTGGCAGAGGGGTCTGGAGCAGCTGGCAGGGCCAGAGGACACCCAGTGGCCTCCTACTCTGCTCCCATCCTGTCTGAGGAGAACAGCCCCTGCACCCCTCATCTTCTCCTCTTGCAACACCCCTCCCCACTCTGATTACAGCCTCAGGGTCCAAGCGGACCAGGCTGGGCTGTCCCGGGGCTATTGCTGCCTCTCCCTGAGCCCCTGTGCTATATCCGCAAGAGCCAGCCCAGAGCCTTGGCCAAGCCAACCTTCACCCCTGAAGTTGGCAACTCTGCAGTGGCCCAGGTCCATGCTGTTTCCAGGATGCTCATGTCCCCGTGGGCCTATCTTTGCACATCTGTATGTACCTCGTTAGCCAGTGTGCTTGTGCCAGCGTGTCCACCTGTGTCACCCGTGTCTGCCTGTGATTGTGTGCTCTGTGTATGTTCGAATGTCTGCCTGTGTGTGTGTTTGTGTGTGTGAGGCACGCGCCTTTGGCTCTCTCCAGGCCCGCCCCACGTGGTATCTCCTTGTAAATGGCAGCCAAGTGAGAGTGTCACCAAAAGGGGCCAAGTGCAAGGAGAGGCCAAGCCAGGAGACAGCCCTTGCCCTGAGGGGCCTGTGGGCCCAGGGAAGAGCCAGACCTCACCATTGGGGCAAATTCATCAGAAATACAAGTTCCCAGATTTGAGAAACCCCTCTAGGGGTCCCTCAAGCCGAGCTTGAGCTGGGTGCTGGGGACCCAGGGTCAGAGCAGACGTTGCCCCTGCCTGCTGGAACCAGCCCGGGCAGAGAGCTGCGCAGCTGGGCCAGTGGCCATAGGGGGCACATGAAAACAGGTGAAGGCACACCCGCGTCTGCTGGGGCGTCAGGGAGGGCCTCCGGTGGGAGGAGTTGGAGCTGAGACTCTAGGGGTGTTTGGTGTGAGAGGAGGGGAAGGAGGTGGAGAAGGGAGCAGGCCGTGGTGTCAGGTGGGATTTGGGGTTTGAGGAAGAGGGAGATGGTGGGGGGTGATTCTCATTTTCCAAGCCTGGGGGATGAGGAGAATGGAGGTGCCTTAAGGTGAGCAAAAAGAGGGAGAAGCAGGCTTAGGGGAAGGCGATGAGCTCCCATCTCATCACCTTGGCCACGTGGGTGTGAGCTTCCCATGGGGTGTCCAGGGGCAGATGGCCGGAGGGGGTCGTAGGGTACTTGGGTCTTGAGCCTGGTCTCGGCAGAGACGGGTCATTGAAGCCATGGGATTGGGTGATATCACCAAGGAGGTGTGAAGGGCAAGGGAGGGGAAGAGGGCTCAGGAGAGACAGCAGCAGCATTCAGGTGGGACAGAGAGAGGAGCCAGCCCAGGCTGGGAGGCAGGGCTAAATATCCGGGCACTTGGCATCCTGGCAGCCAGGGAAGGAAAGGTGAGGTAGGGCAAGTTGAAAAAAGCTTTGCAGGTTGAAAAAAGATTTTTAGAAGGAAGGTGCAGTCTCCAGTGTCAGTTGAGGGTTGAGAAGTGTCCAGTGGATTTACCCACTTGGAAGCCGTCGTTGAACTCAGTGGGGACAGGGCGGTGGGTTTAGCAGTGGGTGGGAGGCAGAAAGAGGAGACATGAGTGTGGACAACTCTGGCAGAAGTTTGGATAGAAGGAAGGAGAGAAAGGGAGGCTAGCCAGAAAGGTGTGGAAGGGATGCACTGGGTGAGACTCAGGCCTGTTCACTGCCACTGGAGAGACGATGTGGGCAGAGGAGGGACAGTGAGCTGGTCACCCATAGACACCTGCTGTGGTCCTCTGCCAGGGCGGGAGGGCTGGCCATGGAGGGCAGAGAGTAAAGGAGGTGCTAAGGTGGGCAGCCCTCATCCTGCCCTGACCTCTGCCAGGCTCCAAGGCCGTCTCTTCAGGTCTGCCGAGTGGCAGCCACCACACTGTGGCTGGGAGGATCCCAGGAGGCAGAGGCTCCACAGACTCCAAGCATCCTCGTAAACCAGGTTCCGGGTCAGGAGTTGAAGCTCGAGGCTGGGTGGGGCTGGTCTCTGCGGTATTTGTCCTCAGTGCTCACCGAGGCTGCCTCATTGATGCTTCAAACAAGAAAGGCCTGGGAAGGTCAGGACATGGATGGCGTGCTTCCAAAGAGGCCAAGCCCAACCCCATCCCTGGGCCCAGCTCCCAATTACTGGGAAGTTCTTCCTTTGGGTCTAGCCTCAGTCTCTCCTGCTGTGTATTTCCCGCTGGTGAACTTGTTCAGCCCTGCTTCATGGAGCCAAGCCTATCTCTAGGAGTGGTGGCCAGTGTTTTTACAACTTGTTTTCATGAAGCTGGTTTGAAGTCTCCCTGCATTCCCAGAGTGTCAGACCCGCCCTGATTCGCAAGGATTGACCAAAACAGGGTCTGAGCCAAGGAGAGTTCTGAGGACTTAGTCATCCCCTGTGGGTCATCCACAGACTCTCCTCCTTTCCCTCCAGTGGAAAAAAAAAGGGAATGAAGGAAAGTTAGCCTAGATGGCCAGGAGGGGACAGCAACATTTGGGGGTAAAGCTGCTCAGATGATGCTGGCAGTGGACGAAGGGGTGGGGCGCAAGGAGAGAGGTTCTGCGGCTGCCAGATGGGGGATCTTTCATAGTAAATTTTATGTCTCTGAGCCTCCCATTCTCTGAAATGGGAAAATTAATGGCCCCTACCTCACAGGTGTCTGAGGTTGGGTGACCTAACACAGACCCTGAGACCGGGATTCATGTGAGAGTGATTTATTAGGAAGTTTTCCAGGAAAAAAACTGCTAAGGGAATAGAGAAAGTAGAAGCAAAAAGAGAAGGAGGAGAAGCAAGAGGCAATTTCAAGCCAAGACCCATGGAGGGGACAGAGGAGCTCTGGGGACAGTGCAGGTCACACCCTAGGGTTGGCCCGAGGCAAGGATGCTGGAGGATCTATACCTCCGCCCTCAGTCGTTGGTAAAGGGCCGCCTTGGGGGATGGCCGTGCCTGCGGGCAAAGGGATTCCGGGACAGCCCGCGGCAGTCCGCCCCCACACAGCCAGGTGCTGGCTCTTGGGACGGACGGCACAACCCAGTATGCCCCAAATGGCAAAGGGGTCCCAGGGGATGTGGGTGGAGCATGACAGTCTGCTCCAGAGGATTAGCGTGGGGATCATATGAGGTGCTGACTGCCCAGAACCTGGCATCAGCAAGTGACAGCTCTTAGAAAGGGGCTTGTGTGGTCAGCACGGGGCAGTACCTTCTGAGCGCTGCCTTGTGTCCCTCTGCTCCCCCAGCCCCAGGTCCTCCTCTCTCACCTCCCAGGCTGACCTGGCCCCGCCCCCATTGTGTGCCCCTCGGTTTTGGGCACCATCTCCAACCCCACCAGAGTCAAGCCCAGCCGAGAGGCGTCCCTGGTGCCCTGCCGTGGTTTTCCCTCCCCAGCCCAAGCTGACCTCCCCAGCCCAGTGGGTGTCAGTGGAGAGCAGGGGATGGGTCAGGCCGTGGAAGCATCCAACATTGAGGAGGAAATCGAGGTCCCTGTGGCCTGTCCCCACCTGAACTGAATTTGGCTTTTCTTCCCAGCCCACCCACTGTGCCTTTTTCTGGGCTTTTTCCATAGAAGGTGCTCAGGGGTCACTTGGGAACTTGTGCTGGTCAGCGTGTCCCAGGAAAGAATAAACAAGTTGTCCTTCCAGGCAGTACTGACCAAATCCTAGGACTGACTATATGACTTTGACGGGTGATTATCAGCCTGGGTTGGGTCTGATGGCACCTGCCCTAACCCCTCTCCTGTCCCCTGTGGGATGTCACTCACAATCTGGCCTCCCCCTCAGGCCTCTGGAGTCCAGCCCCGCAGCAGAGCATGATGGGCCCAGGTTCTAGTCCAGACTCCATCAGCTGCTGTGTGACCTTGGCCAAGTCACCTCCCTTCCCTGAGCCTCAGTGCCCTGTGTTACTCACCAAAGTTTTGTATGTGCTCACCTAAAATCAGGTGATTTCAACATAGTGCAAATCCCTGCTTGGCATCGCCGATGCCCAGAGAGGTGAAGTGATTTGCCTGTGGTTACACAGGACAGGGACAGAGCTGAGAGGGCCAGGACCTGCTTGCAGCCCCCTGGTGGGTTACGAGAGCCCTTTATCAGCTCTACTCTGACTCCTCTTCGATTCAGAACCTGTGCTAAGCCCCCAGTGGTCAGGATGAACTGGGCCAGGTGCCAGAGTGGCCAGTCACGGCTGTTAACTCATTAGCTTAGTTGGCACCTATTTATCGAGCACCTACTGTATAAGAGGGTCTGTGCTCAGTTGGGTACAGGCCTGCTTACACCAGGTTTAATGTCCTGTCCTTTGCAAGGCCATGCCCTGTCCCAAGGCCTAGAAAACCCACAGACCCCAAGGGTGAGGGTGGACATGGGGTGGTGGTCCCAGAGGAGGAAGTGGTCCAAAAAGTCTGTAGCCCCGCCCTGCCCAGGAGGCGGCAGGAAGTGGCTGGGCTGGGGGGTGGGTGCCAGAGAAACAAGTCTGCGCACTCCTGGGTATTTGTTGCTGCCTGTGGTGGCTCCAGCCCTGTGCTAGGCTGGGGTGAGGCCCGGAGGCAGCTTTGATCCACCAATGAGGCCCTCCCACTTCCTCTCCTTTGTCTACGTGGTGAGCTTGGTATCTCTGTCTACCCCATTAGCCCCGGGGCCTCTCCAGAGGGAGCCCCTCTGTCCAGCGGGCCCACAGGAGTGCTCAGGAAACGTGTGTTGGTGACTGGACCTATGGTTGTCTGGACTAGCTTGGGAGTCACAGTGCACCCGAGAGACGCCTCCCTACCCCAGCCTCTGTTTGCCGTCCGCAGAATCCCTACCGCATGGGAGGCTAAGAGCGGGAGGCAATGTACAAGACGCCCTGGCCACGTGGGGAGGGCTGGCAAGTGGCGGGCAGTGTTAGAGCAGGCGGCTCTGAGCCCTGCGCCAGGCCCGACAGGAAGCCCGAGGAGAGGGGGTTTAGCCCCCATCGCATCCGTTCCACGCCGTGCAGTGTACAAAGCCCTGCCACATCCGCTCACTGCGTCCTCCCCATCATCCCAGGAGGGGTCGGGGCAGGCTGCAGTGTCCCCATGACAAAGGAAGATGCTGACCAGCCTCCCAGTGGCTGAGCTAGGACTAAGCCCCCGTCTCCTGGCTCTCAATCTCTGGCTCTCTCCTCTACCCCTCGCCCTTTCAGAACCCGCTTCCTGCTCTCTGGAAGCTCCTGTGGAAGATGCTAGGAAGGGCAGTGGGCAGATGTCAGGGGGCTAAGGGTGCATTTTGGTGGCTTAGTTCAAAGGGGGTTACAGGGACCAGTAGGTCCAGAGTAAGGGGGCAAGTGGAGAGGTGGGCAAGGGGACTGAGTAGGGGTGCAGAGGAGGAGAAAAATGGTTGTGGGGCCACCATCACCAGGACCATTCCCCAGCCTGGTGGCCAGGGCGCTGCCAGCCTGGTGCGGCAGAGGCTCCCGGGCTCTCTCAACCCAGCCAGCTCCTTCCCAGCAGGACGGCGGTGGCTCCCCTGTGAGACGGTGGAGTCGAAGGAATTTTAAGGGGTGCTGGGTTGGTGGGAGAGGCCAGTTAAGTCGTGGTCACTGCCCCTGAGGGAATGCCAGTGCTTACCGTTCTGGAAATACTGCCCACATAGGGGCATGAGCATCCTTCCGTGTGTGGAGCACTTCCTACGGACGGACTCTGGGGAAGGCAGGGCTGGTTGTCAGACCAGCTGCTGCTCCCAGAGGTAAAGCGACCAGCACAGGTGGCCTGGGCCCCACAGATAGGAGAGGCGGGGAGTGGACAGCCCGCCCCTAAATTTCAGAGCCCAGAACAAAAATATAAATAGAGACCCTATATCTTTGTCAGATATTTAAAGGTTATAAAGCAAGCCAGGGGACTATTAAATAAAATAGGTTTGATTTTCCCACCTTGACAAATATACCTTCATAATAGAAATTGAAATACATGTGTAAAAGTTACAGTTTTATATAACTGCAAGTGACAGAATATCAAGAAGTTCTGAATTTAATTATTGCATATATCTGGGTGTTTTGTTCTTGGGCTAATGGTGTTCAGATGAGTAATAAGACTTAACAATTCATTATTATTTATTCCATAAAATGTGTTTTATTGTATTCATTTTAGATCTTGATCTCATTCAAGATCACTAATTGTATTGTTCTTTTTTTTTTTTAAAAAAACAGAGTCTCACTCTGTTGCCCGGGCTAGAGTGCCGTGGCGTCAGCCTAGCTCACAGCAACCTCAAACTCCTGGACTCAAGCAATCCTCCTGCCTCAGCCTCCTGAGTAGCTGGGACTACAGGCATGCACCACCATGCCCGGCTAATTTATATATATATATATATATACACACACACACACACACACACATATTTTAGTTGTCCAGCTAATTTCTTTCTATTTTTTTAGTAGAGAGGGGGTCTCGCTCTTGTTCAGGCTGGTCTCGAACTCCTGAGCTCAAATGATTCACCCGCCTCGGCCTCCCAGAGTGCTAGGATTACAGGCATGAGCCACCGCGCCCAGCCTAATTGTATTGTTATAATCAATATTTTCATGTCATTTGTGTTCTACTGATGGCAATGATCTCAAGGGTAAAAAATAAAATGCAATTGTATTTAAAGTGTATAGAATCTGAATATATGTCTATCAAAAATGTAAAGTAAATGTAAATGCTGGAAAGTTTATATTTTCAAAAATGTATTCCATAAAACTATCTATTAAACTTAAGTATATATCCTAATTAATGAATATCAGATTTTAAACTAAAATATTAGAGATGAAATATTAATTCGTATTTTTGAAGATATTATAAAAATGAAACTAGTGTTCAATGTCCATCTCATTGCCAATTTAAAGAATTAGTGTCACACTTCATGTTATAGTAATTGGAGTAATATGAGTTGTTAAGATGTTCTTCAGGCACCATGTGCATATTTTGTGAATACCACACTAATTCATGAGTACTTTTAGAACCACTGTTGGAACAGGAAGAAATGCCAAGAAATAAAAAAGGTTGCTCAGCAATACTGAGATACAGATACTTGGTTATATAAGAAGCATCACACGTTGCTATCGGAGAGAAAGGATTCGACAAGTTAGTTTGCCTCCCCTTTACACATTTTTGCCATTCTGCCCCCTCCCGCCCTCCCCCCCCCCACCTCTAAGAGCCGTCCCAAAGCAGCAACACAACCCACAGACCTTCATGGCATCTGAACAGAATCACCTTTTGTTCTTCAAGTTCAAGGGATGGAGAGAGAGTTTTGCTGGGGCTGGAGCGGTGCTGGGGGAGCGGATGTTTAGGATTACAGGTCACATGGCTGTCGCATGACAGAGGCTCCTGTGTGTTCTCTGATGAATTTATTTGTGAGTTTGTGTTTGTGACGAATGGGGCTCGGGGTGGTGGCCCCTTTCCCCTATCTAACGGTGGTCCAGCGGGTAGGCCTTCTCGCCGATGAGGACATCTCTGTCATACAGTTAACAATTGAGAAATAATAGATCTTGTGCTACAGCTAAAGTTTAAATTTAGGTTTCATAATTCACTCATTCATGTGCGCATTTGTTCATTCATGTAAAGCCCTACATTCACTTGCTCCAATCCTTCATTTCATCGTGGACTGCCAGGCCATAGCAGACTTTTAGTGTAGGCCATGATCCCACAGATGAGGAAAGTGAGGCTCAGAGAGGACACTGATGTACCTAAGATCACACAGCCAGTCTGCAGCAGAAAAGTCCTCAGGCCAGGTTTTGCAGAGTGCCAGGTAAAGTCAGGATAATTGTTGCTATGTCCCAATTAGCCTCCCTTCCTTCACCAGCTTCTACCACCACGGAGCCACCTGCCCCAGGGCTCTGGGAGATCCTACAGGGGGTTTCTGCTTGAAGAGCCACTTCCTGTTTGGGGCCCAGCACTTCCCTCAAGTGACTCACAGGCTCCCACAGGCCCTGTGCTGGGAAGCCAGGGTGGGGGTGGAGCCAGACCCAGGCGTGTCACCCTCAGCCTGCGACCCCAACTGGGTGACCCTGAGACCGGGCAGTGGGCACAGGCTGGAGGTAGGAGGTGGGGACTGGAAGGAGGATGTGATCAGTTCTGCCTCTCCCAGCCTGGTGGGCAGGGGCTCCAGAGAGGCCAGGCTGGGGACGGGGGCGGCCTCCACATCCAGCCATCCCCACATCTGGTTTCCAGGGTAGCTGCCCGCCCAGATGGGGCTGACAGCGCAGCTGAGGCCACTCAGGGAGGCTGTGTGGCACTTTCTCTTCCTGACAGCGCAGTGAGGGGTAGGGGCAAGAGCTCCAGGCTGGAGTCATGGACTTTGATTTCTGACACCAACTTTCTGGTGTCAGTTCACGGCCCCTCTCTGGGCCTCAGTATCCATGTCTGTCTGTTGTGGGGAGGGCTTGATGGCTGTGACATTTCGTGCAGCAGGATTTACATTAAGAGATCTGGGCTTGAACTCTGGCTCTGTGCCTTGCTGGTTGTGGCCACCCCTCAGAGCCCCCATTTTAAAATTTGAAATAATAATCACTTTAAGTGTTTTAAGATATGGTAACTAATATAATACCCACACTAGCCTTTGGGGGTAGGTTTTATTATTATTATTGTTTTATACACAAGGAGATTGAGGCACAGAGAGGTTAAGTAACTTGCCCAAGGTCACACAGTAAGAACTTGCCAAGATTCTAACTTGGGTAGTTTGGCTCCAGCTCCCACTATGTCCTTGCTACTCAAATTGTGGTGCATGGACCTGTAGCATCAGCATCACTTGGGAGCTTGTCAGAAATGCAGATTCTCGGCCGGGCGTGGTGGCTCATGCCTATAATCCTAGCACTCTAGGAGGCCGAGGTGGGCGGATCGCTCAAGGTCAGGAGTTCGAAACCAGCCTGAGCAAGAGTGAGACCCCATCTCTACTAAAAATAGAAATAAATTAATTGGCCAACTAAAAATATATAGAAAAAATTAGCCAGGCACAGTGGCACATGCCTGTAGTCCCAGCTACTAGGGAGGCTGAGGCAGGAGGATCGCTTAAGCCCAGGAGTTTGAGGTTGCTGTGAGCTAGGCTGATGCCACGGCACTCACTCTAGCCTGGGCAACAGAGTGAGACTCTGTCTCAAAAAAAAAAAAAAGGAAATGCAGATTCTCAGGCCCCAGTCTAGATCTACTGAGTCAGACTGCATTTTAACAAGATCTCCAGGTGATTTGTGTGCACATTAAAGTTTGGGAAGCCCTGGTCTATTTATATTTCCTCTGCCACTTAGGCCTTAGGATCATTGTGGGAGGTAAAGAAAATAAGTATGTTTTGTAAACTGTAATGTGCTGTGCATTCAGGGCACTGTGAGAAACCTGGGGAGTGGAGGTGCAGAGAAGCAGGGCTGGAGGTGCCCCAGGTTCCCATCTCTTAGTAGCTGATGTCATTTCTAAACTGTCTCTGAGCCCAGCTCTGTCCGCCTCTGGTCTGAGGCTGGGTCTTGGCTGCCGTTCTTGCTGTGTGGCTCTAGGGTCAATTGGGTTGGGGAGAGTTCTCATGCTGGCACCAGCCTGGGCTGGGCACCAGGCCTGAGCCACCACTGCCTTGGGTCTGCAGGGCACCAGGAGGCCTGGGTCCCAGCCCTGGCTCTGCTTTTGCCTCTGTGTGGCTTAGGTAGGGCTCTGGCCCCACCAGCCTCAGGGTCCCCTAGTATGCCAGGTGGCAGCATTTTCTGAAGCCTGCAGTGCTGACTTGAAGCCCCCTCCCCTTCCTTCCTCCCCCATGGCCGGTTGGTACTGCCTCTTCTCCCAGTTCCTGGATGGGGTCTGCCCTGCCGGCTGCAGGCGATGGTGGTGGGGGAGGCGGTGCATGAGTCAGAACTCAGGCACATAATTGCCGTGCCCCAGATCCCGCCTCCAGGCCCACCGGCCCTCCCTCCGCGGCTGCTTTAGAAGAACAGCTGGTTTGGCAGCTACCTCGGAGAAGCAGGTCCCTGGGCAGCATGAAAGGGCCTCTGCCTCCAGGGTGGCCGAGCTTTGGATCCTGTTTCTGTGGTTCCTGGCGGGGGCAAGAGTGGTTCAGGGAGCAGGTTGTCTGGGTTTGGGCCTGGGGCTGGTTTGTGGGCATCGTGTGTAGAGGTGGGGTTGCGTGTGATGGGTTTCACGGCCTAGCATTGGATCACTCGTGTCCTCTCCGCTCACCCACCAGCTTCACGGCTTCCCCAGAGCAGGAACCGTGTGTGACCCATCACTGGGAGGGCATGGGCTGGGGGCTCACTAAGCGTCATTTGGGAGGGTAGAAGGCAGGATAGACTGGTGAATGATCTCATTGAGTTTGTCCCCTTGTCCCCTCAGCTCTCCCAGTGAAGTGACATCACTGCCCTGTGGACAGGACACCCCCAGGAACCCAGCTCACAGCCACCGGTACCTTCTTCCAGGTAAAGAAAAAAGAAGGGAAGGGAGGGAAAAAGGAGTTAGAGGCTGGGGTCGGAGAATAGTAGACTAGATTCTAATGTCTGCCTCTTCCGTGGGGACAGCACTCTACAGTTTATGAAAAAAGGCAGGAGGTGCAGGGATTCTTGTCCCATTTTATGGACAAGAAACAGCTGAAGCTCTGAGTAGAGTTGTCTCCTGCTTAGTGTAGCGTACCGGGTACTTGTCTAAGGGCCTTACATTGCATTAGCTCATTTAATCCTTGTGACAGCCTATGAAGTTGGTGCCGTTATTATCCCTGCTTTGTAACTTAGGAAAAGAGTTACATAGAGACATTAAGAAACTTTCTCAGTTATGTGTAGGGCTGATTTCAAGCCAGGCAGGCTGGCCTGTTCAGAACCCCTATGATTTACTGCCTCTCTAGAGCTAGTAATAAGCTAAGTTTCCGTGACCTTCAATGTGAGGGTTTAATGGGCTCCCAACTCCAGGGAAGATCTGGATTTTAAGAGAGAATCCTATAGAAAGTGATGCTTCAGCCAAAGGGATGAATGGCAAATGGTGGAATTAGAGGCCTTGAATCATGGAATTGGCATGAACCTTCTAGGTGGGCCAGCCAGCTCCTGTTTTCGAACAGGGCCAGTTTTCTTTGGTCATCAAAGGGAGACCTGGACATTTTGAAAGGGGGAAGAAAAGTTCAGGCCCACTCAGGTTCTCAGACATGCCTAGAAGCAGAGAGACTCTGCTCTTTGCAGTCGAGTACTCTGTAGAGGAGCGATGTTAATGACAGTGATGACATTAGTCTCCTTTGCTAAGTCTGAGGTCATCTTACACTAGATCTGGTACAGAAATGTGCAAGCAAATATCAGAAGTTTAGGAAAAATTTGTGTAGAAAAAAGTACCTAATTGAGACTTTTTTTAGTAACTTATTTTTTTTTTTCTGTAAATTGGGAAAAGGCTAATTATTATTCAGAGGCAGAATTCAGACCAGGCTCAGAAGTGACGCTGCAGTTGTGTGGTTTAAGAGACGCTGATTGGCTCTAGCTTTCCGTCCTTCTTGCATTTAACTGGCTTTTTGACTGACAAATAAATGGGCACCTCTTTGGTGCCAGGCCCAGTGCAGGGGACATAGGTCCCCTACATAGTGACTCCTCTAGCAGGGACGGGACTTGGGGTATCTTGTGTCCCCCATCACCCGTTGCAGGACCACAGACATTGTGGGTCTTCAGAAAAGCCTGGGCAAGTGGATCAGAAGTCTGAACGCGGGGAGGCTCTCAGTCTGGTGGGTGAGCCACTGAAGCAGATAATTACAGAGCACCGGGGCCTGTGATCATTCTCAAGAGTTCTGCCAGATGATGTGAGCACCAAGGGAGGAAGCAGTGGGCTTCTGGGGGGAATCACGCCAAGCCCTGCACAAGGTCCATTTGTTAGGGTGGGTGGGAGTTGGATTGGGGTGTGGGGAGGACTTTGCTGGCAGGGGGCCCAGCCTGAGCAAAGACTCGGAGGTGGGCAAGCTGGGTATCAGGTGTCCAAGGAGGGGATGGGGGAGGGGAGGCTGGAAAGGTAAGGGTCAAGGGGAGGAAGGAAGAATAAGAGTCCTTAGTGGTAGGATTTGCTTCTCTTCCCATCCTCAGGATCTGCATGGGAGGCCTATTTGTAGAACGACTCTGCTATTTACATGAATAAGTGAAATAAACATTGCTCCCCATTCCTTGAGAGGGCAAGAACTGAGCAGAGAAGAGTTTGCTTCCTCCTCCTCCTCCTCCCCTCTCTTTCAGTTGATGACCCACCCCCACCCTCATCCCCTCCACCCCTGCAACCCAGGGAGAGGCATCAGGAGAAAGCCAGCCTGGTCCCTGTGACCGAATCACCGGCCTCCTGGGAGGGGCCTGCCCATGTCAGCCTGAGGGGGAGAGGATGAGGCATAGCCAGGGGTCCTGGGGCCATTTGCTGGCGCTGCCTGTTCCAGGGAGAACCTGTGGGTGCCAGTGGGGGAGGGGGGAGTGGCAGGGACTATTCTCAGGGTGGCCTGCCTGCAGTCCTTGTGGCTCTGGGGGAACTGCTGAGCCCTCCAGGGAGGGGCTGTCACTGGGAGTACGTGCTCGGAAGGGAGGCTGGATGGAATGCCTCCAGGACTTTGCTGCTGCTGACATTTTATGACTTAGCAGTCTGAAGCCCAGGGATAGTCCTAAGATCCCAGTTGGACTGTTCCAGGATTCCATGATTGTATGAGTCTTGGGTGAGGTGATTCTAAAACTCTGGTTTGGAGCATTTGCAGCCTGAGATTTTATGTTCTGAGTTGCTAAGCTCTGCTCTCTGGGCAGGGCCAGGTCACTCTTGGTGACTACTCAGCCTGAATTCATAGCTCTGACCTGGGAAAGAGAGGTCCTTTCTGTGACAAGGGAGCCCCAGGCCCCTGGGCAGCTCCTGAGGCTGGTTCGTGGCCAGCCTGTGGCCCCAAATGTGCCTCAGTCATGCGGGTCTGCCTGCCAGGGCCTTCCGTGAAGGACAGGCTCAGCAGACAGCTGGTGGGGACGCCTGGTTCTCAGCCTGGTGCTGGCGAGTCCCGACCCCGCCAGCCTCAGCTCCCCCGTGTCTATAATGGAGATCTCGGTACTGACCTGTGAAGTGGGTGTGACGCTCCCATGAGATGGCACGTGTGGAGGCTCTGTGTAAACTGTGAAGCACTGTGCACGCAACTGTAATGGTTGGAGCTGCTGTTGCTACAGTGAGCCGGTCTCCTTGATAGGAAGGTCCACGTCTGATTTCCTGAAAACCCCTTTCAGCTCTGAGCAGTGCCCGGCACGTGGCAGTGGCTTCTGAAACGTCCACTGAATTAACTGAAGAACATGCGATTCGGGAGCCATGGTACCATGAGGCCGCAGTTCAAGGAGGAAGCCACCTTCCCCTGGGAGCAGCAGGGAGGGTCAGGAGGGTCACTGGGACAGGTGGTGACAGGACGGAAGAATCCTCCAGCTGGGCTGAAGCAAGCCTGCCAGGGGAGAGCTGGTCTGCCTCGGCCTTCAGGCCCACCAGCCTGCTCCCCAGAGGAAGGGCAAGCAGAGGTCTCCCGGGACAGAAGTGTTGGGTAAACAGGAGGCCTTGGCATCGCCGTGGAAAGAGATCAATAATGACCCTAATTATGGCATGATGGATTCTTTGGGGCTCTGGCTCAGCCCCAGCCTTAGCCACTGGGTGACGTTTCCCCAGAGAGCAAGCAGGCGTGAGGGGCCTGGGCGGCGGGGCCCACCTGCCCTTGCACCTCGAGGCCTCCCGCCCTTCTCCCTCCCAGCCTCTCCCCTGGCAGCTGCCCAGTGACTTAGCCGTCCTTCCTGCCCTAGGTCTCACTACCTTCTCTGCCGAATCTAGGGCTTTCTCTGAGGCCCAGAGAGGTGGAGCAACTTGCCCAAGGCTGCACCGTGAGATGGCGGCAGCCTGGATCTCTCCATAGACGCTATCTTTTGGAGCTGTGCAAATATATTAAATCGTGAGCACATGCAGAAGGCCAGGGCTGGAGAGTGGTGGGGTGGGGCCTGGTGTCACTTGGTTCCACATTTCTCTGGGTGGGCTTTTCCCAGGATTAGCCCTGAGGTCTCCCCACCTCCAGCCCTAGCCCTGGGGCCGGAGATTTGTTCTGTAATCTTGGTTACAGAACAGATGTAATCTTTGGTTGGTTGTTTCGGGAAACAGTCCAGTTGGCAGCTGTTCGGGGGATGCCCTGCTGCCCCTGGGACCCCAGAGGGAGGGGGAGGCTCCTGTCGGCAGCGACCCTCCCCCTACCGATGCAACCCAGGTGGGGCTGAACTTGCTGGCCGGAGCCTGGGGCTGCCCTCTATCCTGGGGGAGGCCAGGATCACTCCCTTCCCTGCCACCCCAGCTTCATTTGTGCCGTCTCCTTACCTAGATCGCCTTTCCTTCTCCCCTCTGTGCCACACAGTCTTCCTTATTTCTGAATTCTGCTCAGATCCCACCCTTTCCAGGAAGCTTCACCCAGTAGTCAGTGCTGGGGCCTGGGGAAACACAAAGATGTGAGATCCAGAAGAGACCCTGACCCAATCAGGGAGGGCTTCCTGGAGGAGGGGCTACCTGAGATGAGTAAGACTTTGCCAGACATTGAGGATAGGCAGAGGGGTTCCAGGACTAAGGTGGCTTCACAGGCACACCTGGGTTGGGAACAGGGGTGGAGGAAGCAGTGAGGAAGGACCACACAGAGGCCCTGGTCACTCTCCAAGGCTGTGTTCTTCAAGCCCTAGTGGGAAGAAGTCACCATGGCCCTGTGCCTTTCACACCTGGGGTTTTACTGTGAGTGAAGTTTGGGCTCATCACTGTTTGTGAATTATCGAGGCCATGACACACCTTCACCTTGGTCCCTGTCAAAGATGGCGGAGGCTCTTGGGCAGGGGCAGAGCCCTGGCCTGGGGCTCAGGATGACCATGCATCTAACCTTGTTACAGGCCTTTCTGCCACTTTCATCCAAGTTTGGAACTGTGTCCCAGGAGGGTGACTGTCAGTCCCAGTGATTAGCCTGGGGAAGGGAGGGGCTCTTCCCCAGTCAGACCAGGGAAGGACCACAGGGTCGTCCTCTCTGCCTTGCCCCTGGGGTTGAGGAGAGAGCAGGGTGCTCAGGGTTTTAGAAGTTGAGTGCTGGAAAGGCCCTTGGAGATCACTGGAGGATGTTGAAACCCTCCCACGATACAGATGGAGGCTTGGGGCGGTCACCCAGCCTGCTGGTGGCTGAGCTCAGCTTCACACCATCAGCCCCAGGGCTGGGCTGGGCTGGGCTGAGGCCTGGTAAGGGCAGCCATGGCCAAGGAGATGGGGATCGTTTCCTCTTCTACATGCTCAGCTCCTTCCCCTGGCCGGCAGGCTGCTGGAGAAAGTCAGCCCTCCCCTCCCCCAGCCCTGGCACCTGCCGTGGGAGGCTTTCCTTTTCCTCCCCCGGGTTCCTGGCCCCACTCCGTGCCCACGCTCTCCTGGTGCCAACCAAAATATCCAGCTCGGCCCTTTGAAGTGCAATTTGCAGTTACATAGATGCCATAGCTGGCGTAGATATGGAAGGTGATAGAAACGTGGGACCCTCCCTTCGGGGCTGGTACCACGGGGAGTCTGGGCTTCAGAGTCAGCAGCCCTGGGTTCAAATCCTCCCTCCTCCATGATGAGCTGTTTGGCCTTGGGCAAATCACTTAACCTCTTGGGCATGTAATTATATACATGTATATATACTCAATTAATAGACTTTTTTTTAAAACAAAGCAGTTTTAGGTTTATAGAAAAATTGATTGGAAAGTACAGGGAGTTCCCACATCCCCTTCCTCTCTCTTCACACCCCCCACAGCCTCCCCTGTTCTTTATATCTTGTATTAAATGTGGCACATTTGTTATAATTGCTGAACTAATATCGATGCATTATTATTAACTCTTAATATAATATTAAGAGTAGTTATTAACTCTTGATAAATTAACTTTTAATGTAATTATTAACAGTCCCTATTCACATTAGGGTTCACTCTCTGTGCGGCACATTCTGTGGGGTTTGACAAATGCATAATGACGTGTGTCCATCACTGCTGTGTCCTACAGAATAGTTTGCCCTAAAAATCCCCTGCCCTCCACCTACTTGTCTCTCCTCCTGTCCCTTCCCCCTGAGTCTCTTGTAACCACTGATCTTTTTACTGCCTCCATAGTTTCGCCTTTTCCAGAATGTTATTTAAGTGGAATTATTCAATATCATAGCCTTTTCTGATTGGCTTCTGTCACATAGCAATATGCTTTCAAGGTCCCTTCATTTGTTTTTGTGGCTTGATAGCTCATTTCTTTTTACTGCTGGATAATATTCCATTGTATGGATGTAGCACAGTTTGTTTGATCATTCACTCGGACTCCTGTTTTTAATCTGTAAAATAAGACTGTTGATCTCTATGCTGGAAGGCTGTCATCGGGAGATAATGACGTGCAATGCCCAGCACAGGACCCTTCAAAGCCCCACGGCACCTGCACCCAGCAGCCAGGGGTGGCACAACAAACAGTAAAGTGACTGCTGTGACAATGCTGTATTTTTGTTAGTTCAGCCATTTCTTGAACACGGTTTATGAAGTGCTTAAAACCTACCAAAAGCTGAGAACACAGTGAATATCCTCATACTCATCAAAGTTTTTGGTTGTGAACAACAGAAACAATCAGGTCCATTTGCGCAGAAGAGTTCCTTGGAAGGGAATAGAGTAGTTTCCAGAATCTGAGGGCTCTGGAGACCCAAGCCTGGGTGGGAGTGGAGGGCCCACCGTTGTCTCCTCTGGTGCAGGTGTTGCTGGCCTTGCCGCACCTCCACAGCTAGTACAGATGATCTTCGATCGACTTCAAGACCTGGGCACTTTTGAAAAAAACAGTTAACAGTTTTATTGAAATAAAATTCACATACCACACTGTTTATCCATTTAAAGTGCACAATTCAGTGGTTTTTAGTATATTCACAGGGTTGTGCAATCATCACCACTATCTCATTCCAGAGCATTTTCTCCACCCCAGAAGGAAACTCCATACCCATTAGCAGTCACTTCCCCTTTCCCACAACCCTCCCAACCCCTGCCCTTCACTAATCCTCTTGCTGTCTCTATATTGCCCATTCTGGACATTTCTTATAAATGGAATCATATGATATGTGGCCTTTTGTGACCACCTCTTTCACATAGCGTGTTTTCAAGATTGATGTGTGGCCGGGCGCGGTGGCTCACGCCTGTAATCCTAGCACTCTGGGAGGCC
>VBSM01001265.1:39049842-39065982 GCA_008086735.1 Cheirogaleus medius | reverse complement strand
CTTTCATATAATTTTTATGTGTCGCAAGATATTTTGTTTTTTTTTTCCTCCAGCCATTTAAAAATGTAAAGACTATTCTTAGCTTGTGGGCTGTACAAAAATAGGTAGTAGATCGGATTTGGCAGGCCCATGGGTTACAGTTTGCCAGCCCCTGGGTTAGTACATGACCTCTGGAACTAGACTGCCTGGGTATGAATTCTGGTCCTGCTGTGTGACCTTTGGTAAGTGGCTAAATCTTTCTGTGCTTCAGATTTCTCATCTATGAAATGAGAAGGTAATGACAATACTTTGGAAACGTAAAATGATGCAGCCACTTTGGAAAACAGTTTGGCAGCTCCTCAAAAGGTTGAACAGAACAGATCATATGACTGAACAATTCTACCCCAAAGTATGTACCCAAGAGAAATAAAAACATATCTTCACACAAAAACTCATTCATAGAAGCATTCTTCATAACAACCAAAAAGTGGTAACAACTCAAATGTCTGTGAGCTGATGAGTGGGTAAACACAATATGGTGTACCCATGCAATTCAATATCATTCGGCGATAACAAGGAATGAAGTACTGATGTATGCTACAGCATGGATGGACCTTGAAAACATCGTGCTGAGTGAACGAAGACACAAAAGGCCACATATTGTATGATTCCATTTATATGAAATCTGTAGAACAGGCATATCTGTAGAGATGGAAAGTAGATTAGTGGTTGCCAAGGGCTAGGGGGCGGGGCTACGGCATTGGGGGCGTGACTGCTAATGCATGTGGGGGATTTTGTGGGGTTGATGAAAATGGTTTGGAATTAGATAGTGGTGACGGTTGTATAACTTTGTGAATATACAAAAGATTGAATACTGTATATTAAATACTAAAACATATACTTTAAAAGGGTGAATTTTATGGCATGTCAATTATATCTCAATTGTAAAAATGGTAGCACTTCATAGGGTTGCTGTTAGAGCGAATGCACAGAAGGTGCTTAGAGCAGTGCCTGGTGGTCCCCTGAGGGGGACAGGCCACTGTGTCCTGCTCACATTGTCTCCAGGGCCCAGGATGTTTCCTAGGACAGAACACGGGACTTCAAGTTTCTGGAGTCCCACAGACCCAGGGTTGAGTCCTGACACCCCAGCGTAGCTGTGCGCCTCTGTGTGAATCATTTTTCTGCTCTGAGCCCCAGGTTCCTCATCTGCAAAATGGAATAATCATGATAACTACCTCGCAGTGGTGGTGACAATCAGGTACCGCCTGATACTCGAGTGTGCGAGGTGCCCCAAGCCAATCGCCACCTGGTCACACTTGACCAACATCGGCCCAGGAAGCTGAGCCCTCCGCAGTATCTCCAGGGCACCAGGCAGGCTGGGGCAGGCGCTCCTGGTGGTGACAGTTCAAGCTGCTGTTGCTGCACCACCGTCCCACAGACCCCCCAGGCTGGGGGCTCCCTGTGCTGGACAAATGAACACTTTGGAACACTGGAGCAGATTCCTAGATCTGTCACACTCGGCTAAGCGACTGCAGGCCAGGCATTGCCCCTTTCTGTCTCTGAGCCTCAGTTTGTTGAACTGTCAAGTGGGTTTAGGACACAGTATGTGCCACTTCGTGTGATTTGTGATGATGAGATGGAACAGGAAATGTAAAGTGTTCAGGCAGTGCCTGGCATATTTTATGTGTTCAATACATGTCAGCTTTTATGACAATTTGTCTTAAAATGTTTATTGTGAGAGTCTATGTGCTGGGCACTTCTAGTTACTGAGGATATATCAGAATAAAACAGACAAAAATCCTTGTCTTCATGAAAATTACATTATAGTGGGGGTAGGCAGACAAGAAACAAAATAAGTTATATTTAAGAACATAATTGAGAAAATAAAGCTGAGAATGTGAGAGGGATCTGAAGCAATGTGGGAAGAGGGTGCAGTTTTACAGAAGGCGATCTGGGAAAGCCTCACTGAGAGAAGAACATTTTGGGCAAAGACCTGAGGAGAGGAGGGGAAAGAGGGAGCCATGCAGGTTTCTAAGGGAAGAGTATGCCAGGCAGAAGAAACAGCTGCATGCCAGGCAAGGGTGAAGAACATGAAGGAGGTCAGTGTGGCTGGAGGGGAAAGAATAGGGAAGATGAGGTCATGGGTAGAAGGAGGCAGGGGACAAGCCCTTGGGCACCTGCAGGGTGGGTCTCTGATTCCAGGTAAGACCGGGACCCACTGCAGTGCTTGGAGCAGGGATGACCCACCCTGGCCTAGGCTGCAAAGACATCTCCTTCCCCGGCCTCACCGCCCTGTGCTTCCTCCCGCAGGAGCAGCCGGGGGCCTCCATGGGCGCCTGAGGGCCGGGCGCCAGGGCCGCGGGCGTGAGCATGGTGAGACACCAGCCGCTGCAGTACTACGAGCCACAGCTGTGCCTCTCCTGCCTCACGGGCATCTACGGCTGCCGTTGGAAGCGATACCAGCGCTCCCACGATGACACCACGCCGGTGAGCCACCCTGGGAGGAGGCCAGAGGGACACAGTGAGCCCCAGCGAGCCTGAGGGGCTCTCGGAGGGGTCTTAGCGCTGTCTCTTCTGTGAGGCTCTGGCCGGGTCAAAGACCCTTCTGGGTTTCAGTTTCTCTCTCTGCAAAATCGAGTCCATTTTACATTCCTGAATCCACCTGACCAGGGGGTGAGGAAGGAGCTCATCCCCTCACCCTCTGGGGGCTGGGCTGCTCCTGAGGTCTGGGCAGGGAGGGGTGCTCCAGGAGGGAGGGGTCGTCCCCAGGTGAGCAGTCCTCAGCTTCCTGGCCGGGCCTGGCCGGGGAGGAGGAGAGGGTGAGGAGGTGGGCCCGGCCATCCTGGAGCCTGGGAGCTGGCAGGGCCACGGCTGGCAGCGGGGCCTGTCACCCGAGCTGCAGGCCTGCCAGGGCTGGCAGCAGGTGCTCTCCGTCAGTGCGGGCTCCCAGGCCAGACCTGAGCTGCCTTCCCCAAGCCGTGTGGTCCCTGGGGCGCTGTCAGCCGGTGGATCTGGTTTCTTCTCTGAAGGAGCCCAATTCTTGTGTGCTGTTTATCTAAAAGCTTTGCTGTCTGGGGAAAACTTTCCTCCTCCCTCCTGCCTGTCTGAACAAAGAAGCCAGCCTCCAAATTCAGCCAGCCCCAAAACAGGCTAGAGTCGCCAAAGGGGGCACAGCTGAGGTCAGGGGCCCAGTAGGCCGGGCTGTCTGGAGGGGGTGGCCAGGGCAGCTTGTCCACCTGTCTGCCCTCCTCTGCCTATGCTGGTGGGGGACGGAGCCTGGGTTCGTGACCCCTAAACAGTGAGAAGCAGGAACCACCAGGGTGGGCACCAGGCCTGACTCATTGCCGTGTCCCCACTCCCAGCATAGAGGAGCAACATGGCCAAACTGAGGCCAGGGAGGACGGGCCACATGAGGCCACAGAGCAGCCCTTGGCAGTGCAGGACCGGGAGCCCAGTCTCTCTATGCCAAGCCTCTTCCTGGGAGCCCTTTGGGCCCCATGTGTGACAGCCTCTTCTGTGGACACAGGACCCCCCACAGGGTGCAGGCCAAGGGCTCTGGGGCCAGGGGGACTTAAGCTCCAATGGCACGTGCTCCACATGTGCTTAGTTGCCTGTGAGCTTCCTCGCCTGTGAGCTGGAGGGGCTAACACCGCCCTCTCAAGGAGCCACTGGGCTGACACTGGAGACGAGAGGTGTGAAGTGACCAGCACGGTGCCAGTTGTGACTAACCATTGAGACAAGTCATTCCGATGCCTGAGCCTCGGCTTCTCTGTCTCTGGAATGGGAGAGGGGTTGGGTTCGTGACTTCAGAATTCCGTGGCCACTTCGCTTTGTCCCCTGCTCTGTTCTCCATGGGGCAGGGGACAGGCAGCCAGCCTCTCTTGACCTGGCCTTCCTGTGTGCGCAAAGGCAGGAGCTCAGCGGTGGCTGGGACCCCGTGTGTTCTGTGAGCCAGCTCCGTGCTGGGCACTGACACTTGGCACTCGTGTTCCTCCCAGTGAGCTGTGAGCCGTGATGGGCAAACAGAAGCCAGGGGCTGGGGTGACTGGGCCAGGGTCACACACACAGCCTCGAGGGGCAGGGCCCAGATCTGGATCTGAGGGTACAGGCCCAGCAGCCACTGGTGGGGATGGGGGTGTGGAGACAGCTGAGGCCAGAGGGAGGAGAAGGATGGCTGGGGTGCTAAGCAGAAAGCCCCTCGGCCATCAGGGCAGACGTGGGAGGAAGGCGTATCTCCCAGGATGTCTCACTCCCTTGGTGGGCCCAGGGCCAGCCAGTCCTAGGCCAGGGAGTCAGGAGGTGACGGGTCTTGGCTGCAGCCCACAGGAGGTAGGCCACGTCTGGTTTTGAGCTGACCGAGAACCAGAGCAGGGTGGGCCCCACAAGGCCAGGGTCTGGGGCGAAGGCTAGAGGGGCAGCAGGGGGCCACGAGCCTGGCTGGGAGAGGAGACAGGGCTTTGCAGCAGCTCTGGGTGGCAGTGCCTCTGCAGAAATGGCTGAGCTCACCTCAGGTGACCCCAAAGCCAGCTGAAGATGAGCACAGTCTGCTCCCCACTTCCCCGCCCTGTTCTCCCCCAGTCACTCACCCAGCTCCCGCCCCCTTCTCCTCCCACTTCCTGGGCTCCCAGCCTCTGCCCTCACCCTCTCTCTCTCCCTCAGCTCCCTGCGGCAGTGACGGCTGGGCTCTCTGGCCTGGCACAGTGAAGGAAGAGCGACCTGGTTTCTCAAAGACAGGGCTGGGCAGAGTAGGGAACTCCATAACCTTTGCGGAACAAATAGAGGCTCGCTGGTAGGGAGAGGAGAGCCACGGGCTTGGGGTGGTGGAGGGCCTGGGCCTGGAGGTCTCCTCATTCCCACCTCCTCTTCCCCCGGGGACTCTCCCTCTGCAGCCCCCGACTCAGAGAAGCCTGGGTTCAAGCCCAGGATGGATCTGCTGCACCAGCCTCGGGAGGCTGGCGGCTAGGGGAGAGAACGTGTGTTGAGGAGGTGTGGCATTATTAGGTTTTTTATTTTTTATTTTTTTTAGAGATGGGGTCTCACTGTGTCATCCAGGTTGTAGTAGTGCAGTGGTGTGATCATAACTCACTGCAGCCTCAAACCAAGCAATTCTCCTGGCTCAGCCTCCTAAGTAGCTGGGACTACAGATGTGCACTACCATGCCCAGCTAATTTTTAAAATTTTTGTAGAGATGGGGTCTCAATATGTTGCCCAGACTGGTCTTGAACTCCTGGGCTCAAGTGATCCTCCTGCCTCAGCCTCCCAAAGTGTTGGGATTACAGGCATGAGCCCCAGCACCTGGCTTGTGGAAGATGTGTGTGTTTCAATGAGAGCTTGCTGGAAGGAGAAGAAAGGAGTTCCAGGGAGGGAGGACTTGGGAAGTTGCCTGATGGGTGAGAACAAGAACTGGACCAGGAATATTTGGGACAAGACAAGGAATGTCCTTGAATGCCAGGCTAGGCACCCTCAGGGATTCCCTGGTTGGGATCCAGCCCTGCCATGCTGAGGCAGGTCTTGGGAAATGGGGAGGGTGGGTGGAGTGCTTGGGAAGGAGCTCCCATCTCCCCATGCATGTTGGCCTCCCCCTTCCTGCCCTGCCAGCCTGCTACAGTCCCACTTCTTCCTGGCCTTGGCCCACACTGCCCCCTCCCCACAGAACACACACTTGACATGTAAGGAAGCAGGAGGTGACATGGCCTCTTCTCCTGCCCCAGCGCTGCGGAGTGCAGGAGTCTGGCAGCAGGAGGCCGCCGGCTCAACAGCCAGGAAGGGGAAGCAGAGCTTTTCATAACTGGGGATAATTAATTGGTTGTTGTCTGTGACTCATTACTCTAATACTGCCAATTAAGGACTTGGTAGGACAGAAGACTGTTCTCAGGCCATCCCCACAGGTCCCCTGAAGACTGTGTGTCTGCGGGAGGCAGCGCACTGTCAAAACCAGCCTCTCTGTTGCAAGAGAGATATAGGTCAGATGCCTGGAGGAACTTCCCATCCAGAAACATGAATGAGACAGACTGTGACGGTCAGCTGTCTCGCACTTCTACAGTACACGTGTGGCAGGGAGACTGGCATGATCTTAATTGATCCCTCCATCTAGAGACGGGGCTCCAGGAACAGTAAGAGATTTCTTTAAGCCAAGAGCCTGAGACACAGCCCACCTGCTTCCTGCTTCCACACCCAGGCCTGTGCCCTCTCCCCTATTCCACACCAGTCTTATCTGGGATGCAGGGGTTACTTATTCAATCAACAAACCTGCCCTGCTACCTTCTCTGGTCCCTGGGGTCATAGGTATATCAGACCAAGTTCTCCCCTGCCTTGAAGGGCTTCCAGGCTGGTGGGGGAGCAGACAGGAACAGACACACCCAGACCACCCAGGGCGATCACTGCAGAGGCCAAGGAAACCCCAGCGTGGGAAAGCTTACCAAGCTGGCCTCCAGAGGGTTAGCCCCATCTCGCCAGAGTGGGGAAGTATTCAGGACAGGGGAAAGTGTGTGTACAAGAGAGTGCCTTGTGTTTGGGAACTGAAAGTAATTCTGCCCAGTGTGGCTCAGGCGTGTGGCGGAGGGGTGTGTGCGCCTGTTGTCAAGTGGGCCGGAGCCCCGGAGAGGCTGTGCAGAGGAGCCTGGACTTCAGCCTGGGCGATGGGAGCCGGGAGTCAGACTCAGGCCATGCAAGGACCACTGTGGTTAAATCGGGGCGAATGATCTCAGGGTCTTGAGTGGAGGTGGGGAGGGCCAGGGAGCCAGAGGAGAGAGGCTGAGGCCAGGCGAGGGCTGCGGGGGGATGCAAAGGGAGGGGTTCCGGAGACACCAATAATCAGAGACACGTATAATCAACAGACTGTGCGTTGAGAGTGAGAGAAAGGAGTCTCTGATGACTCCCATCACCCCACAATTTCCAGCCTGGGTGGTGGAGGCCGTTCCTGGAGATGGGAAGCCTTGCTGCCCCCCAGGAGTGGGTGAGAAGAGAGTGGTCCCAGGAGAGCCCAGGAATAGCACTGTGCGGGGTGTGGAACCGACAAATAAGCCTCGCTAGCCTCAATGGCCTGCTTCCTATAATGAGATGTGATGGGAGTCACTCCTGCCACCCTGCCAGGCAGGAAGACACCTGCTGTGGGAAATCCATCCCCACCTCTTCTGCCCCTTGCCCCTTGCACCTCCACGCCAGCCATGCTGGGCTCTCCCCATTCCCAGGATAGCCCCACCCTTCATGGCACCGGCCTTTGCTCCTGCCAGCCCTCTGGCTGGAATGCCCTTGCTCTCCCCTCTCTGCCTCTGATTCCTTGCAGATGCCCCGCCCCCACCCCCAAAAAAGTCAGTCCCTCCTCCCTCTCTTCCTTCCTTCCTTCCTCCCTCTCTCCCTCCCTCCCTCTCTCCTTTCCTCTCTTCCTTGGGCTGCTGCAGCACCTTGGCCTGTGCAGCCACATGGCTTGTGATTTTTCTCCGTCTCCTGCTAGACTCTTAAGTGTTTGAGGGCAGAGCCTGGGCCGGCACACTCCAGGGGCCTGGCTCAGAGGAGGTCTGCCCAGTGAGCAGCTGCAAGGATGATTGGGCGCATGCGTTCCGGAGTGAGTGAGGAAGCCGGTTCGGGAACGTGCCTGCCATCTTGCTGCCCAGGTTGGGAGGCAGCTCGCAGAGGAAGCAGGCGTACGTGTGTACACGGGCGCACGCGGCGTTCTTGGCGCTGCCTGCTGTGCCCGGCTGTGGTTGGCAGGGCAGGATGCTAACTCAGCCAGTGGGACCTCCAGGACCTCTCTTGGAGCTGGGATTGGGCTCTGCCGCAAGAGGGAGGGGGAGGTTCCCAACTGGCCCCCCACTTCCTGTCTTGTCAACCAGTTAGGTCTGTGTCAGGGATTTGGGGCTGCAAAGAATGGATCCCACTCTGGAATCAGGGTGGGCTTCATCCATGAAGCAGCCTTTGAGACGGGCACAGGGTGTGATTGGATTCAGTCGGGTACAACTGGCATTCCTGAGCAAGGAGCTGCAGCCTGAACTCTACCCTGTTTTCCAATGTCAGAGAGTGACCTTGGGTGAGGCCCAGACCCTCCCCAGGCCTCAGCTTGCTTATGGGTTAAACGGAGGTTCAAATCCACGTCCCGGGGGGTCCAGCTAGACAATGGATACGAATGTGCCTCCTGTCTTGTACCAGAAGAGACCATTGTTCCAAGCTTGGGGGAAACGTGCCACCCTACAAACTTTCAAAGTGGTGGCTTTCTCTTCTCTGGTGCTTTGAGGAAAAGGGACCCAGCAGGGGTGAGAGAAGAGCTTTATTTTTCCTGCTTCTAAAATGGGGATGATAATACATCTGGCCAGGTTGCTATGAGGATAAGAAAATAGGAGATGATATTATTACATCCACGAGAGAGGGGAGGGGCGGCAGAGCCCCAGTTTGTTGCAGCACAGGGAGATGAGGATTTATCGCTGCAATAAAGTCACACTGTGTCCTGCCTTCAGGAACCCCCACACCCCACCTAGCTCCTCGCGGAGTAGCATTGAGGGCACCTGGCATGTCCACACCAGGCTCCAGGGGAGGGGCTGAGCTCTCGGTGCTGATGCTCTGTGAGCACCTTGAGCACTGGGGAGCAAGAGTGGGGCATTGGCAGGGGAGGGGACTGTGGCCACCCACCCTGTGACCTGGGCAGGGCTCTCTGGAGCTCCCTGAGATGGTCCTTTGTAAGGGCCCCTCAGCTTTTCTGCTGTGTCTTCCTGAGGGGCTTATGCAACCCTAGGGATGGGGGAAAGAGCCAGGGTGCTCCAAGCAGGGCCTGATTGCATCCTGCTGCCTAATGAAGCGCTCCGAGTGCACCCCAGCAGAAGCAAGGGCAGACAGAGGCCTAATTGCCCGGCTCTCTGCAGCCCAGAAAAATAAATCCAGCCTCTTAGGCTGTCAGGAGCTGGCTGGGGGTGGGGATTCTAATCCCTGTCCCTGCTTGGCCCTAATGCACTATCTCTCAAACCTCCCGGGGCTGCCCCCTCCCCCAAATCTCCTGGGTCAGAGCCAGGGTGATCCTGCCAGAGCCTGCCCATCTCTCCCTCCTGGCTCCCTGTACCCATCCCAGCTGACATTTCCCTGGCTTTTCCCATGCATAAGTCCTCCCATTTGGAACTTGGCTGGGGTGCCCAAGATTTGGCCTGCAGGTAGCAGACTCATGGGTAGGTGATCCTCAACCCCTCAATTCCTCCCTCCCAGTCTCTGCAGGACTGTGCTGTGCTGAGGGTACAGCTGGGCTCTGGGACCTCAAAGCAGAGCTGGGACCATGGGGGAGACACTGGGGGCAGGGCTGGCCAGGCAGGGAGGAGCCGTGCCAGGCAGAGCCAGCATGTGGGGGAAAGGGCAGCCCCGGGACAGACTGGAAAACCTGGAAACACAGCCACACACGTCGCAGAGTTTACCGAGCGGTAAACGAATGTGGAAATTATTGCAAGTATCACAAAATGGTATAGGGACAGCTGAAGCATCCATTTGGTGAAAGTAAAATTAGATCCCTGCCTCTTACCTCACACCAGAATAAATTCCAGATGGATTAAAATGTATTTTTTTCTATTTTTAAACTTTTTTCCTATTTAGAAAGCACACATTTGTTGAGAAAATTCAAACAACTTGGAAAGATGTAAAGAAAAAGAAATTCTAGTCTTCCTGCTTTAGAGATAAGGCTTTCAAACCTCTCTCCATACACGTGACCCACTTGGAGCTGTAGATAGATGGGTGGATTACAGATTTAAATGTAAACACCAAGACCAAGAAACCACCAGTGAAAAACATGACTTAAATCTATAATCTGCACCACCTTCCTTCAACATGATACCAAAGGCAAAATGTGTAAAGGAAAAGAGGGGTAGATTTGATTATATAAAAAATTTAAACTTTTATACAAAAAGCATGATAAAATTAAGTTGAATGATAAAATAAGAAAATTATACACTTTGTTTGAAGGTTTCATATGAAGCTTTTTATAAGTCCATAAGAAATGAAGCCATTTCCCCAAAACAAAACCTACCTTGCTCAGTGCTTTCCCATCCTCTACCTCCTCCCACTGTCTGGATAGGGGCTCCCCAAACTTATCCCCCCTGGCAAGCCCTTTCCTCCTACTTGGCTGCAGGTGTCTCCTCCTCCAGGAAGCCCTCCAGGCCATCCCTCCTCCTGGCAGCAGGATCTGGGCTTTGAGCTCCCCAGCAGCCTGTGTTTGCCCCACTCTCCCCACCCGCTGCCAGGACTGGTGCCGCCTGTCTGCTGCTCAGTCATGGCTCTGGGTGGCCCAAGATTTATCTCCTCATATCCAAGGCCCAGCAGAAGGGCAAAGCTAGTGTGTATAGAGTGACAGGAAGAGAGTGGTGGCCAGGATGCGGAAGAGAGACACTGGGATTTAGTTTAGGAAGGGGTGTGAGGTGGGCATCTAATTGTTTTTTTTTTTTTTACCGAATGGATGTCCGCTGTCCAGATGTCCCAACGCCATCTGTTGAATTCTACATTATCTCTGCACTAATTTACTAATGTCCTAATCCTGCGTCCATGTTTCCAGCCCATTCTCCTTACTTGGATTTCACTTTCTCCATTTCTCAATTGGACCTTTAGGAGATGAGTCGAAATGATCTCTGAAATCTTGTCTAACTCTGAAATTCCCGGGTCCCTGCCCTGGCACTGCCTGTGACTTGAAGTGTGACCTTGGGCAAGGCCCTGCCCCTCTGAACCTGGTCAGACAAGGATAATTACATGTCCCGCCCCTTGTTGCTTTGAGACAGTTGGGGATGCTAGGGGCACCCAGAGCTGTGAGCTGTGGCTCCACCATTCTGGTTGCCCTTGTGACCTTGGGCAAGTCACTTCCACTCTGAGCCCGAGTTTCCTCAGACTGTACTGCCCGCCTTGCAGAGCTGTAGGGAGGATGGGGTGAAGCAGGTGAGGGGCTCTTACCATAACCCCCCAGCACTGTGATGAGCGCACACAGGGCCCGTTCTCTGCAGCCTGTGACACAGCCTATGAATGGGATTGGGCAGCTGCCATGCCAGGGTCTTCTTCCTCCAGCGGTGCCGGCTCCTGGGGCCGTGGCCTGCAGAGCCAGGCCTGACCTCTGCATCTAGCCGACCACACACCCACCCTGGGTTGGGGGCAGGCGATCAGGCTAGCTGTCCTCAGCAGCTGGAGAAATGTGGGGTAGAGCAGGGGGAGGGGAAAGGCTTGATCACTGTCTTCACATAATTAAAGGGCTGTCAGACTCGAAATGATAATTACAGGAAGGATCATGGATTTTGTGACTTACAGCTTACATCTGTAATCGTGCTGGGGCCTGGCAGCCCTCCTGTGAGGTGGTGGTGATGTCATCCCTGTGAACAGAGGAGGAAGCTGAGGTTGGAGGGCCTGAGCGACTGGCCCGTGGCCACGCAGCCGGTGGGGAGGAGGGCAGGGATTAAAATCCAACTCTTTATTATATCCCCCCACCCCCCAGTCATTGGACCCCAATGTTTCTTCCCCTTTGGTTGGACGTGTTCTGAGTGGTATCGGAGCCAGATGCAGGGAGCAGAGGAGGAGGCCAATTTCAGCTCCACCTCTGGGAGGGGCAGAGGGAAGGACCTAACCAGACACCCTGCACATGTGGTCTTAGAGGTCAGTGCAGCTTGCGAACACTGCTGTCCCCATTTTACAGAGCCGGAAGCTGGGCTCAGAGAAGATAAATGTCTTCCCCAGGGTCACCCAAGAGTGGCCAGTCTGAGATCAAACCGAGTGTTCCTAGATCCCCAAGCCAGCCTCCCTGTCAGGCTACTGGTCTTGGAGAAGCGACTTGGGGTCCAGAGGAGGACCACGCAGCCCCTGGAGGGAGCGGGCCTGCAGCCACCAGAGCAGAGCAGGGTGAGCTCCTGTCCTGGAGGCTGCAGGTCTCTGTCCCGGGGTCAGAGACAGGGGACCGGGAGTTGACTAGACAGCTCTGGCTCTGAGCGGTCTGTGACCTGAGTCTGTGGTGTTGCCAGGATGGGGCTGGCAGTGCCTGCTGTGCTGTCTGCACTGCAGAGTTCAGACCCCGGGTTCTGTCTGGGGACCCGGAGGAGGTGCCCTGTGCCCTGTGGGGCCCCTGTAGTGGGAGGGGCAGCTGTGTGCATCCTGGCCTGAGGCCGCAGTGTGGGTGGCCAGGGGCCTGTGGCGAGTGGTGAAAGGCAGCAGCAGGGCCATCCCCCGCAGTATGTGCCCGCGCTTCTGTGTCGGGCTTGGCCCGGTGGCCACAGCGTGCTCTGCGGCTGTGCGAGCCCCAGCAGCTCACACGCGCTTTCTGCTCACTCTTCTCTGAATGCGGAGGGCTCTGGGCTGGGAGAGATGGGACAGGACAAAGAGGGTAAGGAGACGTGACCATCAGCAGGAGGGAGTGAAGAGGAGGAGTGGCCTTTGGGGACACTGGCCCACCTTGCCCAGATCACAATGGAGGGGCTCATTTTCCTGGAGGGTTCTGGCAAGGGTGGGGAGGAGACAAGGCAGGGCTTGCGAGGCCAGTTGCCCACGGCCTCCGAGATTCTCCAGCCCAGCCGCCAGCCTCGGCCTCTGTCCCCTGGGAGTGGCAATGGAGCTTTCTATCCATCCATGGCCATGGCCACCTGCTGCCCCAGTTGTTCCCTTCCTATCTGGTCCCTGCCTGCTGCAGCCTGGGCCAGCTCAGGGGTTGCCTCCACGGAAGACTGCTGTGCCCTCAGCCCCAACCCGGCTCAGCCTCTGTCCTGCTCCCTGAGGGTAAGTCAGGGGCTTGAACGATAGCGCCATCCACTGGTGGCCCCGAAGCGTCCCTGCATCACCCTGTCTCACATGCACACCTCCTTCTGTCTCTCATACTGTGTCTGGGCACCAGGCCTAGGGGACACAGAGATAGCTCAGGCTATCCCTGCCCTGAAGGAGCCCATAGCCCACGGAACTGTCCCTCAGCATGCACCTACTGTGTGCCACTCGAAGCCCATAGCTCGTTTAACAGCGCTCCTCCGAGGCAGGCTTGTCACTGCCCCTCGCAGGCGTGCAGCCCAAGGCTCAGCAGGGCTGACTGGCTCGCCCAGGTGGCAGAGCGGGCCTTCAGCGCCCACGCTCTCTCCACCTCCACAATTTGGAAATTGACTGAGCACCCGGTTGGTGGGCGCCAAGAGTCTGTGCAGGATGGTCAGAGAAGGGAGGTCTGTGGGGGCTAGGGGGATGGAAAGGCTTCCTGAAGGAGCAAGAGGTCTGGCCTGGGGGTGGACCCCAGAGAGAGGGAAGAGAGGAATCCAAGCTGGTCCCAGAGGACGAGGGCGGGTTTGAGGGGAGCTGTCCAGGGCTGGCCTTCAAGGGGGCCTGCAGAGGACTGCCGTTTGTCAGGACACTGGTTCAAAACCTGTCCCCATTCCTCCCCTACTTGGTGACCTCTCTGACTCACCTGCACTCACCCATGTTGAGCCTTTGTGCAAATCCCCAAAAGGCGCCTTTTCCCTAGGACACCTGGCTCTCATGTGCTGGAAAATTGTCATAATAAATGTGCACGTTTATGGCAACGGTGACGCGAGTGGCACTTCTTGGTGTGGTGCAGTGCACCGCTCACTCAGCCAGATGTGGTGGGACAGGGATACATAGAGGAGGGAGGGCCCTCTCCACGTGGCAGGGCCTGGGGCAGTGATCACGGCTCCGCATCTCCCCAGAGCAGAGCCAGATCGGCTGGAGCGGGTGGCCTTTCTCTGCCCTAACAAGCCCTGACAGGGACCATTAGTGCCACTGGAGCCTCTTCATCAGCAGAGCCGCTCCACAGGCCACTTCCTCCGCCAGTTCCTCACCTTCCCCTTCCCCTTCCCCTCCCCTCCTTCCAGCCAGTGTTTCCTCCGATTGTTCTTAGAGTGACCCTGCTGCCTCCCTCCCCCTGCAGCTGGGTTGAAGAGGCCCATCTACAGGCTCCCTGTGGCTTCCAGCTCCCTGGACCTCAATCCCAGTCCCCCACCCCAGCTCACACCCCAGTTCTGATAACGGGGTTCATAGTTCCGCATTGCTTAGGCCCTGCCCCCATCCCTGCCATGCCTGGGTGTCTCACCCACCTGCCAGTTCTAGTCTTGTCACCCTGGCTGGTCCCCTGGGGTGGGGGTGCAGCCCCCATTCCTGCCCTGTCCTGCCCCACTGTGAGGATCTGGCCAAGTGACAACAATGGCCCTTGGTGCACCTACTAGCCCCCACGCTGCCATGGGCCCTCCCAACACCTGTGGTCCCCCTGGCCACCTGTCAGTGTTGGGTCCCGCATCACACCTTGCCGCAGGACGGCTTCCCAGTACATATAGTAGGTTCTCTACCTCCAGTCTCCTTGCCTGGGATGGGGCCCCTCCTAGGGCCCCGTCCTCACCCCTCACCCGGGCCCCTCTCAGAACCTATCTTCTGGCCAGAGGCACAGAGGCCTTGCCCCTGCTGAAACAGAGGGGTCTCTGTGGACAGATGGCCACCCAGCACTGCCAGCTCAGGGTCACAGCAGGCTGAGCGCTCCTCTGTGGGGAGGGGGTGTTAAGCCCCCAGTGAAATCTCTCCTGGGTGGGGGCACTCATGCCAGGGTAGGAGAAAGGGTGTTTCCTTGCCAACCATTTCATTATCAAACCTTTCTTAAGTTCCTATGCCACCTGGAAGGTGACAGCCACCCAGATTTCAAGGCACTTATGTGTAGCGGGAGTGGCCAACTTGTGTAGAGATAGTCCTGAAACTGCAGGGTCTGTGCCCTAACTGAGATGGGCGCAAGGGTTCCAGGAATCCTGAGGAGACAGGGGAGGCCTCAGGGAGGAGAGTAGTCTGGGAGGAGGAAGGTGTCCCTGATGGACCACAGAAAGGGTGCTGTGGCCGTGTGAAGGCATGGGGGAACTATGGGTAATCTCGTGCGTGGGCACAGAGTGCATGTGTGGGCTGTGGCACAGAGGCCAGCCTGGGCCAGGTAGGAGCTCAGGCCAGTGGGACTCTCCAGCTGGGGCATGACGTGACCAGAGGGGCGTCAGTCTGGGGGACATGGCACATCCTTTGGGAGATCCAAATGTTTGAGCTGGCCTGGGACTCGCCAGCTGCACTCTGTAGGAAAGGGCGGCAGTTGTGAGCACATGGGAATTTGAGGAGGCAAGAGGGATTCTTAGAAGGACTAGAGCTGGAGTGCTGGGCCAGCCAGGGTCAGGGTGTGGGGGGCAGGTGCCAGCTCAGACGTGGCAGTGTGGCCCAGCTCCATGGCCTTGTGGCAGAAAGCAGGGTTGAGCTGCCACCATTCTTTGTTCCCCCACACAGTCCTGGTCATTCTCTGGCTGGTGGCTCCCGGGTTCATTTGCTCAGGAGGGCACGTGGCCTGCCTGCCCCCAGCCAAGGTTTCTCCATTCCTGAGCAAGGCTGTGCCATGCTGAGTCCAAGTGGGGCAGACAGAACGAGAGCCACCCCCACAGCCCTGAACCTGTCAGAAAGACTGTGTTTCAGGGTGTCATCACCTCTGCATCTCTGTTTATGTATAAAGTGGGGCCAAGCAAGGCAGCCTGGCTCTGCACGTGACAATGAGTGGTGGCAGCTGCTCACCCAAGCACAAGTCAGCAAACTTGAGGGACCCCCGGGCAGGAGGGTCACCCAAGCACAAGCCCCCCTGCCCAGGGTAGGCATGGAGCGGGTGCCCAGTGGGTGCCAAGCCACAGAGTCTCGGGGCGTGAAGGCCTTCCCTGCGTGCTGGAGAGGAGAGGGCACTTACGGACGCACCGAGAGCACCGACCGCTCGCCAGGCATCGTTCTGAGCACTTGACTCGTAGTATCTCATTTGACTCTCCAGCAACCCCATGGCACAAGCACTGTTATTGTCCTCGTTTCGCAGAGGAGGAAACTCAGGCACAGAGGTTGAGCAGCTTATCCAAGCCTGTACTGCTTGTAGGTGGTGGCAGGGAGTTGAAGTTCCCAGGCAGTCAGACTCCAGACACTGTGTATAACCCTCCATGGTGGTGTCTCTGGGAGGCGTGGGGCGGAGTTATTCCGGCCAGTGAGAGAACTTTCCTTGCTCCCCTCACACACGCCTGCCTGCAGTCACTGATGGTGTGGAGATGGGCTCAGTCCCTGCCCTTGCAGAACCCACAGTATCTAGGGGACACAGTGAGTGGGTCACAGAGCACAGAGTATTAAAGGCAGAGGGACGCTGATGCTCTGGGAGCACAGAGGGTGCAAGGGTGGTAGGGCAGAGTCCAGGAG
>VBSM01001265.1:39000589-39041588 GCA_008086735.1 Cheirogaleus medius | reverse complement strand
GCTAGGATTACAGGCGTGAGCCACCGCGCCCGGCCTGCAGGAGGTCTTTATAGATGTGGGTAATTAGCCCTTTGGCTGATAAACAACACATGGTTCTTCCTAGTTTGTCATTCACCTTTTGACTTTGCTCGTTGTATTTTCACCATGGGAATTTTTTTTTTAATTCTTAAGTATTGGAGTCTGTCATCTCTTTTTATGGCTCCTGCATTTTGTGTCAGGCTTACAAAGGTCTTTCCCACTCCAAGATTATAAAAAAGTTCTCTGCGGTATCACTTGGTAATTAATTGCCTGTTTCCACTATTTTTAACGTTTAAGTTTTTTACCTTATCGTTATTTTGGGGCCTAGTGTGATCTTACTGTGTTCTTTATAGACGGCTTCCCAGTGTCTCCAAACCTCTCTACTGAGTAATCCATGCTTTCTTCTCCAATTTGAGATGCCACTTTTATCATACTAAATTTTCTTTATGTGTTTGGGTCTATTTCTGAACTTTTTACTTATTTTTATTTAGCTCTCTGGCCTTATGCCAGTATCATATTGCTGGCAAGACTGCAGTTTTATAGCATGTTTTAATCATGAACTCTATTTTGAGTCTCTGCATCCTGGGAGGGGAGGACAGGGGTGCTCAGGACTGGGCGGGAGGGGCCGCTTGTGGCAGGCTGGGCACTGTGCGTGCATGGGGTGCTCATGTGGGGCCTTCCTCCTCCTCCCCAATCCACCCAAAGCTCCTGTTTCCCAGAAATCCCTCCCAGGTGAGCCTGCAGGAGAAGTCCAGGTGCCCAGGAGGTGAGGGAGAAGGTTGAAGTGTTCTTGAGGGATTTACAGCAAGTGGGAGGCCCTTTCCCGGAGGCACCCCCCTTTCCTGCCCCACCCACTACCCAGAATCAGCTCAGACACCTCTGGGAGGTGCTTTGGTCACACCTCCCACCTTCCCAGGCTGTCCCCTTGAGCATACTGCACTGCTCCCGTGTCCTCACTTGAGTCCCCTGCCACAGTGGCAGCAGCCCCCAGCCCAGGACCTGCACAGAGGAGAGGTCTGGCAGTGACCCATCCTGAGCCCCAGAGAGGAGCCCTGAGTACCGCAGGGCCACACAGCAAGTGCCTGGCTGAGCTTGGGCTGGTGTTTCTGCCCCCAGCCCAGGTCCCAACAGCCTCTACCCGCCATCCTGCCGTGTCCGCTTCGACTCTCCCAGTGAGTTCAGGCTTTTCTCCAAACACTGGCCCCGGCTCCACAGTTCTTCCCGGTGTCCAGCCACTGTCCCTCCAGCTGCATCTTAAGGAAGACGCATTCACTGAGCACCAGCTCTGTGCCAGCACTGTGCTCATCACAGCAGCAATAACCGTCATTTATTGGGTGCTGACTATATGTGTCAGGCACGTTGCACGGGGAATTTTGATTACTCCTCACAATAATCCTGTGCATTTGGTACCATGCCCACTTTTTAAAATGACACCACTAAGACTTAGTAAGCATTTCCTTTGGTGCCAGCCACTGTCCTAAGCACTTCACCTGCATCTCCTCATTTATCCTCCCAAACCCCTTCCACATGGGCTCTCACTGTCCCCATTTCACAGCTCTGGACAGATCCCTGGAGAGCTCAGCCTCCCCACTAGGCAGCAGAGCCAGGATGTGACCAAGGAGTGTGACTCAAGTGTGGCCCTCAACCTTGGGCCCGCTGTCTGCCACTTGGAACGTAGCACTCAGAGGTCAGGCACCCCAAGAGGCCAATCGTTGCACCTCTGAAATCTGGGTTCCAGCTCCTCTCTGGTCCCGGCACCCGGGCACGACTCCTCAAATGAACGAGAGTGGCTGCTGTATCCCCCGTCCCTTCCTCTGCTGTCACAAAGCACCGTCCCACCAGGACAGAAAGCCCACGGCCACTTTCTCAGAGGAGGAGAGCAGTCTGTCTCTGGGCTTGTAGGGTAGGCCGCCGTGCCTCAGGGAGAGGGCTCCCACTTACTGCACAGTCTCCTCTAGCTCCCAGCCACATGGAAGGAATGGCAGTTGCTTGCTGGCAGTCAGTGCCTTTATTGTGGCTCAAGGCCGCGACGTGGGGGAAATCCCACGGACGTGGAACATGCAATAATGCTACCGAGCACATAGTTGCCACCACAGCAACTGTAAGACTAGAGACAACAACACTTTTAATTGTATTAGGATTACGGGGAACCGGTCTTATTACAAGTTCTCTCCACTAGCAGCTAAGTGTTGTGATAAGACACTCTCGGCCTCCAGAGACGCTTGCTGTGTCCAGGGCCTCCTCCCACAACCTCGAGGGGGAGCAGGGAGGGGGCTGGGTACTGAGGGAGGGGTTCTCAAGGGTTGTCAGGAACCCCTCCCCGGCTCTTCAGCCTCCCTGGCGGCAGCGTGACGGCGGAGACGCGCACAGCCTCTGAGACAGGCAGAAGGGCTGTCTCTGGATCTGCCCCTTCGCAGCCATGAGGCCGAGCAGGCCCTTCTGCTCTCTGAGCCAGTTTCCCTGGCGTGTGAAATGAAGATACAACACCCCCGCTAGGACGTTAGCAGAATACACCGGCCCACCCCAGCTTGCCGGAGCCCCTAACAGCCCTCGCCTGTCTCAGCTTTGTTACTGTTTCTCGGGGAACATTTGTTTCCAGGCTGATGGGCTGGCATGACAAGCTTCCAAAGGAAAATGTAATCCCAGGCAAGAATTAACCTTCCCTGCCTGGCAGGGAGCAAAGACGATAGGCCACCGCCTGCCCTCACCTGCCACTCAGTCCTTGTCCAGTCGCCAGAGGGTCTCACAGTGCTGCCCACTCTGGGGAAGATGTTGCAAGGGGAGCAGGAGGGGTGAGGACCCTGCCAGTGGACGGAACGTGGGTAGGGTGGCCGGACAGCACCGTGGGAAGACAGGCCCTCAGGAGGGAGGGAGGGGATCAGCGTAGAGAAGTCTGAGGGACAGCGTGTGGTTGCCTTGACTGGCCCCCAGAGTGGGGACTGCAGGAGGCCTGGGAGGAGAGGTGTGGCCTGGGCCTCAGGGAGGCAGGCCAGGCGGTGTGGGCAGGGCGGGTGGGTAGAGTAAGGTCCAGGGCTCAAGGTGGGGGCTGAGGAGCCAGAAACCTTAGCTTAGTTTCACTTAGTTTGAGAGATTCAGATCTCATCTGTCCCCAGAGATCTCTGTCTCTTGAAGGTACCACCTAGGCCTCCCTCGGAGCTGTGCCCCTTGCTTTCTGCAGGAGCTGCGGGAGGGCAGCCCCTCCCCAACACACTGGAAGCCAGGTGCATGGCGCCGTGGGCCAGGGCGACTGGGAGACAGGCGGGCGGGGCAAAGTGCCACTGTGAGCCCAGCCCAGTGTGCAAGGTGGGGCTGCACATTAGGCTCCCGCAGGGGACCCAGCTCCTGAGCCTGCTGCCCCTGCAGCCTGGCAAGTTGGTCTCCTCATCTGTCAGGCCCAAACTGCTGGGAGGTTGTGGAGGGCCTTGGAGGTGACCTACCAGGGGAGGCCCCCACCTGCTGGGTGTCTTCCCTCCTATGTTACTGAAAACTCAGCACTTGTCCATGAGGCCAAAGCCGAATCAGAAGAACTAACGAGAACAAGTGGTTTGGGGAGAAGGAAAGAGAAGTTGTATTACTTTGCGGGTAAAGGAGAAAAAAATGGTAGACCTTCTCATCTCAAAATCCAAATTTCCTGGGCATTCCCAGAAATACAGAGCTTTTGAAGGATGGGTTCTCAGCTTCAGGCAATTACTGTTCAACTACAGTTGGTGACTTTGATCATCCCATCTCCTCTGAAGACAATCTCCTGACCTCCCTTTACCAGGTCGTGCTGGGCCATCTCCTGTTGCACAAATAACAAAGACTTACCCTGCCCCTCCCAACCACTGGCCTGAGGCAGGGATGCAGCTTTAGTTCTCAAGAGGACTGGAGGATGTTTTAAAGAGACAGAAAATATTTTTGCTGTTTTTTTCTGGGCCATTCCCTCTGTTACATACTCCCCATTGTCAGTGTTTGCCTTCCGTGTCTAGGGGAGGAGGGTGATACTCTGTTACACCGATAGCCCCTCCTTCTCTCCATCCTTCCCCCCATTTCTCGCTGTTACTCCTCCATGGGATCTGCCAGCCACTCCTGCCCCAGTCTGTCCCTGGCATCTCGTCTGCCTGTCCCTGGCTTCCTTTCAGCCCATGCCTGTCTCTTTCCTTCCTGCACCCTGCACGGCTGGGTCTGCCTCTCCTACTCCCTCCATCCCTCCCGTGTCCGTCTCTCAGTCTCCCCTCTGTCCTCTCAGACGCACTGGGGATCCTCACACCTGCTCTGACCCTCTGTCTGGTGACTCTTGCCTTTACAGATAGGGCTGGTGGTCATCCTGGCCTGCACGGTGGTGGCCATGTCGGCGGTGGCCCAGCTGTGGGAGGACGAGTGGGAGGTGCTGCTGATCTCCCTGCAGGTGAGTGGGGCGGCAGGTGGCTGCTGCTCCCCGGGACCCTTGCAGCAAGGCGGCACCTTTTTATCACTTCCCTTTCTCCGACCAAGGCCCAGAGAGGGGCAGGGAGGGGCCCAGGGTCACATCGCAGGTCAGAGGTTGGGATGATGCTGCAAGCCTGGGTCCTGAGACTCCCAGCATCCTCAGTGGGCCAACGGAGACAGGGTTGGCTGCCCTGTAGGTAGAGGTAGGCCACCAGGAAGCTGGTGACCAGAGGGTCTGGACACGGCTGGGAGTCACCAGGCCCTCTTGCCTCTTCCCACACACAGGGCACAGCTCCATTCCTGCACGTGGGGGCCCTGGCCGCGGTCACTGTGCTCTCCTGGATCGTGGCAGGACAGTTCGCCCGAGCAGAGCGGTCCTGTGAGTATGGTCTGCCTCTCCCAACCCCGCCGCAAGCACCAAGCCGGCTGGTGCTGCCCTCACCTGCACTTTACCTGGGTGACCTGGGGATGCGGTGGCCCTCACTCAGCCAAGGGGATTCTGGCTCAGGGGCCCACGGATTCCACAGAAGGGTGCAGCCTCAGTCAGCCTTGCACTATGTTCCCCCTCCACATCTGTGTGTGTGCACGTGTGCGTATGAGTCAGAGGTGGGCACACCTTCCCAGCAAGAGCGAGGGCTGCCCCTCTGAGCACCTGGGTCCTGACAGGTGGGGGCAGGGCTCCAGCATCCCGCCTGCAACCTGCCCAGGGCTTGAGGCTGGGCCTGGCAGGAGGTGAGCAGCTCACCAGGCGGCGCTCACGGCCCTGTGTCTGCAGCCTCCCAGGTGACCATTCTCTGTACCTTCTTCGCCGTGGTGTTTGCCCTCTACCTGGCCCCTCTCACCATCTCCTCTCCCTGCATCATGGAGAAAAAGGACCTAGGCCCCAAGCCTGCCCTCATTGGCCACCGCGGGGCCCCCATGGTGAGTGCCACCTGCAGGTCCCAACAGACGGTGGGGCATGGGGTGCAGCTGCCCTTCTAGGGGAGGACCTTGTTGGGAAATGGATATAATGTGATATAATAATAGCCACCATTTTTAGCTCTTTTGTGGGAGGTACACGGGAGGGATTGGTGAAGAGGCCAGAGAGCTCGGGTGGGACCAAGTCCCGAACAGTCCTGAAGGCATCTCGCTAAGAAGATGCAACATTTGTCTTGAGTGCCCTGCGGAGATGCGGGGGGTTTTAGGCCTGGGCTAGACCTGGCTGTGGGTTAGGAAGGCCCAGGAGAGAGATGCTGGGTGTGGGGCCCGGGGCTGTGACCAGGCAGCAGGAGAGCCCGCCAGGCCGTGGGGGCAGGACAGCGGGGATGTGCAGAGCCCACTGTTGAAGTACAGACGATTGAGCAGGATTGAGTTGGAGCAGGAGGAAGGAGTTGAAGTCGCACCCTGTTCTGCCGCTGAGGCACCCCGTGACCCTGCAGGAGAGCTTCAGCTGAGAGGGCGGGCTCCAGGGCCCTGCTGCCTGGGCTGGAATCTGGCTCAGCCCCACGCCAGCTGTGGGAGCCCAGCCAGTTCCCATCTCTGCCTGGTTTCCTTATCTTGTATCACGGGAGTAGCAAGAGTGCCTGCCACAGGGGTGTGAGGAGCAGGATTTGTCACGTGTGAAGTGCCCAGATATGCACCCAGCACACAGAAAGTAAGGGTTAGACGTTATTGTGGCCTGGAGCTGCCCCCCTCTCTGGACCAGGGTCCCCTCACCCACCAAGGCCTTGAACCTGTGCTTCTCAGCAGAAGCAGTACCACCCGTGGTCCCCAGGGGAAGTTTGGGGATCTCCTGCGAGCTTGGTCTCTGCTGGGAGTTCCGTAGCGTCACTGGATTTCAGGGTGGTAAAGGGGACCTCACCAAGGAGCTGGTATCAAAGGAGGTGTCAAATCTGACATGGCCGTGAATCCTCCTCCACTTCGAGTGGTAGGGGTTACTTTCTAGAGAAGACCCCAGCCCCTGAGCTGGACCCCGGAGCCTCCCGCCAAACTCCAAGCTGGCCCCAGCCCCAGCCCCTCCCAGAGGCAGCCAGCTGGGGTCTGGATTTGGGGTCCAGTTTGCCACATGCCTGTGTGTCTCAGGGTTCATGATGCCCACGCCACTGGCTGTTGCAAGGTTGGGTTGGAAGCATTAGAAGCACAGCCTTCCCAGGCTGGGCCCAAGCTCGGTGGGGGTTGGGTGGGCTCTCTTCTCAGGGCTCAAGATTTAGCTCCTCTTCTCTCTCTGACTCAGAGGCCAGGGGACAAAAGCAGTGTGCTGACGCAGGGGGGGAGGCGGGGGAAGAGTGAGGTGGTCCCAGCAAGGACGGTTTTCTTTAACAGAAAAATGTCAAACATGCATAGAAATGCACAGAACAGTATACTGAATCATAATGAAGCACAGCACGATGAGTCCAGTCCCACCTTCAACATTGTGCCACTCTTGCTTCATCTGTCCCCTCGTTTTTTCTGCTGTGGTAAAGCAAATCCTAGGCACCATGTCATCTTACTCACGTGTCCTTCAGGACACATCGATAACTCATAAAGACTTTTTTAAAAATGTGGTTGGGTGCAGTGGCTCACACTTATAATCCTAGCACTCTGGGAGTCTGAGGCGGGAGGATTGCTTAAGGTCAGGAGTTCAAGACCAGCCTGAGCAAGAGCGAGACCCCATCTCTACAAAAAACAGAAAAAAATTAGCTGGGCAACTAAAAATAGAAACAAAGAATTAGCTGGGCATGGTGGCACATGCCTGTAGTCCCAGCTACTCGGAAGGCTGAGGCAGGAGGATCGCTTGAGCCCAGGAGTTTGAGGTTGCTGTGAGCTAGGCTGATGCCACAGCACTCTAGCTTGGGCAACAGAGTGAGACTCTGTCTCAAAAAAAAAAAAAAAAAAAAAAAAAGAAAATATATATATATATATAATCACAATGCTGTTATTATACCCAACCTAATTAAAAATAATTCCTTAATATTATCTAATATCAAATCCATGTTCAATTTTCTTTTGTTGTCTCAAAAATGTCTTTGTATAGTTCAGTTGTTAAAAATCAGGGTCCAAGCGAGGTCCACACAGAACGTCCAGTTGACATGTCTCCTATGTATCTTTTAGTCCATAATACTCCCCTCCCTGTGATTCCTTGTTTACTTGTTAAAGAAACCGAGTCATTTGTCCTATAGAATTTTTCACATTGTGCATCTGGCTGATCTCATCCTGGTGGCGGTTCTTGAGGTGCTGGCCAGGGCCTCCCCGTGCGTCCCTGTGATTGCATGTGTGTCGGTGTCCACGTGGGTCTTCAGATGATTACCTGTGGGGGGGCTTCCGACTCCGGGTCCACGTGTGTGTGTGTGTGTGGCGAGACCAAGTGCACGTCCATGTCTCAGAGACTGTCTGTGTGCCCTGGATGTTTCGTTACTGTTCAGGCATGCCGTGTGTATGTGTATGTGCATGTATGTGTTCGTGTGTGTGTGTTTTAATATTTGGTCAGACTAACTTCAAAGCTGGGACTCTCAGCACAGTGTCCTGCCCACCTAAGTAACAGCCACCCGCCCCCACGCACGCACTCCTGACAACACCCCCCACCTGGACTTGCCTGCTGCAGGTGGGAGCTCTGCGATGGGGATTAAGAATTCACGCATGAATTCTGGAGCCTTCCTAGAGCCCTGAGTCTGGCCAAGGAGGGCCAGGTTTCCATGCCTTTTTCTCCAAGAGGCCAGCACCTAACCCAGGGAGACCTTGACTGTGCATAAAATCTTCCAGGAAAGACTTTCTCCCTCCCAAGAGGCCTTCATAGCCTCTTGTAAGCTTCTACCTTCTGCAGCCCCAGCCCACGTGGGAGGGAGCACTGGCACCTCTTACGTGGTCACTGGCGGGAGGCCCGGCCACGGGACATTTAGAGGAGGGATGGGTGGGAGGCCACGCCCCTCTCTCTATGCCTCTGTGGTCCCTCCCCCTCTGGGGGGCCTCACACAGCCCACTGGACTGGGAGACAGGTGGCACGTCCCCAGGGCTGCTCTGTGCCAGGGAAAGGGGAGGAAAGGAGCTGATTACAGAGACCCCACTGTGCGCCAGGCTCTCAGCTAGGGTGTCTGACGTCTGTCATCTCACCGGTGAGGTTGATAACAGTAGCCTACTTTATAGCTAAAGAAACTGAGGCCCCAGGCCGGTGACTGGGAAGTGGAATTGCTCCTTCTCAGGCAGCTCCAAAGCCCTTGTCATTCCCTGGCTGCCTCTCAGAGCAGGGGAGTGTATCGCAGTTAGAAAACACCGTGGCCAGAGGGAGAGAAGGTGGGAATGAGCATGTCCGGGGGTAGGGGGATGAGCTCAGCCTGGGAATCCTTCCCACCCCATCTCTGGGCTCCTCCCCGGCCTCCCTCTGTCCTCCACCTGCACGGGCCTGGTCTTAACCCCATCCTTGGTTTGGTGCTGACCCCCAGTGGCCACAAAGGGTAGGACAGGGTCCTCAGACCACATGGACCTGGGGAGGGAGACTTAGAGCCCCAACTCTCCCAACTGTACCAACCCCCAGAGAACAGTGCATACACACCCCCAAGGGGCGGATGGGGAAATGAGGTCCACAGGAGGATGAAATACACCTATAGTCACATGCTAGGTAATGGCAGAGTCACGGCTGGAACCAGGATCATCTGATTTGTATGCTATAGAATTAACCATCGCCAGTCATTAAGCACCTACTGTATGTATCGGGCAATGTGCTAGGGGCTTTTAACCCATGTAACAGCCCAGGGAGGGAGATGGTATTGTCATGTTTGTCCATATGAGGAAATCGGTCACCCCACTGAGACTACCATCCCATCTGCCCTCTTCTCTCCCTGCAGGGTCTCACCTGGACTCGGCTCAGGGTGTAGCCAAGAGGGAATCTCACATTCAGCCCCAGCTGTACAAATGCCCTCCCATCCCAGTGTCTGGCTAGCTCAGTGCCTGAGACACAGCAATGATAATGTAATGATCGTAGCTACTATTTGTGAATCGCTGGCTGTATGTCGGGCATTTGTATACATCAACACTAACCACCCTGCCTTCCTCTCCCCACAAAAAAAGCCTGTGAGGTTGGCATGATTTCACAGATGAGAAAACTGAACTTGAGAGAAGCTGAGTGGGTGCCCAGGGCCACGCTGCTGTTCTGCAGAGGAGCCAGGATTAGAAGCAGGCCCACCCAGCCTCCCAACGTGCAGAGCTTTCGGTTGGCAGGGGGTGCGGGGGCATCAGCTGGATCCTGGCTCTCCCTCACCACCCCTTCCTCCCCAGCTGGCTCCAGAGCACACGCTCATGTCCTTCCGGAAGGCCCTGGAGCAGAAACTGTATGGACTCCAGGCTGACATCACCATCAGGTAGGTGTGGGGGAGAGAAGACAGCACCGCTAATGCCCCCCAAGTGGCAGCCACACCCAGGTCTCTGCTGGCCGAACCTCTGGTCTCAGAGCCTCTGACGTGGGAGGGCGGAGGCCAGGATTATTCACAGCAGGGCAGGCGGCCTGTTCATGAAAATGGATCTTGTGCCAAACTCCAGGATATAAACTAGAGGAAAGAACAAATGCTCTTGGTGCAGGCAGGGGTGGGGGATGGGGACCTGGAGCCCTGCCACAGACCCACTTGAAGGAAAACCTGGATCTCTGTGGCTCTGCATGATAGGACTCAAACACTCTGATGCATAAAGTGGTGAGTGGCAGAGCAATACATTCACTGTGATGCCAGTTACATCTTAAAAGATCATACAAAAGCGATATATACATTTTATACATGTAGATATACAAATACATATTAGTGCAAATCGCAGGAAGAGTTCACACCAGTGTTGTAACAGAGGTTGTCTCTGAGAAGGGAAGGGGGCAGGGCTGCCATATATAGTTGCACAGGTTGTGTACTGAACAAGGCCACCACATATGTGAGGACACTGATCACAGTGTAGACAACATAAAATTGTATATTTATCACAACTTCTAGGAGATGATGGTAAAATGCCTTGGGGAAGAGGCGTACAGGTATTTTTACCATTTCACACTAAGTGCCATATGAGCTATTGGCAGCCCTGGTGGGGTGGTGAGGGTGGGGGTGGAACCTGTCAAAGGGGCCTGTATTTGCACTGTTCTCATTGTGGCATCAGCTGGACTTTGTGCCAAGCCAGGTTCCACCACTTATAGGATGTGGACCTTGAGCTAGGTACTTCCCTCTCTTAGCCTCAGTTTCCCCAGTATCAAATGAGGTATCACCTACCTTCCAAGTTTGCTAAGAGGATAGGTCCAGCGTTTCCCAGTCCTCTCTCCTCGTCGGTCCCCACTCCCATCTGACCCTCATTGACAGCCAGAGGGTGTTGGCCCTTCATGGTCACCCACCAGCCCACTGTCCTCCCTGTGCAGATGGGGAGCCTGAGGCCCAGGGAGGGGCAGAGCCAGCCGGGGGCCCGTGCTGGGTGGGGAGGAGTGGGGAGTGGCCACTGGTGGGCAGGTGAGAGACCTGTGGGTAGTGACTCGATGGCCCCACCCTCCTGCAGCCTGGACGGTGTGCCCTTCCTCATGCACGACGCCACCTTGCGGCGCACCACCAACGTGGAGGAGGAGTTCCCGGAGCTGGCCCGCAGGCCCGCCTCCATGCTCAACTGGACCGTCCTGCAGAGGCTCAACGCCGGCCAGTGGTTCCTGAAGGTCTGGCTGCACCCGGCCCAGTCTTAGCCTTAGAAAACAAGGACAGGCACCCAAGGAGTGAGAGAGGCAGGGGTAGCCATAAGCTCCGGTGACCCCACTCCCAGACCACTCCTGACCCACAGCCAGGCTGGTTAGCGCCTCCTCTGGGCTCCTGCCACTGCCACCCCATCTCATGGTTGTCACTGCTTATTCTGGGTGCCCCTCCCTCACCGGAAAAAGTTGATGGTGATGATGACAGTTAATAGTTAGAAGTGTTAACTCTAAAACTCTAGAGAGAGGCTGGTTCTCTGGTCTGCAATGCTACTAACGGAGAACCATGCTGGGGTCTGGGAGACATTCCAAGCAAGTCACCCTCTCAGTGAGCAGGGTGTGGGGTAGAAAGGTCAGGGCTGGGGGCTCCTAGAGCCCCCACAGGGCCGCAGCCATCAGTTTGCCTGACACACACAGCAGTAGACGCTGGCAGCCCAGGGGTCTCCATGCATGGCTGCCAGGAAGGCATGTGGGGGCCTCAGAGGGCTGGTGACACATCCATGTGTGTCCCGGTCCCTGCCAGACTGACCCCTTCTGGACGGCCAGCTCCCTGTCACCCTCCGACCATAAAGAGGCCCAGAACCAGTCCATCTGCAGCCTGGCGGAGCTCCTGGGGCTGGCCAAGGGCAATGCCACGCTGCTGCTCAACCTGCGCGACCCACCCCGGGAGCACCCCTTCCGCAGCAGCTTCCTCAACGTCACCCTGGAGGCCGTGCTGCGCTCCGGCTTCCCCCAGCACCAGGTGAGGCCCCCACAAGCCGCAGCCTGGCTGAAGTCCTGCTCCCACGGAAGCTCCCCCTGTCCCCTCCCCAGACTGCAGCTTTCATGGTTGTAAATTGGGGATGCATGCCCCTCGCCTCCTTGGCAGGGTCACTGTGGCGACAAGGGGAATAAGAAAATCCTTTCGAATGTACAAAGGGCAGGTCCTGGTTCTCTGGTTACTTCCGTGAAGCGTTGCCCACAGCACTGCAGTGTAACCATTTGGGACCAGCGGAATCTGACACCAATTCAGGACAGTGCCCTGGACGCTGGGGCCACGTGCAAAGTCAGGGATGTTTGGTTGTCCATCTTGTTGTGACAGCGGTCCAGACGGGAAGCTTCCTGCGTTGTTGCCAGGGCGCTTCACAGACTTGGCTGGGACCACACTGTCCTCTGCTAACAATTGTATCTGAGTGCTCACCTCGTGCCAGGTCCCATCTCTTGTAACCCCTACACGTGCTCCAGGAGGGGCAGGTAGTCCGACCCCATTCTGCAGAGGAGAAATCTGAGGCCACCCCTCTCCTGCCCGAAGGTCATGTGGCTGCCTAACAGGCAGAGGCCCCTCGTGCGAAAGGTGGCTCCGGGCTTCCAGCAGACGTCGGGCTCCAAGGAGGCGGTCGCCAGCCTGCGGAAAGGCCACATCCAGCGGCTGAACCTGCGCTATACTCAGGTGTCCCGCCAGGAGCTCAGGTGCCTGCCCTGCCCCACCCTGGGTGACCCAGAGGAGGGCAGACTGAGCCTCCCCAAGCCCTGTTCCCCCTGCACAGCCGGGCAGGGATGAGACTTAGAACACGGAGGGCAGACCCAGGCTCTGGCTGAGCTTAGCCCTCTGGAGAAGATGTTCCTTCCTCCGGGGTCGGCTGTGAGGGTGGCATGAGGTCATGAAGGGGACATGATTTACAGGCTTCCCACTCTGTGCCCAGAGCGGCCAGAGTCCACGAACTGACCCTCCACTGTCCCTCTGCCCCCCACCTCCAGGGACTACGCATCCTGGAACCTGAGTGTGAACCTCTACACGGTCAACGCACCGTGGCTTTTCTCCCTGCTGTGGTGTGCAGGGGTCCCATCTGTCACCTCCGACAACTCCCACACCCTGTCCCGGGTGCCTTCCCCGCTCTGGATCATGGTGAGTTGGGAGGGTGTCGGGGGCAGAGCCAAGGGCTGCCTGTGGCCCACTCGGCAGGCTCTGTGCTCGGGGCAGTCCCTGGTGGGGTCTGGGGTGAGGCGTCCATGGTGGGGGCACGGGCTTGAGGCAGGAGGAAGGTTGCGTGACCTCCAGGATCTGCACTGGGGTGTCAGGAGGACCCGGGCCTCACCCACAGGGAGAAAAATGTCACTTAAGAGCCCTGGAGAAGTAAACAACTGCTTGGGTTCTTTTGGTTTGGGGGGTTGTTTATTATATTTTGTTTCAAAAGAAGGGAAGTCATTGGAATAAGAAAGTGCCAACAGGACAAGGATAGGGAGCACTAAAATCTGGTCAGAGGACAGGGAGCAGAGCCGCGTTGCAGTGGGTGCACCTGCACCTGCACGCAGGCCGAGTGCCAGTCCCTGCCTGCCCCGGGGGACCTGGGCCCTGACCTCCGTCCTGAGCAGTGGGGCTGTGGCTCTGCCGCCACCTCCCCGAGGACGTGGAAGGCAGGTGGAAGGTCTCCTGTGGCTGAGAGGGTGCCAGTGCCCCTGAATCGGATCTGAGCCACGATGGTTACCAGGAGAAGAGGGTAGAGGGAAGGCAGCCTGGGGGAAGCGGTCAAAGCCAAGAGGACAGGAGGACGCGGGCCAGGGCAGTGGGCGCCGCACTTTGTCATGACCCCTTGAGAACCCTAAAGACCCTCTCTTCAGCTGTCACCTACCGCTCATCCTTAAACGCCTCCAAAGGCTCCGCTCAGGCTGGCGTGAAAGACTCACTGACAGTGGCAGCAGTGACGAGCACACTGGGATTTTCAGACACAAGTTGACCAACGGCGGCCCACCCCCGCCCCGCCTTTGCCTGAGATTGTGGAGGCTGCGCTAGGGGCCCCTCTGCAGCTCCCTGGAGGGGACGCCCCCTCACTCCACACCCTCTGGTCTTTGTAAGGTGACATGTGTACTCGGCCCACACAGATGCCACACACCTGGTCACAGGTCCCCATGCCCACCTGCTAGTCCTGTAACATCCCTGCATTCATATATCTGTCTTTCATTGTCTGGCTCTTGCTTTGAGCCCCCTTAAGCACAGAGACCCCCAGGTTAGCACACACCGCCTGTACCTGAGCACCATACAGGTCTCTCCTACCCTGAGTGCGCGCGCGCACACACACACGTGTACATGCATACACACACATACACACACGTGTACATGCATACACACACATACACACACGTACGCGCACACACACACCCCCAAGCCCCAGGCCCACAGTGCCCAGAGCCCACTCCTGCAAAATATAAGCCTAAGCCCCTAAGCCCCTTTAAAGTCCTCCCTTGCTCTTCCCCAATGGTCACATGGGGTCCCCCGGCCGGTGGACGCTCAGCCTGGAGCCTCGGTCTGGGCCGGCCATGACTGGAAGCTGGCCTCGGCCGTCTGTCCGCAGGCCCCGGACGAGTACTGTCTCATGTGGGTCACCACCGACCTGATCTCCTTCACTCTCATCGTTGGCATCTTCGTGCTTCAGAAGTGAGTAGGCTCTGACCCCCTTCCATGGCCTTCCCTCCCCTGAGCCCTGGGCCCTCAGCCAGGAGAAGGGCTCCCAGCCACCCCACCGTCCCTCAGCCAGAGGCTGGGTGGCTTCCGGAATAAACGCCCAGCTGGGAGCCCAGAGCCGGACTCTGCCGAGATTTGCCGTGTGGACTTAGGTGACTCTCGGCCCATCGCCAGGCTTGCCTGCTCACCTGGCAGCCAGGGTGGGTCCACCAGCACTCAGCACCCCTCGTGCCACACTGAGAACCCCAGCCCTCAGCGAGACAGCTGGGATGTGCTCGCAGCGGGGAGGTGCGGTTGGTCCTGGGAGGGTTCAGGGCCAGTCCGGGGCCCCCACTCAGCCAGGAACCAAGGGGCTGGGGTGTTATTCTTGACTGACGTTCTCTCTCTGTCCCATCCTGCTCTGATCCGGCGCATGTCCCTCCTCTCCCCCTCCCCCTCTCTCTGCTGCACTCTGGCATCTCACAGCTATCACTTGATCAGGTAATTCTGGTGTGGTCCTCCTCCTCCTGTCCTCTTTCTCCCTCCTGCCACCCCCTTCTCCAGTTCTGTCTGAAAACCTGCCGTGCACCAAGCCCCGTGCCTGGGTCACACTCGCAGACACCTCCCCCTGCCTGAAGCCTCCCCCAGCCCCCGCAGTCCTCCTCTCTGCTCTTCCCACCTGGCCGTGTGTGTCCCTCTGCGCTCTGTCCCCACTGCGGTTTCTGCAGAAACTGGGGACCAGCATTTCCTTGGCAGCTTCCTGACCTGGACTCTCCCAGCACCAAAGTGTCTCCCTCTGGAGCGGGGGACCCCGCCTGGGTACCCCGCCCCTCTGCGTCTGGCACTCACAGGGGCCTTCAGCACCTGCCCGCTGCAGACTCTACCAAGTTGCTGTCTCTTCCCATCTTCTCCCTCTCTGGGTTCGCCGCCTCTCCTGTTGTTCATACTGTTTATCTTCCTCCGCGTCTCTCTCATCTCCTTCTATCTCTTCTTCACGTCCTGTCTCTGACTCTCATCCCCCACACACAAACGCAGCCTTTTCCTCGTCCCCCCAGGGACCCCACAATGGCTTATCATCCTGTTCTGGGTGTTCTGGCTGCAGAAACCCTGCCTGACGCCTTCCTTCTGGGTTTTGTTGCTAATTTCCACAATGAGACCTAGACTGTGGGGATCCAGGTCCCCCTTGGTCAAATGCCTTAGGCTCTTTGGGGTCAGGCAGCTTCACTGATGAGCCTCTAGGAGGAGAAACTGTGCTCCCTGGCTGTGGGACATTCACCCGGTCACTCCTCCTCCTCCACTCAGTCGCAGACACCCACACGTGCCGGCTGGTGCTGGGCCTGTGGCAAGGAGTCAGGCCTTGTCACATGGAGCCGCCAGCATGCTGGGCAGGCCGCCCTGTGATGATTCCAGGAGCTGGCACGGACGTGCCCGCCCCGCTCAGATAGAGCCAGGGCGGTGTCATTGTCTCCCGGGGATCAGGAGAGGCACAATGGAGGACAGACTGTGGGGGATAGGAGGGGGGAGACTGTCATTTCCCTGTGGGCCTCACTCCATTCATTCCCTCAGCAAGTGCCTGCTGCGCCCCCATGGGTGGCGGGCACTGGCGTTGGTGCTGGGGCACAGCGGTGAGTAGGTGCAGTCACTGCCCTCGGGGTTCACAGGGCAGCCAGCCCCGCCACTGCGTAGGTGCTGTCCCCCTGCCTCCTGCTTTCCCCTTGTCTGTCTGCTCTGTTCATCTGTCTGTCTGCCTGTCCTCCTGTCTGTCCATTTCTGCTGCGCTGACCCCATCTAGAAACTTGCAATTGGTTTCTTGTAGAGTCTTGGCTCCCTCCATCCACCCAAGCAGGATTCAGTCCCCAGGGGGTTGGGTTCTCCTTTCCAAGCCGACCACCCACTCCTCTTGGTGGGGACAGGGGTGGGGTCCAGTGAACCCTTCCACCTAGACCCCAGGAAAAGTCTTAAGTTCAGAGGTCAGGGCCGTAGGGCTAGTTCAGAGGAACAACAGCAGCACAAACAGTACCCCAGGCTGGGCATGGGAACCTGAGTCCTCCCCACATGGTGCCTGGTCCCTGCCTGCCCTGTGCACGCCCCACCTCCCAGCCTGGTACTTGTCTCAGCCATCAGAGGCATTAGTGCTCTGGCCTGTGCCTCCCGATTAGGGTTGCTGAGATGGAGCAGTGGACAGCCCCACCCCAAGTCACTCTAAGCCCCTTGCCTCAGGGACCTTTGAAGACCCCCACCACCCGCCCTACTTCCCTGCTTTCCTTCCCTTCCTCCTGGGGCTCTCCCCAGGGGCTCTCTGGCTTCGCTCAGCCTGGTCATGATGGCGGAGTTATAGGAGACATCAGCTGGGACTCTCAAGGTTGGCATGTGCTCCAGGGCAGGTCATTAGAGTCATTCCTGCTAAGCTTCTCCTGCCCCCAAATTTGTCCCAACCAAAGAGAGCCAGGTGCATAACTGGGGCACCTGAGACAACTAGCCAGCCCTGATCCTGGGCCTGGGCTGCTGATTTAGGGTTCTGGAGGTCAGAGGGAGGCGAGAGAGCCCTGGTTGCAAGTGAGTAGGCTCTGATTCAAGCCCTAGCTCCAACCCTCTCTGGGCTTCAGTTTCCCCATTTGTACAGTGGGACAAGAGCCCTGCTGGTCTCTCAGGCCACATCCAGAGAGGCTCTGGAAGTGGGCAGGATCCCTGCTCCAGGAAAGGGGTGGGAAAGGACCTGATGTCCATGGGGCCATCTCTGCAGGTGGCGCCTGGGTGGCATACGGAGCTACAACCCTGAGCAGATCATGCTGAGCGCCGCGGTGCGCCGGACCAGCCGGGATGTCAGCATCATGAAGGAGAAGCTCATCTTCTCAGGTGCACAGCCCCGCACACGGGTCCTTTATACCCGACACGTGCACACAGATGTGCACGCAAACATGTTCACATGCAGCACACACAGGGAGGGACATGGGCACAGCCATACACAAACCTGCCTGGGTTTACACCTGCCTACACACGAAGGCACACACGCCTCCACGAACAGCCTGTGGCGAGGTGTCAGTGCCCTGGGCAAAGCTGAGGTGCAGGGCTAGGGCAGGGGCAGAGGCCGTTTTGAAGGCCCATCCCCCTTTGCCTGGTTCATACACAGATGCCACAAATATTGATCTCAGCCCTGCTCATGGCCAGTCCCCATGGACACTCCCAGTCTGATGGAGGAGGAGTGATGTAATAAAGACAAGGGAAACAGAGTTCCCAGAGATGGGGTACTGAGCAGGGAGTGAGGTCAGAGCTGCCTGGGGCAGTGAGGAAGGGTTGGGCGACTGACATATTGAGATGTGGAGGATGGGCAGGAGGGGCCTGGGTCTCGGGTTAGAGGTGGGGGCTGGGTTAGGGAGGAAGGAAGGGCATTCCAGGCAGGGGCAGCGTGTGCTCAGAGGTGGCAAGGGAGCAGGTTTCTGGGCATGGAGAGTGAGCTATCACTCCACAGGGCTGAGCTCTGCGCTGCAGACCTTTCCTGAGCCTCTGCTCAATGCCTGGTACTCTTTCAGGCACCGGGGACATAGTGCCCAGACCCCAACCCAGCTGGGGCGCCCAGAGGAGGCTTCCAGGGGGCTGAAATAACACAGATGAGAAGACTTGAGCTAGATTTTAGGAAAAGGAGGTATTGACGGGGAGGTCACTCCCAAGAGAGGGGCCATATGTGTGCAAAGGCCCTGAGTAAACACATGGTGTCACACTCGAGCGGGTTTTCTGTGGCTGGACAGTGCAGTTCCAGGGAACAGCAGACTGAGGCGAGGTCAGAGGGTTCAGCAGAGACCAAGGGGCCTGAGTGCCAGCTCAGTGCCAACCTGACCCCAGTGGTACCATCAGCTTCCAAGTGACCAGCTGGGTTGTCACAGGCCACCCTTCCCACCCCATCTGCCAGCCATCCTCATACCCCTACCCCCTCAATTCTTATTCTGTCTCCCTCTGGCCCAACAGAGATCAGCGATGGCGTGGAGGTCTCCGATGAGCTCTCCGTATGTTCAGACAACAGCTATGACACGTATGCAAACAGCAACACCACCCCTGTGGGCCCCCGAGGGGGTGGCAGCCGCGCAAAGACTCTCACAGACCGGAGTGGGCGTTAGCTGAAGACCTGTCTGTCCCAGTCTGTACCTAACGTAGAAACCGGGAACCCAGGAGAGCTGGCAGAAGCGTGTCTGGACTCGGAGCGCTATGGGAGCTGGCTCCCTGGCCTCCTCGTGGGTTCGAGCCCCTTGTCAGCCACAGCCTCTCTTGGAGGGAGCTGCCTTCTCCCCTGAGGCCCAGCTGGGCCAGGACTCCTGCCTCTCAGACGCCCTGCAGGCCTAGGGTTCCTTCTGGGAAGTGTGCGGCCTGGTCCCCCTCTGGAGGCCCTCCCCAGCTTCCTGACCTGGAAGCTTTGACGGGTCACTGGGCCATGCCATGCCCCCGACAGCAATGGAGGAGGTGGATGCTCACCTGTGCCCACGTGTCTGTCCTGTCCATTCCATGAGGTGACTGACTTCTCCATTGCTATCCTGCCCCAAGAGCCTGGGCCGGACCTCTACCCGAAGCAGCTCTGTTCTTCCCATCAGCCTCAAAGCACAAGGAGGTCCAGCCCGGGAGGAAAGCCAGCAGCAGTGGTGGGGACATGCCCTCTTCCCGATCAGCCTCCCACCACCGCTGGCCCCTGCCCCAGGAGAGGGCCGAGCCATGTCCCCTAGGAGCAGCTAGAGATGGCCAGAAGTGTGAGTTCAGAGTTGCTCGATCTCACGCCCAAGTGTCCAACAGGCCTCTGGGGCAGAAGTGCCCCTGAGGCTCAGGAGATCCCCAGACTGCTGCAACCTCAGGTTCCCACATCTGTGGCCACAGGGTGGGAGCCACCTGGGCATGGTCAAGGGTGGGTGTGTGGCTAAGTGGGCTGCAGTGGAGGGAGCCCAAGGGCCTTGGCCATGATGATTAAAGCTGCCATCTTGATGTGTGTTGTCTCTCTGAATTGCCAGCAGGACGGTGGGGACAGAGCATGCTGGGTTTCGGATGAGGAGGAATCATCCTCAGAAATTAATGGGACCGTGGCAGGATGACTGGGCCCCTACCCTGCACCAGCCATGGTGCCAGGGGTTCCTGAACAGCCCTGTGGCTGGGAACCAGTGTCATATTGTGCATGGGAAGACTGTGTTGGAGAGGTAAAAGTGGCTGTCCAAAGCCATATGGCTTAGAACAGGCAAAGCCTGAATCCCACCCAGATGCTGGCTCCAGTGCACCCACATGCCTTCCGTCCCAGCTAGGAATGGCACAGCAGCCGGGAGGCCTCCTGGGTCTGTAGGGCTGGGGAGTGGGACTGGCAGGTCGCCTCATGGCCACATGAAGGTGTCTGAGCCCCTGGCCTATGGACAGATAAGCCCTCAGCCCAGAGATGCCTCTTCCCCATGGCAGGAGTTTGGCTTTGACTTCTCCGGGCTTTGGACCTGCCTGAGGTGGGCCTAGCCCATGCCCAGCACAGTACAGCCCTGGGACCACAAGTGTCCCTGTCTTTCAGTCCTTGGGGATCTGCCCTCTGTGGGAAGGGGTCAGTGGTGGAGCCAGGGCAGGCCTAGAACCCTGATCTTTGTCCTAAGAGTCTGCATGGCCCTAGGTGTGTCCTAGGGAAGAAGGAAGAGGCTGGATCCCAGCTCCAGCCTGCACTAAATTAACTCCGTGCTTCCTGGGGGCCAAGGGCTGTGTCTCTTCTCCAAACAGAGGGCTTCTGGATAGAATTCTTGGGGTCTGAGATTCTGGCACCTTCTTGGAGGAAAGGAAGAGCCCCCTCCAGATGTTAGAACCTACAGTGGGCTGCCCACATTAACCCTGAGGACTGCCCCTCCAGGAGCTGAGGGATTCACACCCCTTCCCCCTTCCCTCTGGCGAGCTCTTCCCTTCCTGGGGCAGAGACAGCTCCCACCTCTCCCTGGGCACAAGGGAGTGAGTGAAACCCAGAACCACGGTTCCCCTCCAAGGCACACACACCACCTCAGCTCATACCATTTCACACACAGACCACATGCTGTGTATACACACAGGGTCCTGGATACACACACCCCTGTGACACGGTCCACAGAGACACAGATCCCTCACACACAGAGAAATGAACCATCACACAGAGACAGAGACAGGGCCATGGAAGTCCCACAGTGACAAGTCTGCTGTCAAGCAGGAACACAGACAGGCACAGAATCATGCAAGGCTGAGGGAGAGAAACCAAATCTGTAACTGTGGCAGTCACACTCTTAGTCACATCTACAGCTACACGGTCACACACCCACACGTGCACACCCACCGCAATGCTGCACAGCCACTTCGTTCCATGCACTCCCACACTCACGCACAGGCCCCGCAACACCTACACGCTCACAACCACACGATTACACGCCTCCCCCCCATTGCCCCAATCTGTAGTCATTCACAGACATGGCCAGCGCCAGGTCACCCCCAATCCCAGGCACACCAGATCCCTTACTTAGTTGCACACACAGTCAATCCCACGCTCACTCCCGCCCCCTCCTGCCTTCCCTCCCTCCCAGGGCTAGTCCAAGAGCGGAACAAAAGCCCAGTGTCCCCCTCCCCCTTGCTTCTCCCTTCCCCTCCCCCCTGGCGTCCAGCCCCTTTGTCCTCCCACAGCTGAGCCTGAGCAGGAGTCTGGGCAGAGCGGCAGGGATATTGAAGCCCAGCCTGCCAGGGGTGCAGGCAGCAGGCACAGACCGGAGCAGGCCCTGCAAGAGCCGGAGGCTGTGGTGCGGAGCCCCTGGGAGAGGGTGTGGCCAGGTAAGCACCAGGTGCATGGGGCAGGGCTTGGGACACAGGGCTGCAGGGCTGTGTGGTGTCAAGACTAAGTCTGTGTTTGTGTGAGTAGAGGTGGGAGTGAAAAAGACACAGGGATGGTGGTATGTTTGAGTCAACTTCTACAGGCTGGGTCACTCAGTGTGCATCTGAGATGGGAGGATGCCCAGGGAGCCCTACCTGGGAATCCCCACCTTTCATTGTCCAACTGGGTGTCCTTTGGCCCCCAGACTGGGAATCCCCAGGGTGAAACTGGGTCTGACATCCCTGTGTGTCCACGGCACCAGCACGGTAGAAGCAGTACAAAGAATGAAAAGTACTGGTGCGCTTCCCAGGAGGGGACTCCCTCCTGCCCCCAGGCAGCCCTTGTGCTGTGGGGCACCCTGCGGGGAGAAATCTCTTCCTGTGCTGAGACCTGCTCAGAATGTGGCTGCTTTCTGGGCCAGCGGAGGACAGACCAGGGTTAGCATGTTCTGATGACCTGTCTCACCTCTCTCCGCTAGTCCTGGCTGCTCCTCGGGACACACCCCCACCCTGGCAAGGGTGGCAGACCCTGGAGCCAGCAGGGTTCAGGGCCCAGCCCCTCTACTTGGGCAAAAGTAGCCACCTTCCTTGTCCACCAGGGAGCTCATTTCTTGTGATGCTGAGGCAGGGACCCACTGCCTGGGATTACCAGGGCATGAGTAGCGAAAGCCAGGCTGACACTGGACAGGTTCTGACGTCCGGAGGTGGCAGACCAGCTGGGACCAGGAGAATGGAGGGAGAGGCAATGGGCAGAGGGCAGATCTGAGCTCCCCTAGAGTAAGCTGCCACATACAGGAGCAAGCTCCCTGTCCCTGGAGGGATGCAGAGGCTATATCTTCATGATGGCCAGATCATAACCAGCATGGTGTGGTCCTTCCATCTGCAGAGTGCCTTCACTCCTCCTTTGATCCTTGCAGCAAACCTCTGAAGGGCAGACTTCCTCTGTGTGCTTGTTTCCTTATGACTAACAAATAAAGCGGGAAGGGCTGCTCTAAACAAACTTCTCAGGGTTATGAGGGTCAAATTAAATTATGTACATAAAAGCAATTCACACACATAGCATACTCCCTTCCTCTTAAATAAGAACAATGTAAGGAGGCCAGTCACAGTGGCTCACGCCTATAATCCTAGCACTCTGGGAGGCCGAAGCAGGAGGATCACTTGAGGTCATGAGTTTGAGACCAGCCTGAGAAAGTGCAAGACCCTGTCTCTACTAAGAATAGAAAAATTAGCTGGGTGTGGTGGCACACACCTATAGTCCCAGGTACTCAGGAGGCTGAGGCAGGATACCTTGAGCCCAGGAGTTTGAGGTTGCTGTGAGCTAGGCTGAGGCCACAGCACTGTAGCCTGGGTGACAGAGCGAGACTGTCTCAATAAAAAAAAAAAAAAAGGAATAATGTAACATTTATTGAGTTTGTACTATGTACCTAGCACTTTTTATATGTTCCATTTAATAGTCACAAAGTCATAACAAGCCTGTGAGGTAGGAATTATGATCCCATTGCACATGAGATAACTGGGGGGGGGGGTATTGGAGGAGTGACTTGCCCAGGCCACACAGTAAGTCTGTAGTAGGGACAGGATTAGAACCTCCATTCGTCAGGTCAGCAGAGTTCCTTCCACTTCCCCAGGTGCCTCCTTGAGAACACCAAGAGAGCTCAACCATGCTTCTCAGTTTGAAGGTCTCCTCTCAGGGATACCTTCCCCAACCTCCCTCCAACTGCGTTTAGTGCCCCTTCTATGAGCTCCCCTAATATCCTGTACTTTCCAGGTGCCTTGCCAAGCTGTGAGCTCTGGGAAGCCAGGGCCTGTGTTGTCTTGCTCACTGCCTAGCACAGAAAAGGCTCTTAATAAATACTTGCCTAATACATACACTCAACTTTGAATAGGTGTTAACTGAGCACCTACTATGGTATGATGCTGTGTGTGGAGGGAGGGGCAGATATGAGTGATCAGGGTTTAGTCAATGGGAAGTACCTACCTGAGATGAGATTCCCAGGAGAAGTAGAGTTATTATAACCTCTCACCTGGCTACACACACACACACACACACACACACACGCATGCACTGGGATTCTGTGTAGTTTGAATTTCTTGATCAAAGACTACAGCTCTGGTCATCGGACCCTCCCTACACAGACATTCTGTCCAGGTTCCAGTAACCTCCCTGCCCTCCCCCTCAGCCTCTGGGGAGGTAAAGGCTTCCTGCTGTTGGTAGCCACGTGGCACTGCTCTATCCCTGCTGGAGTCCCTAAACACCGCCTCCGTTTATAAATCGTTCCTTTATTGGACTCTCCTCAAATTACCGTATTTGAGATCGTGCCATCTGTCTCCTGCAGATATTGACAGGAAAAGGCTTAGCGAGTTTGAAGAACAGAAAAGGGCAATATGTCTGAATGGAAAAGCGAGGGAGAATGTGGTGCCCATAAGGCAAGGGCTAGACCTCTTGTAGCCAGCCTTAAGGAATCTGGATGTGTGCATGGAAGGAAGAGTAGTTGAATGAACGGAAGCACACAAGCGTCAGTAAACTAGTGATCTAAGAAAGGGATAAAAGGACGAGGTCGCTCCCTGGACCGCCCCAGCCAGGTGGATCCCCCCACGCTGTTTGTGTTCTCTACCCAGCAGGATGCGGGAAGCCCCCGGGCCGGAGGAGTCCGAGCCGGGCTGCGAGGCGCAGTGTGCGGGGTCCTGCCACGCGCAGCGCGTCCTGCAGACCCTCAACGCGTACCGGCGGAGCGGCACCCTCACCGACGTGGTGCTGCGCGCAGGCGGCCGCGACTTCCCGTGCCACCGCGCGGCGCTCAGCGCGGGCAGCGCCTACTTCCGCAGCCTGTTCGCGGCCGGGCGGCCCGAGCGCGGCCTGGCCGTGGTGCCGGTGGTGCCGGTGGCGTCCGACGCGCCGGGCGCGGGGCCGGCCGGGGCGGCGGCGCTGGCCGTGGTGCTCGACTACGTGTACGGCGCGGGCGTGCGGCTGCGCGCCGAGGACGAGGCGGCCGCCGTGCTGGCGCTGGCCGAGCGGCTGGGCGTGGCGGGCCTGCGTGAGGCCTGCGTGCGCTTCCTTGAGGGCCGCTTGCGCGCCGCCAACAGCCTGGCGCTGCGCCGCGTGGCGGCCGCCTTCTCGCTCACCTCGCTGGCCGAGCGCTGCGGCCGCGTCCTGCGCCAGGCCTTCGCGGAGGTGGCGCGCCACGCCGACTTCCTGGAGCTGGCGCCCGACGAGGTGGCGGCGCTGCTGGCCGACCCCGCGCTGGGCGTGGCGCGCGAGGAGGCCGTGTTCGAGGCGGCCATGCGCTGGGTGCGCCACGACGCGCCGGCCCGCCGCGGGCAGCTGCGGCGCCTGCTGGAGCACGTGCGCCTGCCGCTGCTGGCGCCCGCCTACTTCCTGGAGAAGGTGGAGGCCGACGAGCTGCTGCAGGCCTGCGGAGAGTGCCGCCCGCTGCTGCTCGAGGCCCGCGCCTGCTTCATCCTGGGCCGCGAGGCTAGCGCGCTGCGGGCCCGGCCGCGGAGGTACGGCGGCCGCCCCCTCGCCACCCACCCCTGTTACGTTCTTCAACCACTTTCTCGTTTCTGCATCGTCCTTTCACTGTCTTGGTCATGCCTCTTGATAAAATTGTCATTCGTTCAACATCTTACAGGCTTAGAGCTGGGAGTTCTGCCCTCGAAGACTTAACAGACAAATGGGGGAGATGTAGGGATCCCACACCTGGTGCACATTCTTTTTCTCCCCCATGCACCCATAAATCCGAGTGCTTACTCTGCAGGTCCTGTGCTGGGTGCCCGCAACATGGGGTTAATTTGGAAACACCCTTTGCCCCCTGGGAGCTCACAGACTAGTGAGGGATACAAAAAGGCAGGAGAATGGGGAAAACATGAGAGACCTATTCCCACCCCTGGAATGTCAGACCAGGAGACTATGGGTGGGGTGGTCCAAGATGGTCCGTCACTCCCACCCCAGGGACAGAAGACAGGATGACACTGTCTTATCACTATATCTCTAAGCACAGAGCCTGGGACAAAGAAGATGCTCAGTGTCAAAGGAATTAGAAAACCAGTAGCTAAAGGGTTTGGAAATTCTGGTGGGGTGAGTGAGGAGTCAGTGGGCGGAAAGACTGCTTTGCTGAAAGGGTGACTAGTCTGGTTCAACAGAAGTCGTGATCGGGGGCTGGCTTTAGAAGATAGTCATAGGAGGAGGGAGGCAGAAGAATTAGCAGTTGGGGATGTAGGCCAGAAAAGGGTGTTGAAGAGGATGAGTTAGTGTTAGACAAACGTGGGCTTGAATTCCAGCTCTGTCGCTTATTGGCTGCATGACTTTGGGCAAGCCCTAGTCTGTGAGCCTCAGTTTCCTCCTCTGTGAAAGGGGTAATAAATCCCTACCTAATAGAACTGTCATAGGATTAAACGAGGTGATTTTTCTAGGTAAGGGCAAGGGCTCTGTAAAAAATTTTTTTCCTGTAACTTAGAGGTCAGTAGAATGGGGTGGAATTAGTGGCCCTCTTCCTATCAGTAGCTAGAAGGGAAGGCTGAAAGTGGCAGAGTCTGGGGGCAGGGGAGGAAGAGCAAGGAAGAACAGCAGGACCCTACAGTGTGATCAGCGACAGGGGAGAGAGAGGGCAGAACTTGGGTGCGAGTTAGCAGACATCGGGCCTATCCCCACACCAGATTCATGGACCTAGCTGAAGTGATCGTGGTCATCGGCGGTTGCGACCGCAAGGGTCTCCTGAAGCTGCCCTTCGCGGATGCCTACCACCCAGAGAGCCAGCGCTGGATCCCATTGCCCAGCCTGCCCGGCTACACGCGCTCGGAGTTCGCCGCCTGTGCTCTCCGCAACGACGTCTACGTCTCCGGTGAGGGCGGGGCCGCCGCAGGAGCCCCCATGGGATTGGCGCATCATCCCCCCACGCACCGCCCCCTTTGTTTTTCCTTCCAATCGGGAGGTGGGGGCGCGATTTTTCTGATAACCTACCGTTATTGGCTGAAGTGGTGTGCTAGCAGAGCCAATCACTGGTGTGGTACTCTGCACTTTATTCAGCAAGGTCCCGTTTGATTTATGTTAGTATTAATAATAACCTCTTTAGCTTGCTGTGTGCTGTACATTATGCTAAGCAGCTTCCATTTATTTAATCCCCCTACAGCCATTTTACAGATGAGAAAACAGACTGAGAGGCTCGGAATTTCCCCATAGTCTCAAAAATGGCAGAGCTAGGAGGAACAGAGGTCTGTTTGATACCAACGAATTGTGCCCTCCCTGAGATTCAGGCCCTAAAGATTCAGAGAAGAATAAAGCACAGTCCTTGCTCCCCTGGAGTGCCCTGGAGAGGGGCACAGACTTCACATTACCACCAGGCAGAATGTGATCAGAGCTCTCAGAGACCCCCGATGATCTGAAATCCCACTCAGGGAATCTGACCCACCTTCATGGAAGGGATGGTATTTCAGATGGACCTTGAAAATCAGAGGGAACAGTATAGCCAAAGGCATGAGGGCAGGGACGTGCAGAAATGGACCCTGGGCACTGGGGGCTCTGAAGCACAGGTTGAGTATATGTTAGAGAGTCAGGAGGAGTCAGATTAGGGAGGCTTTGACTCTGGGCCTAAGTAGACTGTACTTGATGTTGTAGTGAGCTGTGGGTGCCCACGAAAAGTAAGGAGCAGTAGAATGAGCCAGGGAGACCTCAGAGACCATCCAGACCACATATTACCACTGGACAATTTTTCCAAGGCCACCGATGGCCTCTGAGCAACATGTGGAGACTCTGCTGGGTGCCACTGAGAATACACAGGTGGGGGCTACCAAGCAGATGTGGCTCTGGTCACATGCTCAGGCTGAGCAGTGCAGTCAGGGTTGTCCCTGGGGAGGCTGCTCCTGAGAGGTGAATGCCTGGTCAGGATCCCTGATGTGGCCAGGCACGGGGAGGGAGAGTCCACAGCCTGCATCCCCAGTGCCTGGCCCTGTAGGGGGTGTTGTGTCCTTCAGCAGCACAAATGCTGGGCTGGGGGGCTCTGGTTCTTGTCACTGCTCTGATGAAAGCCCATGTGGTCTTCAACATGCCATTGCTGGTCTCTAAGCCTCCCCTGAGTTTCCTATATGTAACCTGGGTGTAAGAATCCCAACACCTCATGGAGGCATGAGATCAGAAATGAAATCATGAAGGTGACGGCAGAAGGGAGGATCATTGGGTCACCCTCTACCCCTTCCACTCCCAGTGCAGGTGACTCTGCTTTCCTGTGATCCCCAGCACATTTCTGATGCTTGTCTTGGGTACCCTTTGTACTCTTACCTTTAGTAGAGTGCCCTCCTCTTTGCCTCCCTGCACACAGAGCCTGGCATACCATCACAAGGCACCTAGTGAAGGTCAGCTCCTTTTTCCTGAATCTGTCAGCCTCTCTCCTCAAGAGTCCTAACTCAGACCTTCTCACTGCTGGTTCAAAGCACATTGTCTGGGTCACAGGCTCAGAGCCTTACACCAGCCCAGGGGAAGTCCTTCCTGCTCGAGGTTCTTAACCCTTCCTGCTCTCAGTTCTTAACCCTTCCTGCGGATATGGGGCCCTAGTTTCTAGCTCTTTAGGGATGCTGGGGATAGCAAGAGGGCTTGGGGGCAACAGCTGCTTCTCTCTCCCTAGGAGGCCACATCAACAGCCGTGATGTGTGGATGTTTAGCTCCCATCTGCACACCTGGATCAAGGTAGCCTCGCTGCACAAGGGCAGGTGGAGGCACAAGATGGCAGTCGTGCAGGGACAGGTAGGCACACACTGCAGCTGCTGCCCTGGGACCCAAGGTACAGATCTGTGTGGGGAAGGCTAAGACCTACTCTTTGTAAGAAAGGATCTGAGAAAAGGAAAAGGTTTTGCCCAAGGTCACACAACAATGCTAATAATTATAGCAATTATTGTAATTGTAACAGCTAAGTGGTCAGTAGTATGGGCTCTGGGGCCAAACAGTCTAGGTCTGAATCCTGACTCTGCCACTTAAGACAAGAAAAGATCTGCCAATTGTCTTTGTAAGCTGCATCCCGAATTCAGAAATGCAAATAAAAGTGCTTCTTAGAATCGATTAAGTGGGGTGGTAAACCCTTAATAAATTACTGGCTATTATTATTAAGCATCAGTTTGGTACCAGGTATTTTACAGATCTAATGGGCATTCAATACCTATGCTAGAGACGGGTCTCGTCCGCGGTTGACGAAAGGAAACCGGCTCAGGGAGGTTCCATAACTGGGTGGAGGCCGCCCAGGTGGTGGCAGCGCTGGGATTCTCCACCTTCCCCACCCACCCCCACCACTTCTCCCCGTTGGTTTGGTCCCAAAGTTGGACCGGGATGGGGCTAGTCTCCCGCTCACAGACTGAAGACTGAAGCGGTGAGGCTGAGCGGCCTACAGCCCTGACTCCGGCGCCCCCACACCTGTCCTCACCCGCAGCTGTTCGCGGTGGGCGGCTTCGACGGCCTGCGACGCCTGCGCAGCGTGGAGCGCTACGACCCCTTCTCAAACACCTGGGCGGCCGCCGCGCCCCTCCCGGAGGCTGTGAGCTCTGCGGCCGTGGCGCCCTGCGCTGGCCAGCTCTACGTGATCGGGGGCGCCGGGCAGGACGGCGTCAACACCGACAAGGTGGGCGCGGGCGGGGACCCGGAGAGGGTGTTGGAGGCTGCGGGGAACCAGCGAATATTTGGGCTGGTGCCAAATGGGTTTCACAGATTTTAAAAATTAAGTAAGAGATGGGATTAGTTAAAATGTTTTTACTCAATTCAAAAATAATACACTCATTATTGAAAATTTAGAAAACAAAGAGAAGTAGTAAAAAAAAAATCACTCATAATCCTACCACCTAAGGATAACTTTATTAATATTTTGGTGCATTGCCTTCCAGGCTTCTACTGAATTGATTTTTGCTTTTCTTAGTTTTGTGTTCTCACTGTTAGTAAAATTTTGCATTCTGCTTTTTACTCTCACTTAAGTACTTTCCACATACTTAGAAACTCTTCATGGCCATCATTTCAATGTCTGTGTAATATTCCCCTGGCCAGATGAACCAGTCTACTAATCTAACTCTCTGTTGTTGGACATTTAGGCTTTTGGTGAATAAAAATTAAGCTTTATCATGACTGCTCCCTCCCTCCCCCGATGGCCTCACAAGCCTGTGGTCCTGGGACCTGAATCTCTCCCAGATTAGGATCCCCACCCTTCCTTATTCCCTGGCCCTATTCCTCCAGCAAACCCTCCTGGAGCTGGGGTGGCATTCAAGCTGGACCTTGAAAGATGAGGAGGCTTTTGACAAAGGGAGTCCAGGGGCCGAGGACAGAACATAGACCTAGACTGAGAACATTTTAGGGCTGGGAGAGTGGGTCTGTGCTACCTTCCCAGATGCTGCCTACGGCCTGGTGAACATTGGCAAGTGTTGTGCTGAATGAGTGCCCCTGGGAAGGAGGTGGCAGGGCCTGGCAGTGGAGCAGTGGGAAGGTGTCTTCACCAGTTTTCCTCCTGCCCCTCAGGTGCAGTGCTTTGACACCAAGGAGGACCGGTGGAGCCTGCGGTCACCAGCACCCTTCTCACAGCGGTGTCTCGAGGCTGTCTCCCTCGAGGACAAAATCTACGTGGTGGGGGGCCTCATGAGCAAAATCTTCACCTACGATCCTGGCACAGATGTCTGGGGGGAGGCAGCTGTCCTCCCCGGCCCTGTGGTAAGTGGAGGCTCCTGGGCACAGCACCTGGCACTGGTTCCATTCAGGAGAGCAGAACCCACTTCTAAGGCTTTGGATCTCAGAGGGAGTGAGTCCTGTGTGTGACTCCATGCTCGGTGGTTTTACACAGTACTCTAGCTTTGTCCTCACGTGATAATCAACTATACATTAAAAAATACAAAACCTAGGCATTTTAGAGAAGAGAGGAAGGGGACCTGGCACAAGGCCATTTAAAGGCAGAGTCTAGAACCCTGTCCTGGGTGCTGTAACCTTTAGTGGGGAGTTTGGTCTAAATGACCCTGCCCTGAAGGCCACCAGCTGGCAGCCTATTGTGGAGTAAGCGGGTGGGGAAGGGATTTGCTAAGTTCTCCTGCTTCAGTGATATCAGAGAGGGGCAGCTCAGGCCCTGGAAGCTCTGGCCCCTGCAGTTCCAGTTCCTAGGCTCCCCCACCTTCTGTCCCCATCCCGTGAAACTCCAAAAAGACTATATAAAGGTGTAGTTGAACTGCCAATCCTAACCTTTGGGGATCCTAGGAGCCTAAGATTTCTAGCTTCTCTGAGTCTAAGAGCCTAAGATGGTGGTGGTGGTTATTGTTATTGGCATGTCTACTATATTCCAGGCACTATGTAAAATACTTTACCTGCTTGACCCCATTAACTGTTAATAGAACCATATGAAGAGGCACTATTATTCTTCTCCCTTTACAGATGAGGAAACTGAGGCCTAGAGAGGTTAAATGACTTGCCTAAGGCCTTCCATTGAGTAAGAGTCAAGCTGTGGAACTCAGGTCTACCTGGTTTCCTGCCTCTCTGCCATCCAGATTGCCTGTTCGTAGTCTGTGGGTAGAGGTTCTGTTATCTGAGCTGGCCAGTTAGGGACACAGGGAGCCCCAGGCTGGACACCATAGTTGATTGTCTTTCTGTTTGTCCTCCCAGGAGAGCTGCGGCGTGACTGTGTGTGACGGGAAGATCCACATCTTTGGCGGGCGGGATGATCGTGGGGAAAGCACAGATAGGGTCTTCACCTTTGATCCCAGCAGTGGGCAGGTGGAGGCCCAGCCATCCCTGCAGCGCTGTACCAGCTCCCATGGCTGTGTCACCATTGTCCAGAGCCTGGGCAGGTGACTCAGACTTAGCCTGAGCAAGGAGGAGAGGCGGGGGGAACACAGGCACACCTCTCTGCTCCCCTCATGGCACCTCCAATGTAAATAGCCCCTTAATTTATTATCCCCTTTTCTTGTAGAAATAAAAACCTCATTAGGTCGGTGTTCCAGCTTGAGCCTGCTTTGCCTAGAGAAGTAATCTGCAATATTACTTCTTTTTGCTCTTTACAAAGCACTTTTATACCATCTTAGTCCGACTGGGCTACTATCACAAAATACCTTAGACTGGGTAATTTATAAACAACAGAAATTTATTTCTCACAGTACCGGAGGCTGGGAAGTCCCAGATCAAGGTGCCAGCAGATATGATGTCTGGTGAGAGCTCTCTGCTGCATAAATGGTGCTTTCTTGCTTTGTCCTCATACGGCGGAAGGAGGCAAGGCAGCTCCCATCAACTTCTTTTATAAGAGCACTAATCCCATTCATGAGGGCTCTGCCCTCACTTCCTAAGTGATTTAATCTTTTCCCAAAAGGCCCCACACCTCTTAATGCTATCGAATTAGGTATTAGGTTCTGACATTCACACCATACCACATATATTAAACTATAAAATATTTCATGCATAGGCCAGGCGTGGTGGCACACACCAGTAATCCCAGCACTTTGGGAGGCCAAGGTGGGTGGATCTCTTGAGCCCAGGAGTTTGAGGTTGCAATGAGCTACGATGACACCACTGCACTCTAGCTTGGGCAACAGAGCAAGGCTCTGTCTGAAAAATAAAATATTTTATGCATAAAAATAATATATTACAGTTCAAAAATAGTAAACTATGTTTCCCAATATCTAGCTTAAAAAATAGAAGGTTACGAATGCCTCTGTAGGCCCCTGAGTTTATTCCCAAACCCATCCCTTCCCACACTCCTCCCACAGATAGTTACTATCCTTATATTTGAGATTATTGGCACACTCTGCTAGAAGCCGGGGCCAAAGTGGGGCTCCCTAACTCACGGAAGAGGCTGAAACAACACAGAACAAAAATAGTTGTGGATCCCTGAGCAGCAAAGGGGTTGAAGATCACAGCAAACTGCAGGCCCAGGGTGGAGGATGCCCAAGCCACAGGCTTCTGAGAATCCCGCTACTCTGGCTCTGTACCTAGACCTGTGAGATCTCCAATAGCAAGGTGGGGTACAAGCCCCTGATGCCATTATAAGCCTGGGGCTCTAGGGGCAGCAACATAAAACTGCTGGACAGGGAGGGGTGGGCTCAGGCTCAGAGGAGGAGAAAAAGGGAACAAAAGATGCCAAAGACAGATTCTATGAGGCTGAGGCCCAGCCGTTCAGTGTCTGTGCCTCTGGCTCTGCGGCCTGGAGGAGCTGGCCAAGCCCCATCTGTGGGTTCCCTCTCATTTGTACTCAGATTGCCTTTTGAAGAGGAGCTATCATCTGCTCTTTTTACCCCCTTCCAGCACAGGGCCAGCCCCACACCCCTCCCCATATTCCAAAGCCCCAGGGCCCTTTCTGCATGGTCTCTCGAGCGGAGGCTGGCCCATCACAGCAGGCACAAAGGCCTGGGTCCCAGCTGAGCTCCGACCAGCCGATTATCCCAGATTAGGGAGTCTGTGACCATCTGGACACAGCTGATAATGGCTGCAAGGGGAGGGGTGTGGGGTGGAGGCCCTGCCCCATGGTAATGCTCAGGACAAAGCCAAGAAGGTGCTGTATTGCTTGCCTACCCAGGCAAAAGGTAGGGGCAAATCCAGGGCAAGTTCTGCCCAAGGACATGGGCATGTCACCTGGGCTGGACACCTCCTGCATGCCAGGCAGTGTCCCACTTTCCCCATGCTGACTGTTCATGCCTCCAGTGCTCTTTTGTGCATGTGCCAATGCCTCTCCTGCTTTGTCTGCCTAGGCACACCTGACATCCTCCCAGAGTTGCCCACCCTCTCCTTGTGCCCCTTCCTTATCTGCTGCCCCTCTTCCATCACCTGGCATATGGCTAGGTCTTTACATGTGACACACCCATAGGATGACCTTTAAGGCAGAAAAGGTGTCAGCTTCACCTGTGTGTACCCCAGTACCTGGAGCAAGGCCTCCTGCTGACTACACTAAATCAAACTTCCTGGATCTCTAGCTCATAATACCTGTGAGGTAGGGACTATTGCCACCCACCTGCCCCCTCCCAAATGAGGAAATAGAGACTCAGAGTTGTCAAGTGAGCTGACTAAAGTCACGGGGCTGGTAAGCCATGGCAGAGCCAGGATTCAAACCTGGGTCCAGCTATCTCCAAAGCCAAGCTCTCTCACCAGGCTCTGCCAATCTGATAAAACAGTGTTGAGTGCAAGAGTTGCTGCTGTACAGGAGGAGATACCATCATTTCCACCATGAGAAACTATATTTTTCCTATATCTTGAAACACTTTGCTATTTCTTCCTCCTAAAAATTATCTCCTATTACGCATTATTCCCTAACTATAATAAACAAGTCTAAGATAGTAAGAAAATAAAAGAATGATGGTATCACCTAGGAAGAAGATGCAGTAGTGAAATAAACCATCACTATTATGTTATCCTTCAGTTTCCTTACTGCATTTCCCAAAATATCGTGTCATCTTTCAGACATCTGGAGACACTGAAAATTCAGGACTTTTCATTTTCCAACAATGACAGAAGAGAAGAAAATTGATAGAGGATGACATTTCATACTTATTAGAAAATCAAAATATATATATGCTTCTGGTTCTCCACAAGGGACAGTACTCATTTTGGGTATAGCCTTCAAGGCAAGGAAAATATGGAAGTTTGCTGTTTTAATTCATATATGCACATATACACATACAAGTATTTTCATATATATGAATACTTTATTAAGATATAATTCACATGCCATAAAATTCACCTATTTGAAAGGTACAATTCAGTAGTTTTTAGTTTATTCAAAGTTATGCTGCTAATACTTGTTAAAATTTGAGTATTTTTGAATACTGGAATACTTGTTAAAATTTATAATAAAATTGTTTTTCATTATCCCTTTATTCTTAGTTTTGTAACTTGTAAAATGACTTAAAACATAAAAGGGTGTGTCCACTGGACCCAAACAGTAAATGGTGATGACTATTTTTCCTTGTATGTTGAAGGTAATACCAGTGAGCAAAAGATCCATCTCTTTTGGACCCCTTCTGGCAAGAAAGCAGCCCTATTGCTGTGCCTACGCTTTCCCTTCCCCTTTGAAAATCAAAAACATCCTTAATTCAAGGTCAGGGAATCTCTACCCTCTCTCTAGGCAATTGAGCATTCTAAGGGTTCAGCTCTTCTGGCTGCTGGTCATGGGGGCAGTCTATGGCCTGCCAGTGAGGGAGGTATGGATCCATCACAGCAGTGCGCCCTGCTCCATGGACAAAGGCCCAGGTGCACCTGGCCAGGCCGAGCTGTTCTTAAGACATAGGACTGAGAAGCAGAGGCCTGGTTCATCTGAATCTCAGAGCTACTGGTACTCATCTTATTACCATACATTCCCCTAAGACATACTGCATGGGTTAATTAAACTCAGTGTAAAATGGGTTAGTAATGGAATCTGTCCATTATAGGGATGCTGAGAAGATTAAGTGAGATGTTTATAACAGGCTTAGAGCATGTAACAATTATCTTCTTTCTCACCATGGTCATGCTGCTTATGTTATAAATGTAATTTTGATTAATAACAAAGAAATGTTTGGTAAACAAAATATCAAAATCTGATATCCCAGAGGAAGAAAATGTAAGGAAAACAATCTTTGAGGTTGAAAATGTTCACTTTCCATGATACCTAAATCCTGCTCTGATGTTGGCAGGCCCTGCTTTGAAATATAACAGCTGCATTTGTACATAGTGACGCTGGAGCCCAGAAACAATCACCAGGTGGAAAATTGAACGAGGCATGGTAAAATTCCAAATTTACCATGTGTAAAATGGGGATATTGATACCTACTTAGCTATACCCATATCCCAGAAGCAGCAAAAAGCATGGTACTTGTGGCCAGGGCCCTTAAGAGTTAGGATGGGGAGTATCCATTATCATGAATTTAGCTATGAATGATATAGAAGAGGATATGCTTAAGTAATAACAACTAACACTCTTTGAGCACTTGCTATGGGTCAGGCACTGTGCTAAGCACTCTACAGGCAAATGACCAAAGGCAGAGAGGTAACTGATGTGCGCTCATACTGCTAAGTTGTGGACCTGGTGCTGAATCCAGATTGTTCAGCTTGAAGAGCTGAGCCCTTGTTATGTTAGAATGTCTCCAAACAGAGATAACATACTAGATGACAAACACTAGCTGAGACTACAGGCACACGCCACCATGCCCGGCTATTTTTTTCTACATATTTTTAGTTGTCCAGCTAATTTCTTTCTATTTTTAGTAGAGACGGGGTCTTGCTCTTGCTGAGGTTGGTCTCAAACTCCTGAGCTCAAACGATCCACCTGACTCGGCCTCCTAGAGTGCTAGGATTACAGGTGAGCCACCTCCACCTCGCCTGGCCAGATCTTCTTTAAATTAACATCCACCATAGCCCTGTGAGATAACTGAGGATCAGAAAGGTCCAAGGTCACCCTCTCACTGAGCAATGCTGGTGTCAGAATTTGAACCCAGGTCTGACTGCAAAGCTCAGCTTCTCCCCATGACCTCTCAAGAGTCTCCTTAGTAAAGCACTCTGCAGAGGAAGGTGTCCCTACTTGCCTCACCACTAGTGCTGTGACACCCACATAGACTTTGCCCAGTCTCGCAGGTACAGACAACTGGCTAAGTAAAGATGGCAAGCTGGGGTCTGCGGCTGAAATTTCTGGGACCCCCCCTCCCCGCCCCGGGGTGAGATCACAGCTGAGGGAGGCATGCCACAGATTATCACACTCTGCCGTGGGCTCCGGCAGCCTTTGCAACAGAGTGGAAGTTTGCAAGGCTAGAGTCTGTCTGGGGGTAGACCTCCAAAAAAACCCTTTACCAGGGCAGGGCACAGTGGCTCACACCTGTAAATCCAGCACTTTGGGAACCCGAGGCGGGAGGATCCCTTGAGACCAGGAGTTCAAGACCAGCCTTGGCAACCTAGTGAGACACCATCCCTACAAAAAATTTTTAAAAACCCTTTACCTGTTATCATCTCACCCCAAGTTTCTGTGCTTTTCCTGGTTCTCCACACTGACGATGCCATCTGTTTTGATCCCTGAACCTCCCTTGCCTTTTGGGTCTATCCCCATGATGTCATGTTCTCTCCTTACCTGATGGGCAAGTCATCAGTCAAGGAGCTCTTGTTTGACACCTGTATCTGTTACCAGCTGCTAGGAAACCCACTGACCAGAACCGAACTCTTTAAAGCCTGACAGTAACTTTTTGGTGTAAAGCCCACAAAAAGCTTCATATTGCCAACAGCCGCATTTCTAGCAGTGGGTTCTAAAGACAATTCCACAACACAGCTGCCCAGCATCAAACCTTACGTGCCTACTGAGGGGGACAGAGGCTTTGTGTGAGTCTGGGCACCACCTCCACAGTGGAAGCCAAAGGTGCCAGCTATCTTTCTCCCCATCCTCAGCAGCTAGATTAGACAGACATAAGGCTTGGCCAATCAGATGTGAGATCTGAACTTTGGACCTTAGGGTGAAAAAGAAAAGGAGCTGAAAAATCATACACTGGGAGAGTCTGGTGGTGATGACATCCTAAACCAGACTGATTTCAGTCATGTCCTTGGCTGTGTTCCCTGATACCAGCTTCCCTAGATTCCACTTCAGAGCTGAGTTTTCCAGGCTTCTCATGGATTCTAAGTTCCCTGAGATTCTTCCAATAAAGTTCTATACTGCTTAGTTTCTTTTGCTTGCAGATACAATACCTAATTTGCTGTGGACGACATCCAGCTCAGAGGCTTCTAGCCTCCAATGTGGGAGCCTCTCCTAAAATCCTGTGTGGCAAGGTCACCCTGAGAGGGCAGGCCTGCACTTTTTAAAATGGCTTCTGAACTGTGCATTTAAGCTGTCAGTACTGCAGTACTTGACTTAAACAGCATCTGGAAAAAGACAAAAATACACTCAGTTGTGTATGCATAGACTGTATCTCTACAATATACAAGAAACAGCAGGGAGCACCTCTGCAGAGGGAAACTAAGGGCGCAGCTCAGCAATGGGAAGGGTCCTTCTATTTTTCTGTACTCTTCAATGTTTACCACGTACATGAATAAACTGTTATGTGATTTGGGGCACATATAATGTTCCCAAGTAAAAAATAAAAACACATAGTGTTGTCTTTATATTATTGGTTATTAGATCCTGTTTTTCTTTTCTTTTTGAGTCAGAGTCTCACTCTGTTGCCCAGGCTAGAGTGCCATGGCATCAACTTTGCTCACAGCAACCTCAAACTCCTGGGCTCAAGGGATCCTACTGCCTTAGCCTCCCGAGTAGCCTGGACTACAGGCATGTGCCACCATGCCCAGCTAATTTTTTCTATACATTTTTAGTTGGCCAATTAATTTCTTTCTATTTTTAGTAGAGACGGGGCCTTGCTCTTGGTCAGGCTGGTTTCAAACTCCTGACCTTGAGCAATCCTCCCACCTCGGCCTCTCAGAGTGCTAGAATTACAGGTGTGAGCCACCACACACCGTCTAGATCCTTTTTCTGTCTGAAGCCCTGATAGACTAGATGAAAAAGAAAATAATGGCTCTGAAGATTTCCTATGATCCCTGGCCTTCAGTCTGAGCCTCCTCTCTTGCAGAGGAACATGGGAGGGCTGGGAGTATGCTGCGATGGCAGTATTAGTCCCCAGAGGGCAGTATGTACCCCCATCTGCACATTCAACCCTCTTCTTGCCCCCCCCCCCAATACTTAGAACTAATTAGAAAGGAATAGAAAGGCAGCAATAGCCTTGGCTTGAGAACATTCAGGAGAGCTATTAAGTAAGCAAATCTCTCCTCATTCAAGGTCCAAATGTTCAAGTGAGAAACAGAGGGAAGTCCAGCCAGGCAAGGTCATAGGGCCTTGAGACGAGCCAAAACCCTGTAACAGGAATACAGATAACATGTGAACACTTCCTAGGTGTCAGTACCTATGTCAATTCATTTGATTCTCATCATGTACCTGTAAGTACTATTATCCCACTCAACAGCTAATGAAAATTAAGGCCCAGATAGGTGAAGTTCAGTGCCAGTTATTCGTACAGCTAGAATCTTAACCTGGGCAATAGAACTCCCAAATCTGTACTCTTAACCACACTGCCGGGCTTGTTCCATGGCAAGGTGCTTTAGCTTGGCAATCCCATTCATTGCAGTTATAACTCTGGAGGCTTCTGACCCAAATTTAGCTGGCAGGTAGCCAGCCAGTGGGTATCAGGACAGACTCTGATTAAAAGCTAACCAAAAAAGGCCACAGAAAAGCATCAAGGAGACCTACAACTTACAAGATAGTGAGTGGAACCAAATTCAAATTAAACAGGCTGCTTACTAAATACATTATATAGCAGGTCAGCTCTGGCTCAGTCTCAAGTGCAGAACTCAGTGAGAACATAGGAGGCAGATGAGAGTTTAACAGAAGAACATCTAATAGCTATAACTGCCTAGTAGAGGCCAGGATATTACCAGGTACAGCTAGCTTCTCCTCATACCTGTTCATTATTCAGTCACTTGACCTCATGTTTGTGGACTGAGGTCCAGAGATGCATAAGCCCTTGGTGCTCAGACTAATAGGGGAAACAATGCAACATGGTGGGCAAAGTAAGTTTTACTGATGCTAGTCACAAGGGTACAAGCGGAGTAAACTGGTACAAATGCACAAAGGAGGAGTGTTGAGTGCCGGGAACGGCAAGTCCTTGTCTGGCCTTTCCTGCAAGAGTTCTGTAGGCCAGGCAGGTGGCTCACGCCTGTAATCCTAGCACTTCGGGAAGCTGAGGCAGAAGGATCACTTCAAGCCAGGAATTCGAGACAAGCCCGAGCAAGAGCCAGACCTGTCTCTACAAAGAATAGAAAAAGCTAAAATCTCTGGCTGTGCTCAGTACCACACATGAGGCTAAGTGCCCATCCCTGTAAGACAATAACAATGTAAGACTGCTTCAGCAAGAGTCAAAAGGCCTTGATGAATCAGTAAGGAGAAACAAGGTATCTTGCTCTCTAACAGCAGCTATGTTCAGGGTTCAAGGAACCACTCAACTCTTTTGGGGAGCAGCTGTTCCTGTGGTCCAGCCCTAGATCTAAGAATAAAGCCATTTGGTCAAACAACAAGCACTTTAAATTCTCACTTCCCATTTAAGGCATATTAAAGTTTTAAAAATGTGCAAAATTATACTGTCTGGGAGGCAATTACTATGAAAATCAAGATTAACTTTTGGTGGAGGCTGTGCTTGGAGTGGGACACACAGGGACTTCTGGGGTAGCTTGCATTTCTTGATGGAATGTGGTTACTGAGTGCTCACTTGAGTTCTGCATTTACCTTGTGTACTTTTCTGAAATAAAATAATTTAAAAGAACAAAACTCCTAAACTTTCTTATAACCAAGAAAAGGACTTTTTGTCTCTTAAAATGGTTACCTAGGGACATTCACTCTGATGATTCATCAAGCTATACAATAATCTGCATGCTTTTCTGAATCACATTCCAGTAAGTTTATTTCTCCCTCCCCAAACTGCTACTCTTGCTGTGCATTTCCTTTGTTACAGCACCACCTGGTGGGAAATTAACAGCACTCTCTCCCAGACTACATTTGCAATTTTTTTTTTTTTTTTTTTTTTGAGACAGAGTCTCACTCGGTTGCCCAGGCTAGAGTGCCATAGCATCAGCCTAGCCCACAGCAACCTCAAATTCTTGGGCTCAGGTGATCCTCTTGCCTCAGCCTCACGAGTAGCTGGAACTACAGGCAAGCGCCACCATGCCCGGATAATTTTTCTGTATATATTTTTAGTCGGCCAATTAATTTCTTTCTATTTTTAGCAGAGACAGGCTCTCGCTCTTGCTCAGGCTGGTTTCGAACTCCTGACCTTGAGTGATCCACCCACCTCAGCCTCCCAGAGTGTTAGGATTACAGGTGTGAGCCACCACGCATGGCCTACATTTACAATTTTAAGTGGACCGAGGTTTGCAGAAAACAAGGAATTTAAAAGATCACCTAACCTATGAATACCTGTGACTGGCTGTGCCAGTACTAGACTCTAAAATCTTAGATGACCAGGTCTTAACCTGTTCCCAATACCCAGTAATCTACAGATGCTCAAACTACTTTCCCTATAAATAATCCCATCACAAAAGAACTATATCATCACTAAGTTCACAAATACAGGAATAAAGAAACTTAACTCAGTTAAAATACTAACATTTTCAGTAAAATCATAAAGTGCCAATAGTTTTACCTATAAGGGATAAATAAAATCTTACAAACCATTCATCAGCTTGAGAAAGGGCTCATTCCTGGAAGGTTCCTGGAAGCATGTCACCTCAGGGTGAGGGAAAACTCTTGAGTATTTAAGAATGTGGTCTCTGTATTTCAGCTGTAGTTCCTAGCCACTACAAACAAAATAAAATAAACCCACTCCCTAAACCCAACAAATGGGTCATTAATACATCAGCTATGCCACTGATTAGAGAATTCAGTAGAGGTGTCTCTAGTAGACTCCTGGTCTCAATTCCACTAACTGACAAAAACCAGTGACATGATTAAGACAGAAGTCAGTACAGACATCAAAGGCTCTTTCAAAAAGGGGAGGACTGATCTGCAAGACGAAGTTCTGGAGATCTGTCACACAACAATGTTAATATACAGCAGCCTTACTTCCATATAAGTGGGGGATTGGTTCTAAGACCCCATTCATATACCTAAATCCCCAGATAAAACCTAGGCAACATTACACTTTAAATCTTCACTAGAGTACTTTTAATGAAATAATGTAAATGCTATATAAATAGTGGTTTA
>VBSM01001265.1:38966051-39000489 GCA_008086735.1 Cheirogaleus medius | reverse complement strand
TACTGCTTAGACAAATTTACTTCTGAGCCTTAAATTCAGTGGCTCAAGCAAATTTCCTTTGCACTTTAGACATGTTGAGGATTAGATGACTACGCACAGAATAACAAAACATGGCTATTGTGTTTACTTTCTATGTGCAATACGGACTTCATTACGCATCAGGGAAAAAAATCATCTCAAGTATCCTCCTTCTAAGCCTACAATCCTAAACTACAGGACAATTAATCAAGACGCTGCCCTGCTAGCCATTAGCCCATGACACAGGATATTTCTCTGGTTAACTCTGCTCAGGTCTTTTACTTCTGGCCCTTCCTTGCAAATACCACAAGTATGGTTAAAACCAAGAGGATAAGTAACGCTCCATAAGCCAACACAACACCCACAGTCTGAATCCTGGATATATAGTATAGTCAGTCCGCCTTGTGTCTTTGTACAAGACTTTATTAAATGTCTTTACAGAGGAACATCCAGACTCCAGATACAGCTGCCAAGGAGACCCTGAAACCAAATAAAGCACAGAAGTAAGAGAAACTTTACCTGAGTTACCAAGTTCCTTCATTTACCAAATGGGTACACATTCCCACTTAGGCTTTGCATCAAGATTAAATAAAATACACAGAGCACTTAGAAATGCAATACCTAGAGACAAAAAAACAAGACATGCTAGGCACAGGATGCTTGGTGTTACTGTCTAACAGAGGCTGCTAAAAGAAAGAATAGATTACTAGCAACAGTGCCTTGAAAATCTTAAGCAAATGAAGGGAGGACAACAAATGAAAATTCCTATCTGATATATGGTAGTAAAAGTAGGAACTTCTTTCTTAGGAGAACAAAGGTAAGCAACACCATTTTCAACAGAATTGTGGGTTAAATAGGCCCTAGATGCCAGCCTATATTCTCCCATAAAAAGCAAATGTAATCTAATTTTTATTCACCAAATGCTTACCACAGTGTAGGATACAAGTATTCACAGTAAGAAAAAGGAATAGGAAGAACCCTATTCTACCCCAAGAGGCCCCTGCAGACTTACCTGTTATGCCGTGGGGACTGGCTGGGGCATGGCAGGCGGCTCTGGCTTCCCACCCTTCTGTTCTGAGATGGGGGTGGTAGGCAGTATCTCATCTTTGGGTTCCACGATGCTCACGTGGTCAGGCAGGGGTTTCTTAGGGCCAATCTTACCAGTAGGGTCCCAGGGTAGCATGATCTTCACCTTGATGCCCAGCACACCTGAAAAACACCACAGTTAGGATGTAGCTGGGGTTGCACTGGCCCCCACACACAAAAAGACAGAAGAAAGTTTACTCAAGTACCTTGGGTCTGGTCCCTTCTCAGACAAATGCCTCTAAATCAATCAATGAACAGGACACCTTTGCCAAAGGAACCCATGCACAGCACCACAGAACGTGGTACTGACAAGGACCAAGAGCAGGATGTGACCTTTCTGACTCGTCATCGTGTCATCACTGAAGGGTACACAGAGGACCAAGACAATGACAAACCAACTCTTGGATATGACTGATCTCAGCAATTCCATTCTCATAGATCAGTAAACTCAAGGAGTACAAACATGCCCAGCTACTTCCAAGATAAATCCCCCCCAAATACCAAGGAGTCTATAGAAAACCACATCTATCTACTAGTGTGCCCTTTGCTCTAAGCATTCCCAGCTGTTGCTCACCCTGTCTGAGCAGCACATGTCGCACGGCAGTGTCAACGTAATAGTTAACAGGGTCCCCACTGTGAATCATCAGGCCATCCACAAACTTCATGGACTTAGCCCTCTGTCCTCGGAGTTTCCCAGACACCACGACCTCACAGCCCTTGGCTCCACTCTCCATGATGAACCGCAGCACACCATAGCAAGCTCTTTGGAAGAACAAGAGACACCCAGTTATTACCAAAGAATACCAAAATTTATTCACCTACCTCACAAAGTTTAAAAAAACAAAATTAAGACTTCGTCTACACTGTTTTCAATGATCCTTTAATTGAGAATAAATTTGACCTGAGTCTGTCCCAAGAAATAGCATTTCTCTTCCATGCCTATCATACCTAATCTTAGGGTAAGATTCTTCAGGGAATGTACATCAAGTTCCTTCTAATCAAGTACTTTCCAACCCTGGCTACATATTAGAGTAATCTCAGAGGCTAACATGAAAAACAAACCCTGATGCCAAGGCCCTACTCCAGGCCAATTACAAGCAATCTGGTGGTCCCTTTATGGTTTACTGAAATATTCTTCAACCTCCAGAATTCATGATTACCAGGAAACCTAACCCATTTAAGATCCTGGCTACCTTGATATTAGAATGCTGGGAGAAGGGGATACTTTTAGGTCTATAAAACTAGTAAGTTTTTTTTTTGAGACAGAGTCTCACTCTGTTGCCCAGGCTAGAGTGAGTGCCGTGGCGTCAGCCTAGCTCACAGCAACCTCAAACTCCTGGGCTCAAGCAATCCTTCTGCCTCAGCCTCCCGAGTAGCTGGGACTACAGGCATGCGCCACCATGCCCGGCTAATTTTTTCTATATATTTTTAGTTGGCCAATTAATTTATTTCTATTTTAGTAGAGATGGGGTCTCACTCTTGATCAGGCTGGTTTTGAACTCCTGCCCTTGAGCGATTCACCCGCCTCAGCCTCCCAGAGTGCTAGGATTACAGGCGTGAGCCACCAAGCCCGGCCAACTAATAAGTTTTAAAATATCACACCCTACCCCTCAACTCATTCATTTACACAAAGGGAGATGCTAATTGGATAACTAGCCACCTCCAGGCCCTTTCACATTATCTCATTTTATCTCTATACCTAAGGAGAGGTGATATAATGATCCACATTAGAAAACACCAGATCTAAGCGCTGTAGTGGTTCTTGCTTTAGCGTGTGCAAAAACCATATAGAAGGCCTGTTAAGACAGATTGCTGGGCCACAGTCCCAGTTTCCATTCAGGGGTATGGGATGGAAACAGAGTTATTTTTATTTCTAACAAGTTCTCAAGTGATGGCAGGGATGCTAGCCCTGGAACCAAGCTTTTGAGAACCATTGCTTTAAGCAATGAAACTGGCACTCAAAATATCCATCAACAACACATGCCCAGGCCGGGTGCAATGGCTCACCCCTGTAATCCTAGCACTCTGGGAGGCCGAGGTGGGCGGATCGCTCAAGGTCAGGAGTTCGAAATCAGCCTGAGCAAGAGCGAGATCTCGTCTCTACTAAAAATAGAAACAAATTAATTGGCCAACTAAAAATATATAGAAAAAATTAGCCAGGCATGGTGGTGCATGCCTGTAGTCCCAGCTACTTGGGAGGCTGAGGCAGGAGGATCACCTGAGCCCAAGAATTTGAGGTTGCTGTGAGCTAGGCTGATGCCATGGCACTCTAGCCAGGGCAACAGAGTGAGACTCTGTCTCAAAAATAAATAACACATGCCCAGTAAGAGGCTGAATTATTTCTCATTGTCCACCCCTCCGACAGGGATCTTTCTAAAACCTCATCCTCACCAAGACCAACTGGAGTTGGTCCCCTTCCTGTACAGTTCTATTTCTGTTCTACTCCCAAAGCAACCAGAACGTGTCTCCATTCCAGCACTGACCACCCTTTATGTTTTTTGCTTCTTTAGTAGTCTTGTTAGCTTCGCAGTTCAGTGAGGGCATGAATTAGCAATATTCTATTGTTACAACCCTCAGAGACTAGCATATCCTGCCACTTCTTAATAGTTCATCTGCTAAATTAACAAAATGGCAGACACACTGTATTTTGATCCACACAAAAGGGCAAGACTGTATCTTCTCAGCCTTTTGATAGGATCAAGCACAAAAGGGTATTACCATTGGGTCTCAGGACACTTACCTCCGCACAGCAAGCCCTCCGAGGAGTTTGTAACGCAGAGATTCTGCCTGGGCAATGGCACACAGACCTCTCGTGGCCACCTTTTCTGCATAAAGCTTTAAAGGAAGCAAGGCACATCCTGTCACCTTCACCATTGTTGTCATTTAAAACGCAGCACATTTGTCATAAAAGCATTTTTTTCTATACCATCACATGTATTATTTTAGTATCCCTCAAGTACAAAATCATTTCTACCACCCACACATAGTACACAGTGACATAGGCCAAGTCACTCCTCATTGCCCTTCCACAGCCACACCAAGGAGACCAATGGGATAGTAATCAGTCCATCATATGCACCATTTCCATACCCAAGTTGAATGTAAAATCCTTTAACCACCAGACACTGGCAGAATAGGCCTGTAAGTTAAGCCCTCTACTCATTAAGAGAACTTCAACAAAATACTGATCCATTTGTAATATTTATTCATCATGAATAAATAATTAAAGTCTCCAAGGTGATGTCGAGTGTTTTTAGAAGTACCATTCTAAAGAGCCATTATCTCTGACATAAGCCAGAACCACTCACCTCTACACTGCCCTCTGGGAAGCCAAATCTCTTCTGAACTACTGCGGTCAATTCCCGAATGCGCCGGCCCTTCTCACCAAGAACATTCTGTGTTCTGGGTAGGGGGAGAGAGGGGGAGGGAGTGACAATTCAGGACTCTCACAAAATGCTAGATGTTAAGTTTAAATTTCATTCATCTGCCACAAAGTATAAATTTTAGATGACAAAACCCCAAGCTAAATTTTTTAAAATGCAGATTTTAAGAAGCAATCACATTCGCTAAGGCCAGATTCCCCAGTTGTCCCCTTAAGTTTATACAGAATAAACTGAACTCCCCACTTCAGTTCCTGCCAAAAACCAAATTCCAAGGACTTAGATAAAGCCAGCTTTAGAGAAAAAATAAAGAGCACCTGTAACTGCTTCGCAGCCATTCTGTTCACAGTCTGCTGAAGCGGAGACAGAGGGAAAAAAAGCCGTTTTTACCCTTTAAAGCCACCCAGCCACTTTTCCTCAACTGCCCAGCACTACCCTCCAGATTTCTTCAGTGCTGCAGAGACATCCCTCCCTGACCTCCCTTCTTTCTTTCCAAGGAAAATAAATAAACTTTGGACTTCTATCCTAAACTTTGAGAATACTTTCTCACCCGTGCCAAGACCACCTAGTAAATTTCCACCCTTTCAGTATATATAATTATAGCTGATGGCCAGTCAAGTGAGTTTTTACCTGGTGGCTAAGATAATGATTTCTGTCCTGGTTGGTGTAACTCGGACCTCAACTCCAGAGTAGCCATCTTCAGCCAGCTCCCGAGTAAGAAACTCATTCAGTTCAGCTTTGAAGATGCCATCAGCGACAAACTAAGCAAAAAACCAAAGTTGAAAATTAGGACATGGGTGTAGGCTCACTTTCCCCTGAACCCGTCTAGTCTATCAGTCAATGCATCCCTTATCAAAACTCAACACTTCCAATAAATGACTTAGCAATGGTTCCAATACCCTCGGTTCCTACAGGAATGCAGCAACCCTTCTCAGACAAATGCCTCTAGGTCATCTTTAGGAAGTTACTTCAACCAGGGCCCTTTAAACTGTGCCACAGAACGCAGCACAGAGTAGGCAACCTGGACAAAGATAACACCCCCGGTCAGACTCGTCATCATCTCTTCATTGAAGGGTTTATAAAAAGAGGGATCGTTTATATTTATTTACACATACAAAACAAAAGCTGCTCTAAAATGGCCCATTTACACTTTATTCAGCACAGCAGGGACACTGTACTTTTAACTTCCGAAAGGAACAGTGGACTGAAGACATAAGCAGTCTCACAGACACAACTTGGACTGTCAGAAGAATCCCAGCCAGGTACTTTGTCTCTTTTACCATACCTGTGGGCTTACCTCTAATAGAGCTAGCTAATCCTAACTCACAAGAGCGTTGTAGATTTAATTTTAACACCGATGTATACATAGACAAGTGAGAAATCGTCTATTTCTAAACATGATTTTTACACAGTTCTCTCCCATGGAATAACTAAAAGTTAAACCCAAGGAAGCTTTCTTCCCAGGTCCCCAGACGGAGCAAGCAATCACCGGTAGCCTTTCAACTGAGAGTCAGAAGGCTGCACCCAGACACGAGTAGGAAGGCAAGAACACACAGCTACTGCCCCTTCCCAAAGCCGTAAGACGCGAGGGAAGTGGCGCACGCCCTCAAACTACTGCACGTTTACCAACTTTTTTGACCAAGAAATGCTCACTAAATGCCTTCTCCGGGACCGGAGGGGCGTCCCGTACTCTGCACTCCACTGGGAGGCCGCGGAAATCTGACTCTCCCTTCCCTGGCCACACAGCGCCCGACAGGCTCGGGCCTACCACTTAATCCGCCGCCATCCGCAGCCTGCGAGAACGCCAAACAGCTTAAGCCGCTCCCCGGAGCAAGGCAAGGAGCTGCGCGTCTCACGGCGGCACCTTAGGAAGCCCTAAATCCGCGCGGCGCCGCAGTTCCCTGCACCCAGACCGCAGAAGCTCACCTTCCTCTTCTTGGAGATCTGCACCGCCATCTTGCCGCCGCGCGCCGCCGAAAAGAAAGGAAGTAGCCCATGGGCGGAAGTGGGTTTAAAGCACGCGGAGCGACGGCGAAGAACTGCGCGGCGCCGACGTCTCGCCTGTGCGCTCATGGGAAATGTAGTTTTTACGAAAAGAAGGCCTTAGGGGAGAGAAGAGTAAAGGAGACGCCTGCAGGCAGAAAGAGGAAAGGGATCCCATGGAGCCGTCTTCGGAACTGCAGGGGAGAGCTTAGAGTTCAAAGTCTCATAGTTTAAAAAACGAGCAACGTGAGGCACAGAGATGGAAATTACAGATATAAGCTCACACAGTAACAAGAGTTTAACCAACATAGAACCCTGGTCCCTACACTTCCAGGTCTACACTGTAATGAAAATCCCCTGAAAGCCTCTCAATGAAATTCATTTAGACGCCCCCTTCTTCTCCAATCTGTGTCCATTTCCTATTTACCAAATGATAATAATAACACTTAATGTTTATTTAGTGTCCTGGGGACTGTTCTGTGCCCCTCGTGTTAACTCATTTACACCTACTACACTTTCATAAAGTCTGTTACAATTTGTAACGGAAGCCACAGAGTAGTGGCTCATGTTCTCATAATTCTTTTTCAATTAAAATAATTCACCTTCATTTTATTATGGAAATTTCCAAGCATACAGAAAAGTTGAAAAAGCTGTGCAGATATGCATCACTTAGGCGCTATGATTAAAATTTTGCCATATCTATTCATCCTTCTAGCTTCCCACAAACACATTTTTTGATGCATTTCAAAGTAAGTGGCAGACATCAGTCCACTTCACCCCTAAACATTTCAATCGTTTTATTTTAAATTTGAGTAGTTTCCCCTCATTTAACAACCAGAGTATTTTTCTGTATAGCTATTTCAGGTTTTTCTCAAGAATATAGAAAGAGCAAAGCTCTAGCAAAAGAGTGGGCCCAGGTTTCCTCATGGCAGCGCTCTCCATCCCTGTTAGATGAAAAGGGGCTTTCCAGTGTGCCACAGTCCCTGGCAGCCTCACTCCATTGTTTTTTGGTCCTAGAAGCCATTGGAGTGTTTAACTCCAGCACTAAAACAACTCTGATGCAAAGTGACCTGCCCTATAATCATGGAATTAACTGAGTTCTGTGGGAGCTGAGCAGAAGGACCAGGGAAAAGGAGAAGAAGTAAGTGAACCAAAGAGATATTAATAGATAGCTGTGGACCTGATATCTATTGAAGACAGACTGAGGTGAGGAGGGAATTGAGAATGATGCCCTGGTTTCTCACTTCAGTGTGGATGTTTGGTGACAGCCCTCAATGAGATGAGAAACCCTGGAACAGGTTTTTTTCCCTCCATCTGTCATCTCTCTCTGCTCTTCACTCACCTCCTCGTCTACCTCCATGGTCAGTGGCACCAGGTTGCTGAAACTATGAGCCTGGAGAATCTGCCTGCCTGACTCTAAGTCTTCACTAGGGATGTGGACACTGCAGGAGAGCTCTCAACCTTGAATACTAGGGTCAGAATAAAGTCACAGTGGTGCACCTCAACTGGATTTCTAATCCTTCTGGGTGAAATGCCTCTCTTTCCTTATTCCAATATGCCTCTCATTCTCCTGAAGTATCTATGATAATCTTTGTCAAAGTTTGAACCCCAGAACCTCCTCCTCACTCTCAGCAGTCAGTCTGCTTTCCAACCCCTTGCCCTCCAAATAGATTGTTCAGTCAAGAACTGCCTCCCGACAGCCACCTTCGGCTTCTCCAGGCAACCTGGAAGTTGTACTTGTGACCGCTGCTTTCCTTCTCCCACAATCCCTCGAGCTCCTCCTATCCGAATTGGGCCCAGCAGAATGGCTCCCGCACAGAAGGGTGGTGAGAAGAAGGCCGTTCTGCCATCAACGAAGTGGTGACCCGAGAATACACCATCAACATTCACAAGTGCATCCATAGAGTGGGCTTCAAGAAGTGTGCCCCTCGGGCACTCAGAGAGATCCGGAAATTTGCCATGAAGGAGATGGAAACTCCAAATGAATGTCCCATACCTTCTTCATGTGCAGTTGTCCAGGAAACATAATGAGAATGAAGATTCACCAAACAAGCTCTATACTTCAGTTAGCTATGTACCTGTTACCACTTTCAAAAATCTACAGTCAACATGGATGAGAACTAACCACTGATTGTCAAATATATCAAATAAAGTTATAAAAGAAAGAAAGAAAGAACTGCCTCCCATCCATCCTATAATCCTATGTGTCTGGCCACCCTACCTGGAGACCCTCTTCCTGCCCAAGGTCAACCTCCCCTTTGTGTTCTATTCACATTTAGCTCTGTTTCTTTGAGGCTTTGCTCTAGCAATCATTCGCTCCCTTTACTGTGATACTCTTCCTTCATACTGGCTCTTTCCCTTCCCTGCCAGCCCCCTGTGTTAAATGCCACATCCTTCAGGGTTGTGCCTCTCCCAGATGCTTCCATAGCAACTGTACATCCTCTACCATAATACTCATCTCACCAGGTTGGAATAGTCCATTTATGTGTTTCTCCTAGTAAGCTCTGTAAGAGCCCAGACCAAGCCTGTTTTGTTCATTATATCTAGAGCCTGGGATCTGGCCAGGCCTCGGCCCAGTGTCAGTAAAATTTTGGTGAGCAAACAAAGCAATGCATGGATTCTGGTTTTTATATCAGCTGTTGGTAGAATGGTTCACATGAATATGCTTGCAAGTGCCATATCTCATCTGGGATGTTCACAAAACCAAGCTGGAGACTCAAAGCCTTGGATCAGACAGCGGCAAGTTCTCTGAAATAAACGCCATGTCTTGAAGCTCCATGGTAGCGCATATGCTGCCCTTCCCCAGCGACACCAGGAGGCTGCCCGCCTGGGTGTCATCTTCTGGTCCCAGGACAAAGCCCATGAAGGAAGCCTTTGTCTTTGTCATAATGCCCTTTGTTTTATCTAAGACTATTATAAGAAAAAGACATTCTGTTACTCAAAATAACACTATAAAAATAGTAGTAGTCACAATACATTGAATTCTAATTAAGAGCAAGAACTATGGGAGTATCTTAATCTCTCACTGAGTATCCAAAATATAAACAAGGTTTTATCTGTTTAGCCCACAGTGTCACAGAATTGTCCCTGGAATTGTGAAGAAAGGATTGTGTGTCTGAGAACAGATACAGCTTTGTAGCCACACTTGGACTATGCCTGGGCTCCCTGAGCACCACAAAGGTACATTCCTGAAATTCCTAAAAATCAAAGGTGAGATTTGCCCTGGCTGAATGAATACAGCCCCTAGTTTCTGAAAATAGTTTAGGCCCTTGAAAACCAGTATAGTGGAACCTCATAGAAAGCATTTAACTTCCCTGAATCCAGCTCTGAGGAGCTTGGCAAAGAAGGAGAGAGAATTTAAATAGTGGCAGTGAGGGTGGGTGTGCCTGCCTCGATGCCAAGAGTGGGTGGCTCAGAGTGAGGTGGGAGGACAGAGGAGTTTCTTCTCTTCTCTCAGGTAATCTAGCCTTGCTTCCCTGAGGACCTCTTATGGGGTGATGATCTAGCTGAAATAGTGTTCAAAGATTTATGTTTTTTCCTACAAGACCCCTGAGTAAGCTAACAACTTTAGTTTTCAACCAGAGAACCAGGGATCTGCGCCAGTCGTGGATGGAAGACCAGATTCATAGTGCTTCGGTTTTCACTAGGGCACCTGTTAAGGGATTGCTATTCTACGGTAATGGTGACCATAATTTGGTTGTCACTTACTTTAGACTCTGACACCCCCAGTGAGACACAGGGATGTCATCGATTTGATTCTCATTGATTTGATTTAAAATGATCATTGACTCACTCTGAGCTTCGAATTGAGTCTCTGCATATAAATAGAAGAACACTGTAGGATAAATTTGAACAGATTTTTTTAAACTGCTTTGTATCCTTTCTAAAAGACTCACACTTCTGAATCTCCCTACTTGAAATAAAAATAGGATCCAGTATATGGAAGGATGTGATCAAAGAATCATCCTCACCCTGTAGGTGGGGTGTAAATTGGTACATCCTTTTGGGAGGGCAGCTTGATGGCATCCACTGAGACTGGAGATGTAGATACCTTTTGGCCCAGCAAATACATTCCTTTTTACCTCATGCAGAAAAACACTTACATAAATGTACATGGGAGAAGGTGCAAGAATGCTCACTATAACATTATAAGTAATCGTGAAAAATAGATTATAAACAGCCAAAAAGCTTTGCAGTAGGAAAGTGGTTATGGAAAGTGGTTATGGACTATTATGTAGTGATTAAAAAGAATGGGATAGATCTACGAACTCACATGAAGAGTGTACCAAGTAATATCATTATGTGAAAAAACCAAGTTGCAGAACAATATAACTGTATGATATTTATGTAAAATAAAATAAAACATGTATATACAAGTAAATGCATGGAAGGATGTATACCCAACTGATAGATAACTAAGGTTACTTCTGGGGGAGGTTAAGGAGCAATTTACTTTATGTTTGACTTTTCTTATAATGAAAATATATTCATATATTACTTGTGAAATGAAAACAAAGAAAAATGCAAGGAACCACAAACATGGATTTCTGATCACATAGCCACTCGTGATACAATGTGGATGTCTTTGTCATCAACAACAAATCCCATAATCCTTTTTTTCTGAAAATTCAGAGTCACTTAATCAGACTGTAAATCCATACTGTCCTATACAGTAGCCACTGGCCACTTGGGCCTATTGAGCACTTGAAAATGGCTAGTCCAAGTGGAAAAGTGCTGTAAATGTAAAATGCACATCAGGTTTTAAAGTATAAAAAGGAATAGAAAATATCTCATTAATTATTTTTATATAGATTACATGTTGAAATAACATTTTAGATATATTGGACCATTAAATAAAATGTTATTAAAATTAAGGATGGATGTGTGGCTCATGCCTGTAATCCCAGCACTTTAGGAAGCTAAAGCGAGAGGATTGCTTGAGGCCAGGAGTTCCAGACCAGCCTGGGCAACATAGTGAGACCTCATCTCTACAAAAAATTAAAAAATTAGCCAGGCATATTAGCACACACCTGTAGTCCCAGCTACTCAGGAGGCTGAGGTAGAAAGATCACTTGAGCTCAGAAGTTTAAGGCTGCAGTAAGCTATAATCACACCACTGCACTCCAGCCTAAGCAACAGAGCAAGACTCTGTCTCTAAAAAAAAAAATAAAATATATTAAAAATAAAAACATAATGTACATACTTTTAAAATACTTTATTGCTAAAAAAATGCTAACAATCATCTGAGCCTTCAGTGAGTCATGTTTTTGCTGGTGTATGGTCTTGTCTCCATGTTGATGGCTGCTGACTGATTAAGGTAGTAGTTGCTGAAGGTTGAAGTGGTTGTGGCAATTTCTTAGAATAAGACAACAATGAAATTAGACACATCAATTGACTCTTCTTTTCATGAAAGATTTTTCTGTAGCATGTGATGCTGTTTGAGAGCATTTTACTTACAGAAGAACTTCTTATAAAATTGGAATCAGTCTTCTCAAACCCTACTGCTGCTTTATCAACTACGTGTATATAATGTTTTAAGTCCTTTGTTGTCATTTCAACAATGTTCACAGCATCTTCACCAGGAGTAGATTCTATCTTAAGAAACTACTTTCTGGCCGGACGTGGTGGCTCACGCCTGTAATCCTAGCACTCTGGGAGGCCGACGTGGGCAGATCACTCAAGGTCAGGAGTTCGAGACCAGCCTGAACAAGAACGAGACCCCGTCTCTACTAAAAACAGAAAGAAATTAATTGGCCAACTAAAAATATATAGAAAAAATTAGTCGGGCATGGTTGCACATGCCTGTAGTCCCAGCTACTTGGGAGGCTGAGGCAGAAGGATTGCTTGAGCCCAGGAGTTTGAAGTTGCTGTGAGCTAGGCTGATGCCATGGCACTCTAGCCCCGACAACAGAGTGAGACTCTGTCTCAAAAAAAAGAAAAGAAAAGAAACTACTTTCTTTGTTTATCCCTAAGAAGCAACTCTATGTCGTTCAAGTTCTATCATAAGATTGCAGCAATTCAGTCACATCTTCAGGCTCCACTTCTAATTCCAGTTCTCTTGCTATTCCCACCATATCTGCAGTTACTTCCTCCACTGAAGTCTTGAACCCTCAAAGTCTTCCATGAGGGTTGGAATCAACTTCTTCCAAACTCCTGTTAATGTTGATTTTTTACCTCCTCCTATGAATCACAAGTGTTCTTAATGGCATCTAGATTAGTGAATCCTTTCCAAAAGTTTTCAATTCACTTTGCCCAGATCCATTAGAGAAACCATTATCTATGGTAGCAATAGCCTTTACAAAATGTATTTCTTAAATAATAAACCTTGAAAGTTGAAGTTACTCCTTGACCCATGGGCTGCAGAGTGGATATTGTGTTAGCAGGTGTGAAAACAACATTAATCTTCTTGCAAATCTCCATCAGGGCCCTTGGGTGACTAAGTGCCTTGTCAATGAACAGTAATATTTTGAAAGGAATCTTTTTTTCTGAGAGTAGGTCGCAACAGTAGGCTTAAAATATTCAGTAAATCATGCTGTAAACAGATATACTGTCATTCAGGCTTTGTTGTTCCATTTATACAGCACAGTAGATTTAGCATAATTCTCAAGGCTCTAGGATTTTCAGAATGGTAAATGAGCATTTGGCTTCAATTTAAAGTCAGCAGCTGCGTTAATCCCTAATAAGAGAGTCTGTCCTTTGAAGCTTTGAAGCCAGGCATTGACTCAATGAAAGTCTTAGAGAGCTCCTACCTGGCCTCCCTATTTCTTGAGACATAATAACATTGAATTTAGGTCAGTTAATAACCCTACAGTGGCTTCTAAGTGTTCAAGTGAAAGGAAGAGCCCTACATCTTTCCCTTTAAATCAAAAGCTGGATGATTAAATTTAGTGAGAAAGACATGTCTAAAGCTGAGATAGGCTGAAAGCTAGGTCTCTTGTGCCAAACAGCCAAGCTGTGAATGCAAAGGACAAGTTCTTGAAGGGAATTAAAAGTGTTAGTCCAGTGAACACACAAATGAGAAGAAAGTGAAACAGCTTTGTTGCTGATATGGAGAAAGTTTCAGTGGTCTGGAGAGAAGATCAAACCAGCCACAACATTCCCTTAAGCTAAAACCTAATCTAGAGGAAGGTCCTAACTCTCTTCAATTCTTCGAAGGCTGAGAGAGGTGAGGAAGCATCAGAAAAAGTGTTTGAAGCTAGCAGAGGTTGAAGGAAAGAAGCCATCTCTATAACATAAAAGTGCAAGGTGAAGCAGCAAGTGCTGATGGAGAAGCTGCAGCAAGTCATCCAGAAGATCTAGCTGAGATCATTGATGTAGGTGGCTACACTGAACAACAGATTTTCCATGCAGATGAAAGTCTTTTTCTTCTTCTTCTTCTTCTTTTTTTTTTTTCAGAGACAAGGTCTTGCTCTGTTACCCAGGCTGGAGTGCAGTGGCACAATCAAAGCTCACTGTTACCTTGAACTTGACACTATGATAATTCTGGAAATTATAGACTTTTGAGGCTGGGCTCAAGCAGTCCTTCCCACCTCAGCCTCCTGAATAGCTGGGACTACAGGTGCTTGCCACCGTGCCAGGATAATTTTTTAAATTTTTGTAGAGATGGGGTCTCACTATGTTGCCCAAGCTGGTCTGGAACTCTTGACCTCAAGTGATCCTCCCACCTCGGCTTCCCAAAGTGCTGGGACTACAGGTGTGAGCCACCACGCCCGGCCTAAAAACAGCCATCTACCAGAAGAAGATACCATCTAGGACTTTAGCACATGGAAAGGATTCATTGGATCAGATGGATTTTCATTGATTTTAATGCAAACAAACAACTTGGCATTTAGGCTTTCAGTGCTTTTGCTTAGTGAGTCACCTTCAACAAGTACTGCCCAACACTAACAAGTGGCTCACATCTCTGTTTTCAGTGGAAGACCAACAGACACCAGTACCTTTCATTCTCACTCATACTGGGTGCTATTTGACTACTACTGTTATACTACTGTGGTGTATAGGACAGACAAAACTCCTTCAAAGGAAAAATGTGGGAATAAGGGGGCAAGAGATCAGACTGCTGGAGCAGAAAGATGTGGCCAAGGGAGAGAAAAAGGCCAAAGAGGCCCCAACCTTATCAGGCTTTGTCCAGAGGTGTTGAACTAGCATCTGCTCTTGAGAGGTGGGGCTCAAGGACCCCCGATTAAAGGCTAGGAAGGGAAAGGCAGTCTCAGTGGCCATGCAGGTAACAAAGACTGGCTGGACCCTTCTTGAGAGGGTGTTACTGAGCCCAGGCTGAGGATGGAGAACACAGGCGAAACACCCAGAGATAGTAGGTTTATCCAGTTTAATTTTAGAAGGCTCTCCCAAAGCAGTGCATACTGCACTCTCTGGCAGCCACAACTATTATAGCAACTATAGCAACTTGGTCAGTTTCTTTCCCAGATGGGTTGGGGCTGCTGTTCTCCCCATTCTGCCACCCTTACCCCTTCAACTTGCCCACTAACCAGATGGGCATATTTGGCAGCCCCATTCAAGGGTCTGAGAATGTGGGACAGTACATAGCTGGGGAGGGGGGTGGGCATGCTCCACAAAAACAACAGGCAGGAGGCTGGCTTCCCAGCATTTGACTAGGGAAATCCACACATAAGAGACTGAATTTACTGTGCAACTCCACTGAGGTGACCGGAGGACAGGAACAAGATGGTAACAAGCCAGTGCTACCAACTGCCCACCTTCCTACCTAGAGCAAGGCCGTGTGTAAGAGGCTGGTTAGCTTGGAAGCAAAGCGGGACTGGCATGCGGCCAACGCTGTGCAGGGAGGGCAGGAGCCAGGCCTTGCCTATGACAACGACAGAGAGGGCTCTTTCTTGGAGATGAGTGCTGTGGGCTTTTGTAGAGAGAAGCCATTGGAACCATCCAATCTAGTTCTCCAGACCTTGACCCCACAGATTAGGGAGGCCTGGGATCCTGGCTCCAAGTAACCTCTGCTTAGCCTTGGGCTTCCCCAGAGAGATGTCAGATGTGTCTGCCTCATGGACGTTGCCGACCTCCACACAGTCATTGAGTGTTGGGGACGATGCAGGGCAGTGGATCTTGCCTTCCCTGCTGTGAGGAACATAAAGTAGCACAGCTGCCCTGGAAAGTTTGGTATCCTCGAAGACTGTCGACTGTGCACCCCAACAGCCTGGCGAGTCCACCCCTCGGTGTACAGCCTAGAGCCCTGGACTTTACAATGTTGAGCTCACATTCTCCCTGCAAGAATCTGAAGGATGTGGTTTTCTTTTGTACACTTAAAGTTATGTAGAACCTTAACATAAGTAGAACTTTTCCCCATAAGTTTAAATAAACTTGCAAAGTCTATAATTTCCAGAATTATCATAATGTCAACACTTCAGAGCAGTTAGTCACTCTTCGAAATGTATCCATACGAATATAAATGCCACAGTGATTTGATACCCACAATCATCACTTGAAAAATACACAAATAAGTTTTTCTTGAACAGTTGCACATTTTATATTGTTTAACTTTCTCTCTGAACTTATATTTCCATCCCACACAGCCCTGGGAATATCTTCATGCTCCCTGGAAAATCCAGAGTCCCAGCGGAGTTGATCCGTGACCTGGTACCCATTCACGCCCCTTGCCCCGGTTGGCCAAGTTGAGTCGAGTTTAGTCTAGCTGGGTAATTTTCCAGGAAGATCCTGACCAGCTGGGTGTTTTCCCAGCCCAGTGAGCCGTTGAAATTTAGTTCCTTTCCAGTCCCTTTCTTTACTCATCAAAAAGGGTCTGAACCAGGGCCCTGACATGCAGGGACCAATAACACTCTCAAAACTTATGAACAGTTGTTGATTATATAAACAACAATTAATTTCACATACTTATAGCTACCTTTATTGAGAGTTTGTAATGTACTAACTCTCACTGTTCTAAATACTTTATATGCCCTATATACCCCATAATCCTCACAATGCAGTTTAACCTGTTACCTTACTACTAACCAATTTTACTAACAACAGGAAACTGTCTTCCGAAACCAAAAATCTAGCTCCCTAAGTCAAATTGCTTATTAACATCCAGGAATTTATGGGGTAGGCAATATCATTTTCCAGACATAACTGGTAACTTTTCACAAACCAGAAGCCACAGTTGGAGAAGAGATACCTAAAGACATCTTAATTGTATTGAAATCTGGGATAAGAACATGCACTACATTCTTCATGTCAAGTGCTTTCAACGCACTAAAATCAACACAGGATAGTAAGTAGTGGAATAAGCCGTGTGGGACCACAAAGTGTTTGTTTCAGGGTCCCAAGTCCAGCACAGTCCCATCTGCGAAGACGGGATGTCGCTGATGAGCGGGAGGGCAGCTTGGAAGAGGAGCCGCTAGGGGGTGGCAGAGCGCAGCGGAGCCGGGTCGGTCGCAGGCGCCACGCGGTGGCCCTGCCGCAGGAGCCAACCCAGATGAGAAAGCCTGGCGGGAGAACCCCTCTGACTGCCAATTCCTCACCGCCAGCACACAGCTCCTCCCGAAGGGGAAGCGGGGCGGGTCGCCTCGAGGGAGGTTATGGACCAGTACTGGCCAACTCATAATGGCGTGATTTCAAATTTTCTAGTAGCCACTTAAAAAAGAAAAAAAAAACAGGTGATGCAAATTGTACTAGTAGTTTTTAGCTAACTCCATATATCCAAAATGTTATCATTTCATCCTGTCATTAATATAGAAATCGTTCAGATATCTTACATTCCTTTTTCAGTAGTAAGTCTTTGAAATCTGATATTTTCTATTTACTGCTCTTCTTAAGTGGACTAGTTACATTTCAAGGGCTCGGTAGCCACTTTTGGCCATAGATAGTTCATTTGGGTCAGGTTAGCACCTGCTGTGGGACCAAGGGCTTAGGAGGATTTGGGTAGGATCCTGGGGAGATGGTCTGGTCAAGGACTTCTCCTGGCCCATCAACAGCCTTGACCTCCAGCCCTGCCAGCCCACATCTCCCACACACAGGGAGGCCTCCAGGCCTTGCTGTCTCTCTCTTCACCCCTCAGGCCCCCTCCTTGCTACACCAGAGCTGCTTTCTGCAATGCAGCTTAGCCTGTCCTGCCCCAGATCAGGAAACTTTTGTGGCTCCCCTGTCCCTCTGCTTCCTTCTGGTCTGCGACCAGGGTGCTCAGGATTCAGGAGGTTTGAGAGTTTAGATGGCTGAACTTCAGAGGAGGACAGTGAGTGGGAAGACGACACCACCACCACCACCTGCATTCTTGATCCAGTTTCCCACCAGGAAGGCAGATCCGAAGGAAAGAGCAGGCTCTGGACTCACGAAGCCTGGTGGGATCCCAGTCGTGCGGCCTTGGGAAAATGCTTAAAGCTCTCTCTGCGCCTTAGTTTCCTCATGGGTAAAATGGAGATAATAAGAAGGTTGTTGTGAGGATTCGATGAGATACTTATAATAATGGTTGGCACATAGTAAGAGCTAAATAATAGTTAACTTTTTAAAGTCTATCTTGGCATAACTGTATTTCAAAGCTAAAGAACAATTATTGTTTGGCAGAATATATAAACTACTGAGAGCTGGGCATGGTGGCTCAAGCCTGTAATCCCTGCACTTTGGGAGGCCAGGGAGGGAGGATTGCTTGAGCCCAGGAGTTTGAGACCAGCCTGGTCAACATAGCGAGGCCCTGTCTCTATAAAAAATTTTATCCAGGCATAGTGGCATGCACCTATAGTCCCAGCTACCTGGGAGGCTGAGGTGGGAGGATCACAAGCCCAGGAGTTTGAAGCTGCAATGAGCTATGATCATGCCACTGCACTCCAGCCTGGGTGACAGAATAAGACCCTGTCTCCAAAAAATAAATACGTATTTATTTATTTTTTACCGAGAAGCTGGGCAAGGTGGCTCACACCTATAATCCTAGCACTCTGGGAGGTCGAGGCGGGAGGATCGCTTGAGCTCAGGAGTTTGAGACCAGTCTGAGCAAGAGTGAGACCCCATCTCTACCAAAAAGAAAGAAAAACCGCCAGCCAGGTGCTGCTGTGTGTGCTTGTGGTCCCAGCTACTTGGGAGGCTGAGGCAGAAGGATCTCTTTAGAGCCCAGGAGTTGGAGGTTGCAGTGAGCTACAATGACACCCGCCACTGCACTCTCCCCAGGGCAACAGAGGGAGACTCTGTCTCAACAAAAAAACAAACAAGGCAATTGAACATCCCTCCTCACAACCCTCGACCCCTTTCAAAAAAAGAAAATCGAAACTACCAAGGGCTGTCTCAGTGGCTGCGCTGCCAGAGACTGGCCTGACATTGCTGTGATCAAACCCTTGCCTATGGCGCCAGGCCTGGGCTGTTATGTCATCGCATCCTGTCACCTCCAGCCAAGTAGAGCCCACACCTTGCCAGCTAAAAACTTTTAACGACGTAAAGAAAAAGATTATCAATTTTTAAAAAACTCTTTTTAAAACAATAGTTGTTTGCTAATAAATGGCTACTGCGTATTAAGAGCTTGCGAAGCATCAGGTGTCTTTTGTTCTTTAAACGTGCTTTAACACATTTGATTCTCACAACAACTTTATGAATGAGATTCTGTTTCACAGCCGAGGAGACAGTTCTACAGCTAGGAAGGGGCAGAAGTAGGGCTGGCCCCAGAGTCTGACTCTGCCCTGTGCCACCTCCCCAGTGCTCTGCGTCCCATATAAGTGATCTCCCCCAGAGAAGCCCAGCTCTTGCCATAGCATGGGGGGCTCCGTCGCCCCCTGCCTGAAGCCGCAGACCAGCCTCCGTTCTGTGCGCACCCATCCTTCTTTCCCCTTTTGATTTTCAGGCCTCTGTGTCTTTGTTGATGCTTCTTCCCTGAGCACCCTTTTCTACTTTTCACCAGCAAAATTTGTTCCTGCATCCCTTAGGCCTCACCTTAAAAGGTCTCACCTAATGAGTGTGATGCGCGCCATGTGGGGAATGGACATGCTTGAAGGTCTGACTGGGGGGGTGGGGTGGGGGGGAAGGGAGGAAAAGGCAACACATGTAACCTAAACATTTGTACCCCCATAATATGCTGAAATAAAAAAAAAAGTTATGAGATAGCTATACATGTATTATCAAGAATATGGAACAATGAAAAAAAAAACCCCTCTCACCTCTGGGAAGCTCTTTCAGTCACCCCAGCCTGACCCGAGCTATGCTGTGCTCTGGGCCTGTGTTCCCAGGCTCCATCCAGAGGCTGTGAGTGATGCTGGAATCCAGTTGCTCATACCTGGAGGTCAGTTTCCTGCACGGTGACAAGGACCAGGCCCAGGCCCACGCTGGGAAGCCCGTTAGGCCAAGGCTTGATTTCTGACTCTGCCACCTCCTTCATGGGTGCTGTAAACAAAAGGCCTAATTCACTGTGCCTTAAAGATGTCATGAGTGTTTTTGGCAATATGTGTAAAGTTCCTGACACATATTAGATGCTTCATAAATGATGGCTTCTTATTATCAAAGACAATGACTATGTTAGATTTTTCTCTGAATTAAAAATAAAAGATAGTTTCTTAATAATCAAAAAATGACATAATCAGTACATTGATATAGAAAGCAATTTGGTAATAACCTTAAACATTTTAAATGCACTTTTCCTTTGTGCTTCTGGGAAATTATCCTACAAGTATATTCCCATAGGTAAGAACTTACATATGCACAAGAATATTCACTATAGCAAAATATTGGAAACCACCAAAATGTCCTATGCTAGGGAACTGTTTAAACAAATTGTAGTATGTCCATCGGATGGGATACCATGAAATTGTGTATAATAATGAGATGCCTCTATGTATATTGGGATAAACTATTTTCCAGGATTTAAAAAAGAAAAGCAAAGTGCAGAATAGTGTGAAAAATGTTACAGTTTGTTAAAAACGAAAGACTATATATGTAAGTGCATATATATATATATATCTGAATATCTCTGGAAGGAAATACCAGAATCTTCTTTCAGACGTAGTCTCTGAACAAGGGGCTATAGAGCTGGGCTTCAGTTCCATGGAAAGGAGACTTGTTTTTCACTGCCTACTCTTTTTTGAATGTTGTATGATGTGCCATATATAGATTAAAATTTTAACTAATTTAAAAATAAAAACGAACACCCAAAGATATTCAGTCTCCACTGTCATAAGGAAAATCCAGATTAAAACAATGAGATTATACTTTTCACCTGTCAGATTGGCCAGCATTATAAAGCCTAGTTTCAAGGATTGGCTCCCTCTGGGCCCACCATACCTTGCTGGCAGCAGAGTAAAATGGTACGGATAATTGTTTTTCTTTTTTAGAGAGGGGATCTTGCTCTGTCTCCCAGGCTAGAGGGCACTGGTGTGATCATAGCTCACTGCAACCTTGAATTTCTGTGTTCAAGTGATCCTCCCACCTCAACCTCCCAAGAGCTGGGATGACAGGTGCAAGCCACTGCACCCAGTGGTACAGCTAATTCTGAAACAACTTGGGAGTATCTAGTTTCTATTCCCTACGGCAACCACCTCCACATTTTTCATACATAGTTTACCCCTATGCAGTGTTGAGAAAGTACACACAATTTTGTATCTATTTTTCCCATTAACTTCATAACTTAGCATTGGTTAACTTCTGTGCCAGGTCCGTGAGTCTCTCTCCACATCTCTTAATGGCTTGGGGGTGGAAGGCAGGTGGGCTGGGGTATGCGATGAAGATGAGGTGGAGAGTTCTCTGTGCTCCGGGTTCCCACAGGGCAGAGCTTCTCAACCTACTGGTCTGGATAATTCGTGGTTGTGGGGTTGTCCTGGCGCACTGTAGGATGTTTAGTATCGTCTTTGATCTCTACCCACTAAAGGCCAGTACCATCCCCCTCCCCAGCTGTGACAACTGAGTGTTCTTTAGACATTGCCAAATGTCTCCTGGGGGTACAGTTACCAGATTCAGCTAGTAAAAATACCAGCCACCTAGTTAAATTTGAGTTTGGATTTCAGACAAATAATTTTTCAGTGTAAGTATGCCCTAAAGGACATATTGGGTAGAGAACACACTTATGCTGAAAAATTACTTGTTTATCTGATATTCAAACTTAACTGGCACCCCTAGGAGTGGGGGTGGAGGGAGCACCCTCAGCTGAGAACCACTGCCAGGGTGCCAGGCACAAAGGAGCAGAGGAGGGATCCTCGCTCCATGGAGCTGACAGTCTCATCGCGGGAAACACACAACGGGAGGCAACAGCAGGTGCAGCTCAAGGTCTTTACGTGCCCGGCAGGGCTGAGCCTCCACCTCCTGGTTCTGCTTCTCCCTTCTCCTACTCAAACCGCTCTCCCCAAGGGTGTCTATGACCTAGTCACACTCTGCTCTCCACAGGCAGAAGTCACTGAAACCAAAGGAGCAAAGGGAGCCTCCAGTGGGCAGGTGCAAAGGGCTGGTGGGCGCCTGGGGTCTTTATCTCCCACAGGAAGCACACATCTGAGCCTGGGGAGCTTCGAGAAGCAGGCTCACAGGGCTGTCTCCACACAGGGTTTGGGGACCCTGGAGGATGGGCCCCTGGGCTTGGCAGAGGGGAGCAGATTCAGAAGCTGGGGGCAGTGGCTGAGACCGTCCATCATTTGATGAATCTGTTTACTGAGCACTCACTGAGGCCACACGTCTGGGTGCTGGGGAGCCCTCAGCCAACAGGCGGAGCTGGTGACTGAGGTGATGCTCGCAGCGGTGCGGAAGTGCAGGCAGGAGGCGCGGCCAGCGCTGTCTGGGAAGGGAGGCACGTGCAGTGGGAGTCCAGAGGATGAGCCTGACTGCTCTGGGGGGCAGAGGGTGATCAGTGGGCAGTTTGGTCAGCTCTGGACATATGTGGGTCCAAGGTGCCTGACACACATCCAGGGCACATGGCCAGGGACCAGAGAACTGTGGGTCTGGGCTCAGGAGAGACAGGTGAGGAGAAGCCCTGGAGGAAGGTGGGATGGCAGGAGCTGGCTGGAGAGAGAGGAGGACAAGGACAGAACTGGAAGCCTCGGGATTTCAGGCAGTGAGGGAGACTTAGAAGACAAGGCCAGAGAGGGAGGAGGGTGTTGATGTGGAGCAGCCAGTGGAGAAGAGAGTTCCCAGGGAGAGCAGAGCTGTAAGCAGTTCTGCTGAGTGGGCTGAGTGGGCGGTGGGCTAGAGGTGGTGATGGTCCCCCGGGGTCATGAGCTTCCTGTAGCTGCAGCCCCTCAGACCAAGCAGCTGGGGTGGTAACGCTAGGACACCCTCTCCCCCAGCCCAGGCTGCTCCTACTCACTGTAGCCTCCTGCTGCTCCCTGGACATATCAGATGGGCTCCTGCCTCAGGGCCTTTGCACTTGCTGTTCCCTCTGCCTGGAGGATGCCCCAGTACGTCCTCATCTCCTTCAGGTTCTTCCTCTAATGTTATCACCTCCATTAGGCCTTCCCTAGCAATCGATTTAAAACAGCAAACCCCTCCCATCATTGCCTAATTCCTTTCCTCACTTAATATTTCTCCATAACACTTTTATCGCCATCCGATGAAACCTATGCTAAAATTCTCTAAGTTTTTGTTTTGATTTGGATGGATAATATGTTCACATGGTTCAAAATTTAAAGTTGCATTCACTCTTTCCTGATTCAAACAGTACTGCCATGAATAACCTTGTGCCGGCATCATTTCTTACCGTGCAGTTGAAGCTCTAGGCTACCATTCCAGAAATGGGATTTCTGGGTCAAGGAGTAAGTGTATTTATCATTTTATCTTACTTTTTAATTTTTTCCTGCTCCTTGACTGGAATGTAGGCTGATGAGAGAGCAGGAATTTTTCAACCTGGGGCTTGGAGCATAGTATGTGCTTAAAAAATACATGTTGAATGAATGAATAAACCCATTCCTGGAAGCCTGAGGATATGCTCCTTACAACCGTTCCAAACTCTGTCCCCTTCCCAACCACAGGGCTATGGATCCCTAGGACTTCTGAAGGCAACAGATGGACCTATCACCTCTGCCAGAAGTCACAGGCCTTTTTCCTCGACAGATACAGGGTTGCCATTCTATGTCCTGGCTGTCCCTCTCCCTCTGCTTCCCAAATTTTACCCAGGAAGGCATTAAAAAAAATGTCTACTAAGCAGCATGCATCATCATCTCTAAATTCCCTTATCTGACTACATTTTCCTCTTTTCTAATAATTTACAAAATCATCCAATACTATTATATTAATAGAAGAATTATCAGGTGACAGAGAAAGTGGGATGCTTTTCAAAAATGCAATTCACTCATGGGGTGAATGGTAATTTTGCACCAGGCCCCTGCTGGCAATGAGACTAGAGACGTGATGGAAATCATCCCTGCTGTCAAGGGGGTTCATCACTCACAGGAAGACAGCACTCAGAACAGTTTCCTGGAGGGCAGGGGCTGTCTCTTCTCATCTTGGAGCCCCTAGTTTTCAGCACGGTGTCTGGCATATTCAAGGTAAGTGTGCTGTTAGCTGGTTAAGGTTGGAGTTCCCCAGGGGTCTAGGACAAGGGTGCAGAGGTTGACCTGAATGACTCTTTCATTTTCTCTCACCTGTCAAAAGGACTTTCTGTTAGTTGGTTGGTTGACTTTGGTTTCATGTTTCTGGGTGTGTCTGTTGATATTTGTCTGAGTCAACTGTTTAACTGCAGGAAACAGGCCATTCTGATTCCTCTCTGAGTCCCTCAGTGAATTCCCGAGTAGGTATGAGGGCTTCTCCGTGGCCTTCTAGGTCCATGAGAGTGAGGAGGAAGGAGGAGGGGTTAAAATCAGGAGCCAGACCAATCTGGGTTCAAATCCTGGCCTGACAACTTAGTAGCTGTGAGCTTTCGGGCAGCTAAGACTAAAGTTCCCCTCAATCTGTGTGCCAGCCCCACCTGCCCTTCCTTCTCCCCCAGCCCCCATAACCAGCCATCCCAATAAAGAGAAGGAAAGGGCAAAGTCCAGAACCCATGACTCAGGGCTAGGCAGGAGGCAGAGCTTCCATGACAGCAGTCTGTGTGCCCAAGGCAGGGCCACCTCCTTCATCCTCATGGTCATGGGCTCTTTATAAAGAACAAAACCTGGGACCCACAGCTGTAGATTATTTCTGAGGATTTTTTTTTTTTTTCCAACAGCAAAAGCTGAGCATCTGAGGATCTTTTGTGGCTGCAGCTCCAGATACCTTTTGGCTCCTAACCTAAACTTCCTGGACTTTCTGAGAGGTCCAGATATAAATTAGAGCATTGTTTGGATATCTTTAATTCCATCCGGCACTCAAGTATCCATAGTGTGTGTAACCAGGGGAGCTCTTAACAAACTTTGGTAAACAGAAAAAGAGAAGATTTCTAGACACTGGACACCTGCCTCAGTGTTTATGCTGGAACAGGTGATCTCCAATTTCTATATTGACTGCACCACCAAGAAAAAAGGTCCTTTAAGACCTAAAGAAACTGGAGATAATCTTTTGACTCTAAAGAAATTGAAGATTCGAGAGAGGTTGAAACAATCTGAACTTGAAGGCTATCCAATGGTTATTTCTTTAACAAAACAAAACAAAACAAGGTCTTGTTCTTTCACCCAGGCTGGAGTGCAGTGGCACGATCACAGCTCACTATAGTCTAGAACTCCTGGCTCAAGCATTCCTCCTACCTCAGCCCCCTGAGTACCTGGGACTACAGGTGTCCATTACCACGTCTGGCTAATTTTTTTAAAAAAATTTTTTATAGAGGCCGGGTGTACTCTGGGAGGCCAAGGTGGGTGGATCGCTCAAGGTGAGGAGTTCGAAACCAGCCTGAGCAAGAGCGAGACCCTGTCTCTACTAAAAGAAGAAAGAAATTAATTGGCCAACTAAAAATATACAGAAAATATTAGCCGGGCATGGTGGCGCATGCCTGTAGTCCCAGCTACTTGGGAGGCTGAGGCAGAAGGATTGCTTAAGCCCAGGAGTTTGAGGTTGCTGTGAGCTAGGCTGATGCCACGGCACTCACTCTAGCCTGGGCAACAGAGTGAGACTCTGTCTCAAAAAAAAAAAAAAATTTTTTTTGTAGAGACAGGGTCTCACTATGTTGCCCAGGCTGATCTGGAACTTCTTGCCTCAAGCAATCCTCCTGTCTCAGCCTCCCAAAGTGCCAGGATCACAGGTGTGCACCACCACACCCAGCCTCCAACAGTTATTTCAAGAGACAATGGCAATTAAGGCAAGGGATTTAGCCTTCAAGCAGGAACAAAATAGTAATTGCAGATTTGGGATGGTGTCTATATCAGTAGAGAAGGAAATGTAATTCCAAGTCCCTAAACTGAGGCTGTTCAAATGGAGTGTTCCACTGTAGGCCAGGAGAGATAAAAGAGATGTACCAACTAAATGCAATATATACACTTTACTTGGATCCAGATTCAAATGAACCAACTACGAAAAGGAAAAAAACACGAGACATTTAGGGAAATTTGAAAACTGACTAGATGTTAGATAGAGGTTGGCGATCTTTTTTTTTTTGAGACAGAGTCATCACAGCTCGTGTGGTGTCATCACAGCTCACAACAACCTCAAACTCCTGGGCTCAAGCTATCCTCCTGCCTTGGCCTCCCGAGTAGCTAGAACTACACCCAGCTAAGTTTTTCTATTTTTAGTAGAGACGAGGTCTCGCTCCTGCTCAGGCTGGTCTTGAACGAGATTGACTAGATCTTAATAACTGTTGAAGCTGAGTGATGGGGACATGAAGTTCATTTTGCTATTTTTTCTACTTCTGCCTATGTGTGAATTTTTCCATAATACAGTAAAATAAAATAAGGCCAGAAAAGAAAAAATGGAATATTTCAAATGTTCAGATCAAGTACTTCTCTTTCCTTATATATCACTGATTGCTTAAAATCAGGCCACATTTTCATATTTGAATCACAATTTTCTGGTACAATTTTGTATTTTTCCTGGAGTTTCTTGGCACCTTTCTTGTTCCTTTTTGAGACAAGAAATGTGTGCCTTCTTTATCATATGACTAAGGGCTTCTAGCTTCTTAATTGTGCTATTTATCGCCTGAAATTCGCTTTTTTTCTTAAAAACCTTTTAAAGACTTTGTTATAGGAGTCTCTTTTCCTGTCCTAATTTAAATAAAATGCTTCCGGGCAAATAGTTATCACAGTGGAGTTTCTTTACAAGGTATGCCTGGGTTAGTTCTATTGTTTCTTGGTTATTAGGTGGCTTAGGTCAACTCCCCAGGAGCAGAGCCCAACACATAGATTCTCGTGAAAGTGATCAATTGAGGGAATAATCTCAGAAGAGGAGAGAGGGAAGCAGGATAGGGCAGAAAAAGAAAGCTAAATAAACTAGGAGGTATTCTTGGCTGGAGACTAGCTTCAGGCTGGTCCCTCCTTGAGTCGGGGATGGTGGGGGGCATCTTGTGTAGCAGATCTCAGCAGCTTGGCAATGCCCCAGACTGGCGAAGAGGATTTGGATGGTCACCGGCACCATCCACAACACCAGGATGCTCCAGGCTCTCCAACCTGAGCGTGCACCACTCTCACCTGGAGGGCTTGTTAAAATACAGATCGCTGGGTCCCCACCACCAGAGTTTCTGATTCCATAGGTCAGAGATGAGGCCCTTGCATCTGCTTTTTTAACAAGTTCCCGGATGCTGCTTCTGGAACTATCCTTTGAGAATCAAAGCACTACATTATATCTTCTTCTTTTGTTTTCCTTTTCCTAGACTACGAGCTCAAGTAACTTTTTTTTTTTGAGACAGAGTCTCACTCTGTCGCCAGGACTAGAGTGCTGTGGCATCAGCCTACCTCACAGCAACCTCAAACTCCTGGGTTCAAACAATCCTCTTGCCTCAGCCTCTCGAGTAGCTGGGATTACAGGTGCGCACCACCACGCCAAGCTAATTTTTTCTGTTTTTAGTAGAGACAGGGTCTCACTCTTGCTCAGATTGGTGTCAAACTCTTGAGCTCAAGCTATCCACCCGCCTTGGGCTCCCAGAGTGCTAGGATTACAGGCGTGAGCCACCGCACCTGGCCAAGCTCAAGTAACTTTTGTCAGCAAGAGTGCATGGAAGGTAAATTTTATTAGTTCTCACGAGTCTATTTTGCCCCTCTGCTTGTTTTGTAATTTGCAGGCCACTGTTTTATAGCTTCTAGCTTCAGAGAAGCCCAATGCTAATTTAATTTATTTATTCCCTTACAGATAATTTTTTTTTTTTTTAATTTTAGAGATGGGACTTACTCTGTTACCCAGGCTGGAGTGCAATGGCATGATCATAGCTCACTGTAACTGTAACAGAAGGAATGGCTTGAAAAAAATGGCAAAAATGCTTTATGTCTCTTTAAGACATCCCCCACACCTTTTGGAGAGCTAGGACCTGCATCCCTGTCTCAGGCCAGTGGTCAGGAGGGGCAGGGGACTGTCCTTTGTTCTTTGTGACACAGGAGATGGGATTAATTGGGCAGAGGTCACAAGATTGTCTTAGCTAAAGATCGGATTGATCAGAACCTTTAAAAGCTCTGTATTTCTGCTCAAAAGTAGGATGCTGGTACTTTAAGACAGTTGTCTGCCAACCTTCTCATTTGCTGGCAAATTAATAAACTTCTCCCTTTTTTGTTTGTTTGTTTTTTCATTTCCCATAAATGTTAAAATTAATAAACTTCTCTTTCCTTCTCCTCAAACTATTTGTCCTCTCGTTCTTCTGGTGTGTCCTCAAAGACAAGTGCCAAGCTATTGGTAACATAACCTTGAACTCTTGGGCTCAAGAGAAGCTCCTGCCTAACCTTCCGGAGTAGCTGGGAGTATAGGTGTGTGTTACTATACCTGGCAAATTTTTTTTTTTTTTTTTTAAGACAGGGTCTTGCTTTGTTGCCCAGATGTGAGGGCTATGGCATGATCATAGCTCACAGCAACCTCAAATTCCTGGGCTCCAATGATCCTCTTGCCTCAGCCTCCCAAGTAGCTTAAGCTATTTTTTCTATTTTTTGTAGAGACAGAGTCTCGCTCTTGTTCAGGCTGGTCTCGAACTCCTGGCCCCAAGCGATCCATCCTCCCTCCTTGGCCTCCCAAAGTACTAGGATTACAGGCATGAGCCACTATGCCAGTCCTGATTTTTTTTTTTTTTCTTTCATAGAGACAGGGTCTTGCTATGTTCCCCAGGCTGGTTTTGAAATCCTGGCCTCCAGCAGTCCTCCTGCCTTAGCCTCACGAAGTGCTAGGATTATTGGCGTGATCCACCTAGCAGGCCTAGTAACCTTGACCACTTGATTAAAGCAGTATTTGTCAGATTTTTCCACTTTAAAGTTACTATTTTTTTTCCCGTTCCATACTCTGTTCTTTGGGAGTGAGTCACTAAGTCCAGCACACATTCAAAGGAGGAGGGCCAATTAAGCTCCATCTGGAAGGGAAAGTATCTATATATATTGTTTGGTACTCTTCTATAAGGAAATTTTGTCCCTTCTCCCCCATGTATTTATTTATTTAACCATTTGTTTAGATCGGTGTGGACTCATGTTTATTTATTTTATACTTTGGGCTATAATCCAATATGACATTATTTATTTTGTCGCTCATATTGTTCCAGCTCTGGCTGCTGAGAGCTTTCAGATTGGCTCCTGTGTCCCTTTGACATCCTCATTTTTTTTTAGCACTTACTTATTTTCTGGCACTAGCTTCTAGACTTTTTAATTATATTTTTTATTTGGGCAATCATATTTTTCATTCCCCGGGCCTCTTTTATTGGCGATTTTTCTCATTTTATGAATACAATATAATCTCATATTAGAATGTGTTTCTAATCATAATATTGAAAATGCTATGTATTGGATTGAAATGATCAGAATTACTCTCTAGATAAAGCAGGGAAAACTTAATTATAGTTACAGAACATATGTAAATGTTGTAACTCTTGGCAATGAAAAGTAATAGTATAACTGTCAGCCTCAGAAGGCTGGGGTGGAGGAGGAGAGATCAAATAGTGCCCAGGTGCTCACTTTTTCATTTTACATAGTAGAAATCAAGAGATACTATCTACAGTGGATAGAACGGGGAATAAAGGTCTTCAGCGATTATTAATCAATAGAAGAATAAACTAACATTATAACATAATGTGGAAAGTATTGGAGATGAACATTAGCGAAAATGAGCAAATGTCTTAATTTTTTTCATGAGAGGAATCGATAAATGGCAATTCATTTGACAAATTAAGAAATTGAGGTGGATGCATATCAATCAGATTTGTGGTCCAAGTCACCATAGCTAAAAGCTGAAAAGGTTAAAATTGGGTTTTTTAGAGAGAGGGTGTAGGGCAGGCTGGAATGGGGTGGCGGGGATGGTGTGGCATGGGACTTCAGCTTTTCCTTTACTAATGTTCTGTATTGAAACATTTTGAAAAGTATGATTTTATAAAAAATAATTAAAATGTATATCAATGTTGACTGTAGAAATACACTGGCCGTGATGGAACGTGCAGGGTGGGAGGGGATGTGTTGGGGCTGGGTGGGGCAGGAAAGACATGTCCCTGCTTTGGAGAAGTGTAATGTGTGCCGGGGGGAGGGGCTGTAGCTGCAGACCTAGCACGTGCTGAGCTTCAGATCCTGTTTGGGGACTGAAGATATGGAGCCGTCTTTGCTCTGGATATTTAAACCAATCATTAAGAAAAGACTGCGACCTTAGAGTTGGCGCTCCCTATCGTAGGAAGGTATAGTCCACCAACACTTTTGTTTTCCAGTGAAGGAAGTTGGGGGCTTCCCAGGAGGTATGGTGACCAATTAGCCCAGTTTGCTGACTGTCCTAGTTTTAAAACTCATAGTCCTGCATTTCAAGAAACTCCTTGGTTCTGGGCAAACCTGTGAAGTTGGTCACCCTTCCAAGGGGGTAATTCTAGCCCACCGGCTCATTCCTCCTCAGTCTTGGTTCTGCTACAGGAGAACCTCTAGAGCCCCTAGCATGGCCAGGTTTCTGAATTTTGAAGGGTCTGCAGTAGTATATTTGGGGGTGCAGATCAGGGAGCCAGTAATGCTGATTTCTGGGTCATTAAAGGAAAGCAAAGACTCCAAGGAAGGGAACTAGGAGAGGTGGGAATAGGGTAGAGTAAGGTAGCGTGGTTTCCCATTCTCCAGAATTAGCATGTCTGGGAGCATACAGTTTGGCCCTGGGAGGGACCAGATTGCTATGCCCACCCCATTCCTTAAAATGCATTTATTCAATAAATATTTATTGAGGCAAGGTGCAGTGGCTCACACCTATAATCCTAGCACTCTGGGAGGCTGAGGCAGGAGATCACCTTAGGCCAGAAGTTCAAGACCAGCCTGAGCAAGAGCAAGACCCCATCTCTCCAAAAAATACAAAAATTAGCTGGGCATGTAGTCCCACTGCTTGAGGATGAGGCAGGAGGATTGCCTGAGCCCAGGAGTTTGAGGTTGCAGTAAGCTATGATGACACCACTGCACTCTAGCACAGGTGACAGAATGAGACTCTGCCCCCCACCAAAAAAAATTAACAAATAAATATTTATTTATTGAGCGCCTACTGTATACTAGGGTCTGATTAAGTTATAATACATTACACTCATTCATTAAATTGGCCATGTTCTAGGCTCTGGGGATACAGCAGGGAACCAGACAGATACAGATACACATACAGATACAAAGCTTACAATACATAAGGGGATGTTAACAATTGACCATATTCTGGTGGGCCTATTTACTTTCCATTAATCTATTTGTCTATCCTTACACTAGGACCATTCATTCTGTCTTCATAATTGTAGCCTGATAGTAAATTTTGAAATCAGGTAATATGAGTCCTCCAACTTTGTCCTTTTTTTTGTCTTTTTCAAGCTTGATTTGGCTATTTCCATATAAATGTCTACAAAAAAGCTTATTGTATTGGATTTATAGGTCAATTTTGGGCAAAAAAACAAGTTAATATTGAGTCTCCCAAACCATGAACTTGGTATTTTTTTTTCATTTATTTATATCTTCTTTGATTTCTCTTACAGTGTTTTCTGATTATCACTATAAAAGTATTCTTGAGTATTTTATAGGTTTTGATGCTATTGTGAATAGATTTTTAAATCTCATTTTCATTTCTTTCCTTTTAGTATAAACACAATTGATTTTTATATATTGACTTCATTTATTAATTCTAGTAGTTTTTTGTATGTTCCTTAGTATTTCCTTTCTTTCTTTCTTTCTTTCTTTCTTTTTTTTTTTTTGAGAAAGGGTTTCTCACTTTGTTGCCTGGGCTAGAGTGCAATGGTGTCATCATAGCTCCCTGCAACCTCTACCTCCTTGGCTTAAGTGATCCTCTTCCCTCCTGAGTAGCTGGGACTACTGGTGCATACCACCATGCCCAGCTAAGTTTTCTATTTTTTGTATAGACATGGTCTCACTATGTTGTTTAGGCTGGTCTAGAACTCCTGGCCTCAAATGATCATACCGCCCCAGCCTCCCAAAGGGCTAGGACTACAGGCATGTGCCACTGTGCCTTTTCCTTAGTATTTTCTATGTAAACAATCACATCATCTACAAATATAGACAGCCCTACTTCTTTTTTCTTAGTCTTTTATTTCTTTTTATTCCTTATTCTAATGGCTAGGGTCCCTGGTATTGTGTTAATTAGAAGTGAGAACTGAGATTCTTGTCTTATTCTTGATGTTGGGGGAGAGTGTTTTAGTCCATTCCTGTTGTTATAACAAAATACTTTAGACTGGGTAATTTATAAACTACAGAAATTTATTGCTCCCAGTTTTGGAGGCCAGTCTGTGTTTGCTGAGGGCCCGTTCCTCATGGCCTCTGTCTCGCTGCATCCTCACAGGGAGAAAGGGGTGAGTGAGCTCCATTATGCCTCTTTTATAAGGGCACTAACCACTTCCTATGGGCCCCACCTCTAAATACTACCACAATGAGGATTAAGTTTCAGCATGAATTTTGGAGGTACACAAACATTCAAACCACAGCAGAAATCATTCAATATTTCAACTTTAAGTATCCTGTTATGTTATAGGTTTTTCATAGTTTCACTTTATTGAATTGAAGAAGTTCACTTGTATTGCTAATTTGCTGAGTGAAAGTTCTGATCACAAATGGATGTTGAATTTTGCCAAATGCTTTTTTCTGCTTCAGTTGAGATTAATCATATGGCCTTTCTCCTTTAATCTATAAATGTACTCAATTACATTGATTTTAGAATGTTAAGCCAACCTTATATCCCAAAATAAAACCCACTTGGTCATAATGTATTCTCTTTTTCACCTATGCCTGGATTCAATGTGCTATTTTGTTTAGTATTTTTTTGCATCTGAGTTCATGAGGAATATTTATCTATAGCTTTTTTCTTGTAATATCTTTTTTAGATTTTAGTATTAGGGTTATCCTGGCCACATAAAACAAGTTAAGAAGTGTTCCCTTCTTTATTTTCTGAATAAGTTTGTGTAAGATTAGAATTAATTTTCCCTTAAATCTTTTTTAGAATTTACCATTGAAGTTCTCCAGACCTGGAATTTTTTTGTGGCAGAGTTTTTGATAATAAAATCATATTTGGTTATGAACTCAGATTTTCTATTCTTCTTGTGTCAATTTTGGTAATTTGTGTCTTTTAAGGTATTTACCCATCTTATCTGGGTTATTTATTTGCATAAAGTTGTTCCTAATTTTCCTTATCATACATTTCATGTCTGTAGGATCTGCATGATATTCCTGATTTCATTCTTGATATTAGTAATTTGTGCTTCCTTTTTAAAAAAAATACAGTGTTAATAGTGATTTAATAATTTTGTTATTCTGTTTTCACAGTGCCAACATTTGGCTTTGTTGCTTTTCTCTATTTTTTTATTTTATTGATTTATATTCTTATATTATTTCCTTTCTTCCACTTACTTTGGATTTAATTTGCTCTTTATTTTCTCTCTCTCTTTCTCTCCCTCCCTCCCTCCCTCTCTCTCTCTCTCTCTCTCTCTCTGAGACAGGATTTCACTCTGTTGCCCAGGCTGGAGTGCACTGGCATAATCATAGCTAACTGCAGCCTTGAACTCCTGGTCTTAACCAATCCTCCCACCTCAGCCTCCTGAATAGCTGGGACTACAGACTCACACCACCACATTCGGCTAATTTTTATATTTTTGTAGAAATGGGTCTTATTATGATGCCCAGGCTGGTCTTGAATTCTTGGCCTCAAGCAATCCTTCTACCTCAGCCTCCCAAAGTGCTAGGATTATAGGGGTGAGCCACCATGCCTGGACATATTTTCATTATTCTTAAAGTAGAAACTTGGATTAATGATTTTAAACCTTTCTACTACAAGTGTGTAAAACTATGCATTTCCCACAAAACACTGCTTTAACTATTAATACATCCCACAAACGTTTGTATGCATTTTCTTTATCATTCAGTTCAAAAATAATTTCATTTTTCCCCTTGTGATCCCCTCTTTGATCCATGGGCTATTTTTTTCGTGGATTTGTCCATATATTTACCATTGAGAGCTTGTTAGACAAACCTAAAACAGCCCCTGCCATGTTGGGCAGCAGCCCCGTCTCTGAGCCTGCTTCCTCAGGATATGTCCCCATCTTCCTTTCCAGTGCCCCTCCCTTCTCTGTGCTTTGGCCATAGATCCGTCTGAGTTCCCCCAAAGTGTCATGCCCTTTCCTTCCTCCCTAGCTTTGCAGCTGTTGTGTGTCCTCTTCCTGGAATGGAGTTATCATTCCTCCCCTGAACTGCTGACACCATGTTCTAACTGGTCTTCCCCTCTGTACCCCTCTGGTCCATGTCCAATCCATTCTTCACACAACAGCCAGAGTGATGTTCTCCAAATGTCTGTCTGAGCATGTCACTCTCTCCTTGGCTCCTTCATTGATTTTTGGATGAAGACCAAATTCCTTACACCACTCTGCAGGCCAGTGTGGTCTGGTTCCTGCCTACTTCTCCAGCTTTGTCGGGAGACACTTAGGAGGTAGAAGTGTGGGGCTGGGTTGTTATGAACCGAGGCGGGCAAGGCAGGAATCAAGGATCACACTCAGGTTTCTGGTGGGGCAGAGTTAGGGAAGCTCCTTAGTTTCTTTTTTTTTTTTT
>VBSM01001265.1:38948773-38965951 GCA_008086735.1 Cheirogaleus medius | reverse complement strand
AAAAAAAGAACATAAGGCAGATGCTGTTACTCAGCCACCTCAACCCTCCCCAAACTCCTCACCCAACTATACAAGCCCTGCATGATCCAGGCCTGCCTACCTTCCTTGTCCACACCACACCTTCCCTGTCCACCCAAGCCTGGGCTCACTGCCCTTGTTCCTGTGCTTCTGTGGCTGCTGCTCCCTCTGCCTGGGACGCTCTTCCCTGGACTCTCTCCTCGCATCGCTGCTACCTTGTCTGCAGGTCTCAGCCGACAGCTCACCTCTTTGGAGGGCCTTTTTCTAAGTACACTTGTCCCTATCACCATGTTTCATTACTGTTTTATTTCCTTCATAACCTTATTACTGCCTGAAATTATGTTGTTGATATACGGAGAGTTCTCATCACTATTAATTTTGATTATTTAAGGAATAAACAGATATGTTTTCCATAGAGCCTGACAGGTAAAGCAAATGTGCCTCCTTAACTCCTCTGCCCCCATTCCAGATCCCTCCCTGGAACGGAGGTTCTGTTTGTCCTGTTGACCACTGATTTGTAAGTTCCTAGAACCACATGTAGCACATTGTGGCTGTTGAATAAAGAATAAACCAAGGGCCAGATTCTGGCTCTACTATGTGTTAGCTTCCCTTTGGGGAGGGCTGGAGGAAGGCAGGTCAGAGGCCAGGGTCCAGAGGAGGTTATGGATTTAGGCAAATGACTTAGTTTCTCCGATTTATAAAAAAGAGAAAAGGACATTTATCTTATAGAATTGTGAGCATCGAGTAGCGCCAGGCACACCACACACTCCCTCGTGAAGTTTACAGGCTAGAGCGGATGGACAGTACTTGGAATCCTGTGTGTTGACTCCACAGTCAACCAACCTATGCAGTGTCCCAAAATGTTAGAGCCATGCTTTCCAAATCGGGCTGGGAAAAGCTGTGTGGGTGGAGGGGTTACCTGAAACCTCCTGCCACACCTTTTTGGACTGTTTTACTCAAAGTAATTTAAAACACTATTTTTATAGTAGAATAAACATAAATATTTATTGAGTAGAACGAAGAATTTGCCTGAATTTTAAAATTCGGATGCTTTGGGCACCAGTATGGGGAGAACCATTGGAGATTATCCGGTTTGGTCAAACCCGTGTTTTTTAGGTGGGGAAACTGTGATGCAGAGAGTGGCAGGTCCTGGCCTCTCCATCCTGGTTAGGGGCCTCTCTGGCTCACAAAGTGAGCCTCTTGTCATCAAGGAGGACTCTCGTCCGCTCCTTTCAAGATCCCAGACCCGTGTAGAAACAGCAGGTGGTTTCCTCTCTTTCCCGTGTAGGGGTGAGGGGGAACCCCAGAGGCCAAGACCAGGAGGAGGGTTCTAGGCTGTATTCTCCTGGCTCCTGACATGGCCCAGATGTGGACTACCCTGCCTGCCCATCAGCAACCCCCCCCCCACATCAAATCTGGACATAATTATAGTAATTATACTGGGATATCATTACCAACTATATATAAACAGCCTAGGTAACTGCTTCTGAGCATAATTACTGGAGATGTTTACATACCCACAAAAGCACCAGAGTAAATGATAGCTTCCTTTCCCTTTAATACTCCAATAGAAGGGAGCTATCAGGGCTAATTAGCCAAATCCCAGCAGTGAGGGTGTGGGAAAGACCTCATACTCTCCCACTAGTTACAAAGCAGGGTCCCGACCAGGATTTCACGTGACATCAAGAAGCCTGCAGAGGGGTGGGCTAACATCTGCTGGGCACCTACTGTGTGCAGGTATCCAGGGGAGGCCAGCAAACAGGAGCAAGTTCTTTCAACTTATGAACCATTCTGCAAGCTGATATTAGTATTCCCACTTTACAGGTCTGGAAACAGGCCCTGAGAGGCCTGGTGTCCAAAGTCACCCACAGCAGGCAGGGGAGCCGGGCCTGGGCTTTCCACCCTGCTACCCAGCCAGGGCATGCTCCCGTGCTCTGCCCCCTTCCTTATCTCTTCTACTCACAGCTTCCTCTTTCTGGGCCGCCACCCTCCGCCTCTGCTAGCCTCCGGTCCCTCTCTCACCCTCCTCAGTTCCCCAGCGTCCACGCAGTCTACTGCCCCCGCCCCTATCTTCCTGTCCCTGTTGGGTGGCTGAGTGTTACCTCTCCAGAGGGGGAGTGGGGGGAGGGTGTTGGGGGAGGGTGGAGCGTAGGATGAGGGCCTTGCCCAGTGTCCGGAATCTCCCCCAAGCAGGAGTGCAGCGGGGAGCTCGGCCCTGGGGTCCGCAGACCTCCGCCTTCCACCCACCCGCACACACAAAGGCTGCCCCGGCGTGGGCGGGAGAGCGCGCTCGCACCCACGGCCGTGCGCACACACGCACAACTGCACAGGGACGTGCACACTCCTCCATCCACACAAATACACTCCTTAATAGGCCCGCGCACACAGCCGTGCGCCCTTGCATACACCACACACACACACGCACGCACGCGCACACACAGGCACACATGCACCCCGGTAGACCCCAAATGCCGACCACCGGGCCCTGACGCGTCCCGCCGCCGGGCCCAGGGCTCGCCGGGCGGGCGCGCACACGCAGACGCGCACACCCCGACACACGCACACCCCGCACACTTCCACGCCCCTGGCCGCGGCCCGGGCGCTGCACGGCTCGGTGCGGCGGGCGGGGACCGGGGGCGGGGGCGGTGGCGGCGGCCGCGAGAGCGGAGGAGGCGGAGCAGGGAGCCGGGAGCTGGCTGGCCCGCGCTCCTCCTGCTGGCCGGGGATTTTCCAGCCTAGGCGCTGACGCCGCGGACCTCCCTGCGGCCGCCGCGGACCATGGGTGACAAAGGGACACGGTGAGTGCGGGCGGCCGCCCGGCCTGGCGCGCGTAGGGGCGACGTGGGAGAGGGCACGGGCGGGTCTTCCAGTCGGCGTCCTGGCTCTCTGCATTCGCGGTCACCCCGGGACCTGGCAGCCCGCTCTCCTCCACCCGAGGTCTCCTGTGTGGTCGCTGGCAGGGGCCGTGGGCGGGGGTACCGAGAAGGCTAGGACCCTGCCGACCCCTGTGGGCCGCAGCTCTTGGCCAGGACACACACACACACGCACCCACTCGCACACTCTCACTTGCTCGCTGACACCCAGCACTGGCTGGCAGATGCAGAGACGCACGGGACAGGTTGATACACGGGCACACTAACCCATGAGCACATGTATGCTGGCACACACATGGTCAACCACTGGCACAGGTTCATCACACATGGTGACACGCCGCCGTCACACACGCTCCCTGGTACACATGCATCAGCCAGCACATTCTTGCCGACAGCCCTGTTGGCATGCACACTCCAACACACATCGACTCTAACACACCCTCGTGCTGGCACACATGTGGGGCCATACACTGATACACACATACATGCTGTCACCTGCACTTGCTGTAACAAACACTCTTGCTGGCACACACATGTTGTTGTCACCCTTACTGACACATGTCTCACCCACACAGTGGAGCGCAAGGCCACGCCAACACTGGCCCCTAGAGACACACATCAGACTAATGTCCACACAGATTGGCACCCCACGGGCACAAGCTGGCAGGCCCTAGGGCTGCTGACACACTCATCCAGGCCCCACATGGCAAGAGGTGGAAACACACATATCACACAGGGTGGAGTCGCCCCCCTGGAGCCTGGGAAAAACAGGTCCCATCCATCTGCTGTTTTGTCTCCCTCTGACCTCCTGAGGGGTGGCTGGCCAGGAGCTCTTTTGAACTGAGGGTGGGGAGAGCGGCTCCTGCCTTCTTGGCCCTGAAAGACTCTGAAAGGGAGAGTCTATGCTTCCAGTGGGAAACTGGGACAAAAGGGGGAGGGGTCTGGGACAGGGCAGCCCCTGGGACAGCCCTTCAGAGGAGACAGGCCCTGGTCAGAGACTCAGCATTGCGCCTGACGGCCCCTTCTCGTTCCCGCCCCTGAGTCCTGGCAGTCCTCTGCCTGGACTCCTTTTCTCACCCCTTTAGCTTGTGCTCCCTCGTTCTCATTCTGCTTCTTACCCTCTCCCATCCTTGTGTCCCACTTCCCCCTCCTCCCTCCCCTCTCTCCTCCCTCCCCTCTCTTCTCCCTCCCCTCTCTCCTCCCTCCCCTCTCTCCTCCCTGCTTCCAACATTTATTGCCTGAGCTCCTGCTGTGCACTAGGTGTAGTGCAGGGGGTGCAACACCTGCTTCTCCCCTGAGGGTGCTGACAGTCTAGAGAGAAACCATCACAGTAGTCATCACATTTGGGGGCCACTGACAAAGCCATTTTTCACCCACTGCATCTGAGACTTTCTTCCAATAGCATGAGAAACATCTTCAGAGATTATTTCCATTTTCCACGAGAAGAAACTGAGGCTCAGAGGTAACTTAGGCTCTTAATGTTTAGAAACTGCTTCCCAGCCATCCTCCTGCCACCTCTTTCAGGACGTTAATTTTGCTCTTCCTGTTTTCTGACAGGGGAACCAGAGGCTTAGAGAGGCCACCTGACTTGCTTAAGGTCAGGAGGGGCCAGAGGGAGGGCAGAGGCTGGGGCCCACTAGGTCTGTCTTTGTGGCTGGCCCTTGGGCACCACCAGGCCCCTCACAGGCCCTAGGTTTGAGGGCCAGGGAAGGGTGCCCTGCTCTGTGGTGGAGGCCCAGGCTTGTGGGGGAGATGGCAGGTCATGGGGTATCTGTGTGCACCTTGATGGCCAATCCTCATTGCAGTGGCTGGGCAGCACTGTGACCCAGGCCTCTGTCCTCAGCAGGAAGGTATGTGCCTCCCTCTCCTGCCACATCTGTCTCCCCCACAGCCATGATCCTTCTGACCTGTGAGGTCAGGGTTTTCTCCCTGCAGCGCATAGCGGGGAGTCAGGAGTCATTCTCTCCTCCTCTGATCCTTCTGTGCTACTTTGTGGTTGGGGTGACTCAGCCCCTCTTGGGCCTCTCTCTGTGACTTAGGGAGAAGTGTCATTGCTCCTCTGCTGGCATGGGTTGTCAGCAGGACGAGGATGCCTTGGACTTCCAGGCACCTGTTGGAGACCCTGTCTCTGGGGCCAGGGCTTTTTCCATGACTCTCTCTGCTCTGCCTCCAACTCACTCAATACCTTGGGATATTGAGCAATTGCCTTCACCTTTCTGGACCTTAGTTTTCCCATCTGTGAATTGTAGCTATCAATACTTACATTCTTCAGGACTCTCCTTGTATTTACTGAATTTGCTAGTCAGGGAAAGGTGCTGCCTGACGCTTAGAGCCAAGGCCTGGCTAAACTCCACTCACTGGTGGCCCTGTCCTCCCCTCAGACAGCCCCACCAGGTCTCCTTCTCCCTTTCCAGGCAGTTTCCTGAGTAATTTGGAAGTCAAGGGCAAAATCAGTAATGGGCTGTACTGTCTTGTTCCATAAGCTGTGAGATTCACTTTACCTGTGACTTGGAAGAGGACACTGCAAATGGCCAATACCGTGAGGATCAGGAGTCATCCATCCCTCCATCTGGCATTGCATGCCCTGCATGAAAGTGACAATCAAAATTAATCAGCAGCTGTTATTGCCCTCTGGGAACTCTCAGGGCCAAGGGGTAAAAGGGGATGAGACAAATACAGGGCAGGAATCTGCTGGTTCTGTAACAAGGTGCTCTGGGGGCAATCATATATTCACCACCAAATGTTGCCTGAGTGCCTTCTGATTGCCGGGGCCTGGGAGTTCAGAGATGAATGAGTCCACTCTGCCCCCCAAGGATTTAGAGCAGAGCAGGTGGTTATAATGCAGGGTGACATGTGCTGTGGGAGGCCTGAGGAGGAGTCCTCAACCCAGTCCCCGGTGGGGGCCTTGGCGAAGGAAGATTTCCTGGGAAGGAAGTGGCACTGGAGCTACTGAGCTTCATCTGGAAGGATGAAGAAGCCAGGGGGTGGGATTGGGCCGAGGCTGCAGAGTGTGCAAAGCCTTGCGTGCGGCTTAGGGTCTGGGCAGGGGATGATGGGTGAGCCTTAAGAGGTGAGCACAGGCCAGTCACCAACAGCTCGGGAATGTCAAGCTAAGAAGAAAAGATTTCCTCTTGAAGGCGATGGTGAGGATGTGAGGCCGTGGAAGGACGGGAGCAGATTTTCATTTAAGAGAGGTGTCTTTGGCAGTGGCATGGAGGGTGGGTGGGAGGAGCAGGCCCAGAAGTGAGGAGACCAGTGAGGAGGTCACTGGCTGGGGAGGAACCTGGACTAAGGCTGCAGAGAGGATGGAACTGAGAAATATGAATATGAGTAAGCAGGGGGGTCCATCGGCCTTGCTGGTTGGTTGGACCTTTGTTGGGTATCTGGCATGTGTTAGAATTCCGTGCACAATCTCATTGTATTCTCCCAGTGATCTGGTATTGTAGGGATTGTTGTTCCCCTTTTGCAGATGAGGAAACGGACCAGGGGAGATTAAGCATTTGTCCACTGCCATTCAGCCAGCAAGCATGTGAACCCAGGCTTGTTTGCTCACAAAGTCCTCTCTGCCACTCCACACTTTTGCTCAGAGGGAAGGAGGCTTGTCTGGCTCACAGTTGGCCTCCCCAGAGGTGCTCAGCCTCAAGTTTTGCATCCTTTCTAGGCCTTGCTATTCTCACTAGCTCAATAGGCAACATGAAGGATCAGATTTAGACAACAGGAGGGACTTCCTGAGAGGGAGTCGGATGGAATGGAATTTCCTTTCCTGCAGATGTTTATGAACTCCTCTTTTTTCAGGGAGAGGAGGGTGACTGTGACGGGGATGTGTAATCACCAGCTCTCTGTGAACCTTGGCTGTCATTTCTCTTGGTGGTTAAGCCCTGTGTGACCCATCCTGGCTGGAACATGGGGAAGTCCTGTGGCTTTGGCCAGGGTTGCTCGTGGGGCTGCTGGGAGTGGTAGTGTCGAGCCTGGCCCCACTGTCTCTGATCCCTGCTTCCAGGCCAGCTTCTGGGCTTCAGACTTCCCCATGGCTCTCTTCCAAGTTTGGGCCTTCTTGCCCGAGGTTGCAGCTTCCCAATGGCATGGGTTCAGGGGTCCTGAGTTGTGGGCTTGCAACTTCCACAGCTTCTGACAATTTGGGGTGGTGACAGTGGCAGAAGAGCAGGCTGGGAGTCAGTACACCCCCCGGCCATGCTCCACTGCTGCCAGAAGGGCTGTGCTGACCATCTGGCTGAGGGCTGCCGAGCCGGGAGCAGCTTGGCAGGGGGGCAGGGCCGTGTGCTCTAGGCTGGAAGTCGAGGAAGATGCAGGGAGGCTTCTGTATACGTGGGTCTGGATCTTGGGGTAGGGATCAAGGTGGGAGGCAGCGGTTTGAAAGTCTTCGGGGTAGAGATGGTAAATGACTTGGGGAATGTGGATACGAAGAGGGGATGAGCAGGGATCGCTGGGGCTTGGAGGATACCAGTGCCTGGGGACGGAGAGAAGAGGGAGACCTGAAGGGAGGCTGTGTTCTGGGAGCCAGAGAAGCAGGGAAGGAACTGCAGAGGATGAGCTGGAGCAAGACCTCTCAGATTTAGCCAGGGGGCAGTGGCTGGTGACATGGGGTTTCAGTGGAGTGGTGAGGGCAAAGCTGGACTACAGGGGGCAGACAGGGAGGGAGGACCTTGCTTTTCTACATGCCTGGGGCTGGGGTTGAGCCTCTTGGAGGAAGGGTGTGAGGCCCTAAGCTGGGGGCAGTGCGGGGTGGGGGTGTGGGGACCGGGGGTGGTTATCCCAGCCATCCCCTTCCTCTGTCTCGTGTTCAGAGGCAGAAGATCATTGCCCTGTGCTGTCATTGCAGGCCCAGGCTGAGAGGCTGAGGGACATTGGTGAAGTGGGAGCTGCTCCCAGGGGAAGGCATGCACTGTGCTGGCTCCAGAAAGCAGGGGCGTCTGACTCAGGTGGGGGACTTGGGGAAGGCTTCCTGGAGGAGGTGACCCCTGAGGTGGGTGCTGGAGCATGAGAAAGGCTTAGGCAGGAAGAGGTTGTTCTCGACAGAAGGAAGAGCCTATGGATTTGTTCTATAAAATTTGGATTCTGTCAAAAGGCCTCACTCAAGCATGCCGAAGGCCACATGCAGCCGCAAGGCCGCAGGTTCCCCACCCCCGGGCCCTATGCCAAGGGGCAGATACGGGGTACAGGTGTGGGAGTGTGAGGGGTGAGGCTGTAGAAAAAGGGGCAGCCCTGGCCAGCAGGCCTTGGGTGCTGGAGTGGGTGTGTTTCAAGGTACTTTCTTACTCATTCATTCATACCTCAGGTGCCTTCATTCCCCAACAGGAGCGCCTTGTGGTTCGGAGCTATTTCTGCTTCCTGGTTGTTGGTCCATTATCCACCGCTGGGTCTGGTTCATGGGAGGTGCCTGGCAGAAGTTCACTGAACTGGACTGAACTCTTTCCTCCCTTCTTGCTTCTGCTGTCAGCCCAGGGACTCCCTAAGTGTTGAAATTAGATCTTTCCCATTAGGGAATCCTAAGAATGAAAGCATTATTTCCCACTTTAGACTGGGTGCTTGGAGAGAGGGGTGGAGTCATGACTCCTCCATCAGATTGGGAAGTGGGATGTAGCACCCCTGTTAGAATGGGGCTCCTGGGGGTGGGGCCTTGTATGAGCCCTGGGATTAGAACAGGTACGTGTTTCAGAGGGTTCCCGGCACCTCCCACGTGCAGGATGGGTCCTGTCCCAGGGGTGGCTTGAGTCCTAGTAGGGGGTTGGAGAATGGAGGGGGGGTGGCAGGACAGGGTGGCTGTTTTCAAGAGAGGAACAAAGGCCTCTGTTGTCCCAGCCCCCTCGCCCCCCCAAGAGGCCCTGGCTGGGTCATCTCTCAGGAGACGCGCCTCCTCCTTCCTGGGACTGGCCCATCTTTAGTCCCACTTCAGAGGAACTGTTTGTTCCTTCCCAGGAGACCTTGTGCCAGAGGAGGCCCTTGGGAGGCCAGGTCCCAGAGACTGGATAGACAGGTCCCCAGAGTTCTGTGTGCTTTCCCTCTGCCCGGGCTGGGCTGTGCCCGGCTGAGGCCGCAGCTGAGCCTGGGTCTCCCTCTGTTGGTTTAAAGAGCCTTCATGAAGGCGGGGTGCTGTGACTGATGTCAGGTTAGCAGGAGGCAGGACTCAATGTCTGAGCTGCTCAGTGGTTCGGTGGGCCATGCGTGGGCCCAGATGAGGCAGGAGGTCCCTTTCATGCGGCCCTGGGCCTCTGCCCCACCACTGGCCCACCTGGTCCTTTGCAGCTTCACCCCATCCCTCAGCTTGCAATCCATGGGCGCTGACAAATTTGGGCCAAGGGCCAGGGGAGGGTGTGGGGAATAGACTGCTGGGATGCACCGTCTCAGGAGGGTCTCAGACGCATGCTCTGCTGCTCACTCATTGCTATGTGACCTTGGGCACCACATTCATTCTCTGTAGGTCCTGGAGTCCCTATGAAAATGAAATCAGCCATGTGTGAGGCCCTTCTCCTGTATTCTGCTGGTGGGCAGGGGATGGGGTGGGGGAGGGCAGGGGTCCATAAGTGGGGAATTGGGCAGCTCAGGCCTCTGCCACAGACCAGTGGGACTGAGACTGTCAGGGAACATGTCCTGGGTGGGGGTAGGGGGTGAGTGCTGAGGCCAGGAAGGAGTTGGCTCCTGCTTGAAAGGGCTGTGGTCTCTCCCATGGGATCAGGTCGCATCTCCTGCCCCCTTCTCCAGGGCCCTCAAAGCATCTGCAGTAATGGGCAGGTCCTTGAAGGTTTCATTTAACTCAGCTCAGGCTGTTCCCCCCTCATAGGCTCCCTTCCCTCTCTCCCTTTCCAGGCTCAGCTGAGATCACTTCCTCCAGGGGCTGCTCTGGGGCCCACGACCCCCTCTGTGATCCCCTCTGTGATCTGATTAGCAGAGATTAGAAGCAGATTGGCCTAGAGGTGAGGCTCTAGGAGAGCCACATTTCCTGGTTTCAAATCCCCACTCTGACACTTACCAGCTGGTAACATCCCTGGTTATTTAACCCTTTCTCTGTGGTAACTCCCTTATCTGCGAAATGGGATAGTAGGTTGTTATGAGGATTAAATGAGTTAAAATAGATAAAGCACAGAAAGTCCCTGGCACAAGGTCAGTGTTATGTATTAGCTCTTAGATGACCTCTCGCTGGGCCTGCCTCCCTCATCTGGCTGTAAGCTTCCCCAGGGAGGGACCCTGTTTGATTCACTTTTTGTGGCCCTCAAGGCCTCAGCAGAAGCCTGTATTATTGATGGCTCTCAGTACCTGGTTGGTGACTTGACCCCACACAATGCCCTTCCTATCCTTCAAGGCCTGGATCACACATGCCTCTTCTTCCAGGAAGCCTTCCCTGATCTCCAAGTGCTTTGTGACCTTTTTACCATCTTCTCTCTCTCTCAGCACTCATCCCTCCCTCCTGCTTGGGTCCTGGTTATTTGCATACTTGTGATATCCTCTTGTGAGATCAAGAACTCCTCAAGGGCACCTGGCCTGGAGCTGTCCCCAGCACCTGTGCAGACCTGGCATAGCCCTGAGCTCCATAAATATTTGTTCAGCCAAGGAAGCTGAATGTAGGCTTTTCCCTGGGAGAAGATACACTTGGGGAGTGGGCTGTGTGGTTGGTGAGGACAATGGGTATCATTGCTGATTTCAAAATGTCTAAAAGTAGCCCAGAGCCGTAGGAATTAGGTTATTCTTTGTGGCCCAAAGGGCAGAGGTCACTAGAGGATGGCTTTACCTTGCTGTTCTCCAGGGTATGTGTCTTCTCACGACCAGAGCTACCTGGCAAGGGGATTGGCGGCTCTCTCCAGCCTCTGGGCCTTTGTTCCTTTATCTCAAATGCTGTCCCAGCTCTGTCTGCTTGTTGTAATCCTGCTTCCTAAATAGGTGCCCAGCCATGGAGCTAATCTCTCCTGGCCCCCAGGGCGTGGGCTTCATTCATCATCCCTAGCCTCAAACTAGGAGCCTTTCCTGGGTGTGGGCAGTGTCGGGAGAGTAGGGAGTCCCTCTTTAGGATGCACATCTGAGTCTGGCTCCAGTCTATCCAGTGTGGTTTGACCTGGCCTGAGGAGGAGACCCTGGCTTCCGATGACCCAGTGGTGATCAAGGAGCTCTTTATGCAGCTGGAGAGAACTCCCTTGGCTGGCAGAGCATAGAGCTCCCCGTCGGCTCCCCACTGGGCAAGTACTCAGAACCCACCTAATTACTGGGGACAGAATTCTGGGCACTGGATCCAGCAGGCTGCGGTCATAATCAGCTAATTAAACCACCCAAGAATTGCTCGTTGGCCCAGAGGAGCGAGGGGAGGTGGGTGGGAGGGGAGGCTCAGAGTGGGGTCTGCCTAGCAGTGGGGCAGGGAAGCAGGAAGCAGAGAGAGGCTGGGGAGCAGGGAGAGGGACAGGCAGGCAGACAGAGAGGTGCTGTCTGGGGAGAGCACCCACATGGGATGAATGGAGGGCGGGGACTCTGGCCTGGGAGGCAGGGACCCGCTTCTTGACTGCCTCTGTGACACCTGGGGCAGGCTTCTTTTCCTCATCAGGCCTCAGTTTCTCCATGTGTCAAGGAGGAAGTAGGGTAGACTTTGGCCTAAGAGGTCTCTAGGACGCTTTCCTTCCTGGTCTGTCAGCTAGCTAAGCCATCGGATTTAGAGTCAGATGACTTTGCGGTCTAGCTCTACCGCTCACTTGCTAGCTCCGTGGCCGTGAGCACAGATCTTAAACTTTCTGGGCCTCAGTTTTCTCATTTGGGAAGTAGGTATAACAATATCACCTACAGCACCGAGCTGCAGTGGCAGAGCGGGTAAGGGCTTGATAAAAAGTCACTGTTATTCAAGACCCAGTGTGGATCTTAGCTTTTTGCCTTTGCTCCTCCCCCTCCAGTATCCCTTCCTCTTCCCTCCCTCTTCCTGCAGCCTGTCCAGGGTTGTGCACACAGCTGGGTGCGCGGGGAGTGGGGGCTGCGCCAGCGCCAGCGAGAGGAGGAGGAGGGCAGGAAGGGAAGTGAGATTGCCCAGGGCCAGCGCAAGCAGTGTGGTGCTAGGGCAGCTAGGGCCTCGCCTGTGGCAGATTCTCTAAGGGGAAGTGGGGAGAGACTGGGGAGCAGGAAGCTGGGGGCGGTTGTGGAGAGGGCCCTTGGCATCCTGGCCCCAGGACCCTCTCCCTTAGCCCTTGCCCTGGGTGCAGAGCTCAGAGCCTGGTTTTCTGCCAAGGCAGCCGGCAGGCCACTGTTTCACACACTCAGAAAACAACAGCCTTCCTGGTTCCCAACCCCTAGCGGGAGGTGCTTGCCGGGGCCTGGGCACTTGGAAAGCAGCGCCTGCTGCGGGGTCTGCCAGGGCTGGAGGAGAAGCAGTGAAGGAGGGAAGAAAGACGCACCCCCAGCCCCCAGCCTCTCCTCGAAGCAGCAGCGCACTGGGCTGTGACATGCCAGGGCCTCTGACTCTAAGGAAGCTGGTTACATAACTCGCCATGACTCCCTGCTCCCTTCCTCCATTCCTCCCCAGAGGGGCCTTGGAAGGAGGTGCTTTGCTCTGAATTCCTGGGCCCAGAAGGTCATGGTGACTGTCCCTTTGCCTTGGGTGAGTGGCAAGCTGTGCATGCTGTCTCAGTGCAGGCCTCTGGCATTGGCTCTGAGCATTCCTCCTCACACTCCTGGGTGCAGAGCTGCAAAGGGGAGAAGCTTCATTAGAGGAAACAGGCCTCTTCCTGAGATAATTTGCCTGCAAACTGTCCCCAGAGGGGAGCTGACCTCTCTGCAGCCAGAGGAACAAGTAGCCAGCATTTTACAGTTTGTTCCATTCAATTCCACAAACATTTCTCCCTCCGCTCAAGGCAGGGAGTGGGAAGGCGATTATGGAGCAGCTCTGCTCTGTCTTCCGTCCAAGACTGTGCCCTTTCTCTGAGGCTGGGGACTTGGCCTCTGGGGTCTTGTGTTGAACATCATGACATGGAGCACTGCTTTCTTGAGGCCTCTGGGCTAGGCGTTTTCAGGGTCGGTTTGTACCCTTCCTATTAGCCATCACCGCCCTCCTGAGAAGGTTCTTGTGAACAAGGCTTTTACTACAAGGATCTGCCACGTCCCAGGCCCTGTGCCGGGCACCTAAGGTGTGAAGAGGAAGCAGACAAGTCTCCACCCGCACGCTACTCCCATGTGTTGTGGGAGAGGAAATAGATGATCACAACACGCCGTCGGAAGAGGGGTGACGGGAGCAGTTTATAGCAGGGACAAAGCAAATCAAGCAAGCACTGGTTAAGGGTCAGAGGCAGCTCCTCGGATGGAGGGCTTTGGAAAGTACATTTGATGGGAGCCAGAGGTGACGCTTTTCTTGGCAATATCTCTGTGACGTGTGTTTTCCTCCAGGACTGGCTTCCTTCATCAGAGACTTTAGAACCCACTGCATGGCAGGCCTAGTGTCAGGCACTAGCTTCGTTGCTGTCGGGGAGGAATGTCTCGGGAATGCAGACTGAAAACTGCCTGCTCCTTCCCTTGGCAGCCCCAGTTTGGGTGTCCATGCTGAATGGTGGTGGATACATGTCTCCCAAAGCATTTTCTCAGATGAAAAGAGAAAGTTATGCCACATAGCATCACAGTGAGTGCTTTCGCCTGGAGAGGGGGAATGGGGCAGGGATATCAGGAGACACGGGGCTCAGCAAACCCAGCGTTGGAAACCAGGGTCTGTCCGCATCTGCCGTGCTGCAGCGCAGGGGGAACAAAGCTTCCCTGCAGCCCAGGAGACACTGCAGAGGTCTGATGGCTGTTCCCAGAGGAACCGACAGACATGGCATAGTTGGGAAACCGTGTCTTAGGCTTTGGGGCTGTGGGCTGGCAGCCAGAGGCCATGTGCACTGGTTTCTATAGCTTGGACTGCTGTCTTTGGGAACAGGGAGGCCACCTAGCACGGTGGAGATCGGCAGCAGGCTGGGGTTCTCACTTCCCCTCTACCAGTAATTGTCTGTCTGTGGGTGAGTTTTCCGGCCTCTGGGGATAATGTTTTCATCCTTTCTCTGTTGTATCTGTGCTAATGAAAGTGCCCAGCACATTAGCAGGGCTCATCAAACGGTTGATTTTATTATGGGTCTGTCTAGCCCCAGGGCAGTAGGAGAAACCTGGAGGCATTTTAAAACTCAGTAAGGAGAATTCATTTTTTTGGAATGGATTTTTTTGATATCCTAAAAATGACAAAGATGATCACACATCATAATCAAGTGGTTAATATGCACATAGTCATTTCTCACGTTATGTAGAATGCTGACTTTCCTGCAGCGGCCATCCAGTATGCATGCTTGAAACAATCAAGCCGTCTCTGATGTTCACCATTTTGCAGAATAAACTTAGTAGCAGGAAAAATGTTCAAAGAACCATGACCTGGCCCCAGACTGAGCCCTGACCCAGGGTGCAGGCAGCCCTGGCTTCTAGCCTCAACTTCCATGAGTGCAGAGGTAGAGGGAGGTGGGCCAAGCTCCAAGAAGAAGAGAAGCCCATTCCCTCCCATCGGCAGGCCCGGTTTGGGGCATCTATGCTGAATGGTGATAGGTACATGTCTCCCAAAGTACTTTTCTTCTCATTCCACTGCCACTGACTCAGGTCAAGCCACACTTCTGGCCTGGACTGTTACAGTAGTCTCCTAGTTGCTGTCCCTCTGCTCAGTCTAAACCCTCCAAGCCAAACCATCCTTTTATTCTGAAATTCACATCTGACCATATCTTCCCAGTCAAAAGACTGATCCATTGCTCCCCATCTCCTATAGGAAAGTCCACATTCTTTAGGTGGCACAGAAGGCCTTTTGATATCTGTCCCTGACTTCCCTTCCATGCTCATTTCCCGGCTCTCACCACCACACCATCACCATTCTTGATACACTGATGTTTTAGGACAGTCCTCAACAGTCTTTGTACTTTCTGTGCCTCTGTGCCTTTTTTCGAGCCAGTCTCTTTGCTTGGAACACCCTTCCTCCTCGGACTGGTGAAATCTTCCTTATCTTTTCAGGTTGAACTTAAAGACACTTTGATGTAGTTCTCTTGAGCAATTGCATGGGGCACCTGCTCTGAGCCTTCCCTCGACACTGTGCTCCCTGCCCAGGCAGAGCGAGTGGCCCTTCTCCATGTTCCCAGAGCACCTCGCAGGCTTCCCTGGTGGCACTTTGTTGTAGTTGACTGCTGACGTGTTGGTTCTCTCTGCTGGGGGGCAGATATGTGTCTGACACTTCTTGGACCCCCAGCTACTGAGAGGGGCTGGCACAGTGGGGACAGAAGTGGGTGGGGGAGTGAGTCAGGGAAGATTTCCCTGGAAGAAGTGAGCCCTGAGCTGCTGACCCAAAGGAGAAGCACTCTTTCCTTCTTCTGACTTCCTTCCTGGTCCTGATGCTGAATGAAAACAGCTGAAACTGACTTTGAAAAAGGAAATGTATGTAATTGGGGGTTGGGATCTCCTAGCCTGGAGATAATTAAATAAGGCCTAGACCTCCCTCCCTCCCTCCCTCCCTTCACACATTTCCTGAATACCTAGGACAGTGCCAGACACTGGGGCTACAAAAATGAATTAAATAAAACATGCCTTTATATTTTTCTCTCTCCTTAGTGTTCCTGCTGGGACCTGCCCTTTCCTTTATCTGTCTTATTGGATCTGAGTTCAAGTCTTGGCATGTTGTTTGTGGCTCTGTGACACTGGGCAGGTCCCACCTTGCTGAGCTTTAGTTTTTTTTATGCAAACCACAAAGGTGGTAATATTCTCCTTATAAGGTGCTAGCTGATTGTTTGTGTGCGGTGCTGAGCAGGTGCCTTTGGCAGTGGTTTCTCACTCAGTGGTAGCTGTCCTCAGACTAGAAGCTTCTTGAGGGCAGTGACCGTCTGTGTCCAGTACCTCAGTGTGTCTGTAGTGCTTAGCCCAGGACCAGGCGCACAGTGCATTAGGGTGACCGACCATCCCAGTTTTCCCAGGACTGTCTCAGTTCTGAATCTTAGGAAACCCTCAGCTCAATCCTGGGCAAATCGGAACTGTTGGTCACCCTATAGTACGTTCTCCATAAAGGTTTGTAGAATAGGTTTATCAACGAGTGCACTGTTAGTGGAGGATAGAGGTGTGACCTGGACAAGCAACGGCAAGAGCTGGGTGGCTGACTCGTGGGGTGAGAGGGTTCTTCTGAGAGATGAGGCAGCCGGAGGGTCTGGAAGGCCCACGAAGGGGCAGAGGGAGGTGGGGATGGGGCCGTCTGCTGCTCGGCAGGGTGTGAGGAAGACATAAGGCCCTGAGTCTGTAAGGCTGTTGCTTTGAAACAGGTTTCAGGCTTCCAAGGCCACGTGCTCTTCCTCAGACACAACCAGAGAGAAGGCAGTGGCTGATTTCCACTTTTTCCAGGAAGGCCTGTGTTGAGCCCTCAGCTGCTCCTTTGCCTGGGTGGCTGGAGGCCCCTCACTCCTCGACCCACTGTGTTGTCACAGTGCGCCTGCCCACTGCCTTCCAAGTTGTCCACTCAAGGCTGAGGCTAGGCTGGGCGGAGGCGTGGGCTGGGAGGTGGGAGAGTGGGGCTGAGGCCCATTCTCAGGTCCAGAAGCTGAGTGAGGCCTCAGTTTCCCCACCTAATCCACAGGGATACCGCCTTTCCTCCCAGGGTACCTGTGAGATGTCACTTGTGGAAAGCCGGTGGCATGTCTAATACATAGTAGGTGCACAGCAAATGTCATTTGTTGCCCCCTTCTATAAAATGGGGAAAATAAAACTTGCCCTGTACACCTGTCAGGCCTGTTGTGTGGGCCAAATGGACTGTGGGTTGTGGGGACATTTAACATTACTAAGCCATGTTGTACCCTACGAATGTTTGGGGGTGCGGTTCTTGATAGGGCTGCTCCTGCCAGCCCAGGTGTGGGAGGATCACAGAGAATCCCAGCCGCGCTACCCGTGTGAGAAGCAAACTCCTGCGGGCAGGACTCAGATGAGCTCTGCTTCTTCTGGAACCGTGGCAAGAGAGAGACAGACAGACAGACTTGGACTGACTGCAGGGAGGGTTAAGTAGCAGCAGGACTCGTGACAAGAAGGAGTGTCCTCCGGAGCCTCATCTGTCTGTTGGGCTGGAGGCAGGGCCTTTGTGAAGGCGGGTGGTGCTCAGATCGCCTCTGGGCCCTTCCTCCAGCCCCGAGGCGGATTCACCCCGAGGCTGCTGCAGCTTCAGCTCTGGCCCTTCATGCTCCAGGGCCCTTTCCAAGGCCTAGCGACATGTCCACCTGCTTGGGGTTCTGTGCAATTTGCAAAAAGAAGATATTTTTGTACTCTTTTTCTTTCTTTCTTT
>VBSM01001265.1:38832856-38943368 GCA_008086735.1 Cheirogaleus medius | reverse complement strand
CTCTGGGAGGCTGAAGTGGGAGGATCACTCAAGGTCAGGAGTTCAAAACCAGCCTGAGCAAGAATAAGACCCCATCTCTACTAAAAATAGAAATTAGCCGGACAACTAAAAATATATAGAAAAAATTAGCCAGGCTTGTGAGCTAGGCTGACGCCACGGCACTCTAGCCCAGGCAACACAGTGTGAGACTCTGTCTCAAAAACAACAACAACAACAAAAAACAAAAACAGCTACATCTGAGTGAAGGCACAGCAGTTCAAACTTTCCAGAACTCCTCCCCTGTGGTCTCAGGAGGGGACCAAACAGGTAAAGTTGCAGCAGAAGGGGAAGGGGGCTGAGGAGGCAGGTGGAGTCAGAGTCAGGCAGACAAGCTCTCTGGTTCTTGGAGCCCCCAGATGTATTCCTGTTCTTGCCCTCTGCCCCGCCCTCCTCTGTACTCACGCACACGGACCCCAGCCCTGAGAGATGGGCACACTGTGATCAGGGAGGGCTTCTTTGGGTAGGATGCTCATTTATTCAGCCCTTCATTCATCCACTGGATGTGTCATCCTCAGAATAATGCCTCCTCAGTGTCATCATTTAGAAAACATTTAAAACAATTTTTGGTGTTGCCCCTCTTGCTATGTGTGTACATGGGTTTGTGTATTCAAGCATGATTGTGATTAAACTGTACACAGAGTTTTGAATACTGCTTTTTGTTCCTCCAGCATTTCCCATGCCATTAACTCAGTGTCTATATTTGTTAATGACTCATGTGCATGGTCCACAGTTTATTTAACCGTCCCCTTATTGGGCATTTATATTATTTCAGGGTTTTTGCTGTTGTAAATAGTGCTGAAATGATTTGCTTTGAAGCTCTCTGATCATTTCCTGAAGGCAGAACCCAGGAAGTTGCCAAGGTCCCAGGTCTGGCTTTGCCCCTTCCCCATCCCCCGCCCCCCAAACACACCTTTCCGCTTCCTTCCTGCTCAGCTGCTTCCCCTTCTTGCCCATGGGGGGAGAGGAGGTTTCCTCCAGGTAAATCGCAATGCAGGTTGTTCCATTTATCTTTGCTACATAACACATCACCCAAAAACTTAGTAGCTCATAACAACAACATTCATTTTATTATTGATCGTGATTTCTGTGGGTCAGGAATTTGGGAAGAGCTGAGCTGGGCAGTACTGGCTTAGGGTCTGTCATGTGGCTGCAGGTGGCACAGGGGGCTGGAGTGGCCGGGTGCTTGGAACATTACCCGTTGACATTATCTCTGGAATCTGTCCACCTCTCTTTCTCTCTCACTGCTACCTCCCTCCCTAATCTGGGTCACCTCATTTCTTGTCTAGATGACTAATATCTGCCAAAGCCAATACTTCCGCTGGGCCAGGTATTGCTCCAAGTTGTGTATATTCATAAAGTTACTCATTTAATCCTCACAACTCAAGACGGTAGGTACTGTTGTGATCTCCATTTTACAGAAGGGAAAACTGAGGCCCTGAGAGGTTTCCCAGCTAATAAATGGCAAATCTAGGATTTGAACCCAGAGCAGTCTAGTTGAACCTGCCCTCAGCTGGTCTCCCTGCTTCCACTCCAGCCTCTCTGCCCTTCTGTTCTCCACCCAGCAGCCAAAGTGAGCATATTGTTTTTTAAATAATAGAGACAGGGTCTCGCTATGTCACCCAGGCTGATCTTGAACTCCTGGGCTCAAAGAATCCTCCCGCCTCAGCCTCCCAGAGTGTTGGGATTACAGGTGTGAGCCACCACACCTGGCCCAAAGTGTGCATACTAAAGCATGACTGCATTGTGTCAGTTCCCTGCTGAAACCCCACCAGCATCTTATCATGATGTCAGAGTAGAATCCAGACCTCTGACCAGGGCTCCTGGTGACCAGGGCTGGCTGCCCTGCCCCTGCTGGCCTCACCTGCCTGGCTCCAGTAGCATCTGCAGTGATTCCACCTCTGCCCCAGAGCCTTCCCACCGCAGGCTTGGTTTTGTTTTGCCTCATTGCAACACCCCCAGCACTTGCCTCTTGCAGAATTATTACTGCTGCTGCTTCGGCTCCTAGCACAGACATCACTTCCTTGGGGAAGCCTTCCCTGACTCCTCAGGCTGGTCTGTCACCCCTTCTGGGCTCTTGGAGCCCTACACTTTACAGCTCTTACTGTCAGAGTCCACATGTACTCATTTGATTTCTGACTTGCAGGCCTGCTGTGTAGCCTACGTGCAGGGACACACTGTGGTCTGCGCATTGTGGTCCGTGCCGTGGGACCCACTGGAGTTGTGTAGTGCAGCGCCCTGCTGTCTCCTGACCAGAAAGGAAGCTTCCATTGCACTAATCTGCCCTATTCACCCTATGTCTGGTGGCCAACAGCATCTGACACACAACAGGTGCTCAAAACATATTTGTTGAACATTAATAATAAGAGCTAACAAGTATTCCTAGGTGGCAGGCACTGCAATCATTTAGTCTTCAAAACAAACAGATGGTGTAGCCACTGCTGTCATTCCATTTTACTGATGAAGAAACAGGCTGAGTGAGGGGAGGCCATGCGACTGACACCCTCTAGTGAGTGGAGGTTTCAACTGAGGCAGACTGGTTCACTGAGATAAAAAAGTGAGTGAAAGAAGGACCCCTAAATTGCAGCAGTTTCGAGTAACTCGCATGAGGGCTGTAAGGAAAAGCACAGACAAAAGTCATCCCAGTAAAGCCTCTCGCAGACGGTGGCAAGGACCTGTGTGTCAGGGAGAGAGGAAGGAGAAGAACGGCCCCCACAGAGGAAACGGGTTGCTCTGGGGGGTCCCTCTCCCCGTGGGCTCCAAGCTTGCCTGTGCACTCTCCTGGCCACTGCTCTGCCTCCTGGGCTCACTCCACTGGGACGGAGGCCTAAGGACGGGGAGGGGGCAGGAGTAGGGGCGAGGGTGGGATTCCTATTCGCCCCGAAAGGAATGGGGACAGGAAAGCCCCCAGTGTACAGGGGACACAGAGAACCAGAGAAGTCATAGGATTTGTCCAAGTCACAGAACCAGGCCTAGACCAGGTCCCCGGAGCACCCAGTGCTCTGTGTGTGCATGTGTGTGCACATGTGTGCATGTGTGTGCAGGTGCAGGTGTGTGTGTGCATGTGTGTGTGCATGTGTGTGCACATGTGTGCATGTGTGTGTGCAGGTGCAGGTGTGTGTGTGCATGTGGTAGGGGAGGGGCAGAGACAATGCCTTCCTTTTCCTCGGCCCCCATGGCTCTTTCTGTACCCTTATCCCAGCCTCTTGTCCTACCAGAGGAAAAGGCCCATGAAGGCTTTGTGATGGGCATGAAGAGGCTTCCAGTGCCTGGTTGTCTGGGAGTCCAGAGCCGCCTCGGTGCCAGGCCAGTGCTGCCTCCTTTGGGTTCCTTGGGTCCCAGCAGACTCTGCGATTTTCAAACTAGGACAGATCAGTTGTGCTCCACAATATTTTTTGAGTTTTTGCTAACCCCTGTGCTACAGCCCAGCCCAGCCCAGCCAAGGTCAGGTCTGGGGGCTTTGGGAAGAGTTGGGCCCCAGGGTGGGGTCTCAAAGGAAGGGTAGGAGTTACCAGGTAGAACCCACATCCCCTTCCTCCTGGAGCCTGGAGCCCTTGTGGGTGCAGAGCTGGGCAGGCCCTGATGACTAATGGGGCTTCCCCAACTCCTCCCCATCTCTGGTGGGGCTACCCAGCCTCCAGAAGTTTCTAGAGGCTCCAGCCCCAGGGCCACCATCCAGCCACCCACCCTTGGGGGCCTCAGCTTCTTTCCCTCCCTCCTTCCGTACAGGTCTCAGTCTGCTGGGGATTCTGTTTTGGTTGGAAGGAGGAGGTGGAGGAGTTTGTGTGTCTGGCTCTTTCCTCTCTCATTCCTCCTCCCTTCCTCCCGCTTGCCGCTCAAGATGTTTCCTCTGCCAGCCTGGCTGCACTCCAGCCTCCCTGCCTTGGGCGGGCCGCAGCCACCTTCTCCCACCTGGGGCTTCTGTGGGCTGTGGCTTTCCAATGCGTCCTTAATGCCTTCTGCCCAGCAGAGGGGTCTGCAGGGCAAGTCCTTCAGGATGGGGGCACATCGCCTCCTCCCTTCCTCCTCTGTTTAAAACCCAAACCTCGGCCGGGCGCGGTGGCTCACGCCTATAATCCTAGCATGAGAGGGGAGGATCGCTTGAGCTCAGGAATTTGAGACCAGCCTAAGCAAGAGTGAGACCCCATCTCTATTAAAAATGGAAAAATTAGCTGGACATAATGGTGGGGTGCACCTGTAGTCCCAGCTACTTGGGAAGCTGAGGCAGGAGGATCATTTGAGCCCAGGAGTTGGAGGTTGCAGTGAGCTGTAACGACGCCATTGCACTCTACCCAGGGAGATAGAGTGAGACTCTGTCTCGAAACAAAACAAAACAAACCTCCGGGGGGAGGAGGCTTCAGGCCCATTCCAGGGGTGTCTCCTGCTCTGGGTGGGATGTCGGGCTCATCCCTTTCCCCGTTGGGGCCTTGGTTTCTGGCGGTGGGGTACTCATGCCCAACCGGGCCCCTTGGTACAGAGACGCGTAGTATGCCTTGCATCGTTAGGTAGGAGCTTTATGCTGCTTTGCCAAGCATCTTTATACTCCAGGTTTGGGGGCATTGGGAGGGGCTCCCCCCTCCACCCAGGCAGTGGCCTGGAATGTGGAATTTGAGTACTCTCTAAAATTTTCAACCCCCCAGCTGAGGTCCCATTACCCCCTGGACACCCCTGGAGACCCTCACCAGCCCTTTCTCTGCCTTCTGCTCCTAGCAGGGGTTCCCAGAGATAAAGCAGAATTATGCCCTGGCCCGACAGAGCTCATCTTGGCCTTGTAGCCTCAGCATCTTGCACTGAGCTTGGGGCAGGGCAGATTCCTAATAAGTATTTGTGGACTGAATGGCCGGAGGAGCAGCCAGGGAAGCAGAGAATGACGTGATGGAGCTGCGAGGGTGGACAAGGTGCCTAGGGAGCACTTCCCAGAGGAGGTAGAGCTGAACTAGGTTTTGAAGGATGAGTAAGAGTTGGACAGATAGGCAGGGTGGGAAGGGCATTCCAGGCAGAAGGAATAGCCCGTGCAAAGTCTGAGACAGTGTGGTCCAATCTGGCACTCAGAGTACGTGTGAGGAAACCCTGACCTGGCGGTGGGGACCCTGGCCTGCTGGAATGATGCCAGCGATTAGCCTCTGCCACTGTCCCAGGTCTTTGTGTAGCAGGCCTGGGTTTGGTGGGCAGGCAGGCAGTGGAGGGGAGGGCTCTGGGGCTTGCAAGGGCTCCCGAGGGCTTGAGGCTGTTCAAATCCTCCCTGAGCTTTGGCTGTGCTCCCCTGGGCGAGCAGGTTGTGGGACTGGAACCAGTCAGGGCCAGCTGTGGTTGAAGCAGGTTTGTGACAATATGTAAGATGAAACCAGGTTCCGTTCTGGTCTCCTTGATTGTCTGGCTGTGACCCTTGGTAAATTATTAACTTGTTTGTGCTACAGTTGCTTCCACAATAAGGGTAGTAGAACCGACCTGGCAATTCCCCTTAGAAATGCAACCGTTAGAAATGCCGGTTCCCAGGCCTACATCACACCTCTTGAATCATAACTCTGGGGGTGGGCCGTAGCAAGCTGGGCTTTAACAAGCCTTTTAGGTGATTCTGACCCACTGCCTTAGGGGGCCTGTGCCCGTGAGCATCTCAGTGGAAGGAGCCTGGCTTCGAGCTGGAGTCAGGACACAGGATCCCCAGGGGCCTGCACTCAGAAGGGCGGCTTGATTGGTTGTTGCTCTTTTGTCTCCATCTTGACATCTGAACAGGGGCCTCACATTTTCACTCTGTACTGGGCCCACAAATTATGTGGCTAGTCCCAGGTTAGCTGGGTGGCCTCCAGGAAGTCACTTTCCTTTTCTGAGTCTCACTGTCCTCATCTCTACAGCAAGATGGCAATGTTCCCCCTCCTAGAGCACTCGCAAGGGTTAAATGTGATGCCCAGGTACAGCTCTTAGCGCAGGGCCTGGCACAGGCGAGTGTGGAGTGACTTTCTGAGGCCGGGTGCCAGCGCTGTGCACATCTCTGGGGATACCATGGCAGCCAAGCAGACACGTCCTTGGCTTAATGGGGTTTATGGTCTGGAGCAGGGAGGCGGATGGCGAGAGACGCACACTGTGAGCAGTGCTCCAAGGGAACAGTGCAGGACAGGAGAGTGTCTGATGGGGAATCTGACCTAGCTGAGGCTCACTAAAGGCTTTCTTAGGAAGTGCCAGGGAGCAAAACTCAGAGGAAGTGGATGAGAACTGGGCATGGGGGTGGGGATGCCGTCAGGTGGGTGCAACGGCCTTACGCCTTACGATGCATTATCTCCAGGTATTAATACAAGGATCAGGGAGGAAGGCTGAGGTGAGGCGAGAGGGCTGGGAGGGAGGAGCTGACCATAGGGGCTGAAGATTGGTCAGAGGCTGCCTCAGGGACTTCCTCCCCCTGGTCTGGGTTCCTTCCCTTCGAAAGCCTGCAGCGCTCTAGAATGGGAATGGGGCTCACCCAGAGCCTCCCAGAGCAGTGTAGGGGTATGGCTTTGCCAGCCAGTAACGCAAGCATGTTGTTTAACCTCTGTAAACCCTGGCTTCCTGCACAGCAAAATGGGCCCAATAATCCCCTCCGGTTGGGCTGTTGTGAAGTTTAAGTGGGATGATTGCATGAAAGGTTCGGTACAGCTCCCACGGCAGGAAGTGCTCAGTGACAGCCCACTCCTCTTTCCCTTGTATGGGTTTGGAAGTGGGGAGCCCAGTCTGGGATCAGGAGTTCCTCTATCCCAGGCTTGCTCCCTAGGGGAGTGCTGGCCCCTTTCTTTAATTTTAAGGAAAATGAGGCCGATAACCCCTTTCCTAGAGATGATCAGAGAAGATAAAGAGCTAACCAGGTTGGGGTCCCAGAAGCAGCGGCTCCACAGAGAGCTGAGTGCCCACCTGTCTGGGAGTCCAGCCTGGGGGTTAAATTAAACCCACCCAGCTATATCCCTAGAGAGGGGGTGTTGTGTTTTCCTCTAATTTGGTCTTGAGGTCTCTCTGGGGAGTGGCTATAAACTCTAGCCCTGTCCTGACAGGGCTCCAGGGGCTCCAAGGGAGGGGGTCGTGGTGTTTACAATGTGCCTTTCACAGAATACTTCCCTCGGCAGACGGCCTAACGCCTAAGTGTCTGACCAGGTGTCCCTTTCCCAGGAAACTTGTTTATGCTGGTAGATGCTCTGTGGCTCTTGTCTGACCTATGTCCAGTTTATTTCTACAAGGTAGCAGCTCTGAGACGGAGGAGAGTTAGATTCGGGGGTGTGGTCAGGTGACACACAGAGGAGACAGCACGACGAGAAAGTCTGACATATTCAGAATAGACTGGAAGACGACAAAAATTACAAGAATTCACTACAAGGGGTGAACTTCCCCATCCAGCGGTGTGGGGGTGGAAACAGCACTACCTGGGACCCAGGCGCCCGAGTGCAGGCCCTGCTCTCTCAATGGTAAGAGGCTTTCATCCGCCACGGGCTCTGGCTGTTCGCCGAGCACTGCGGCAGGGAAGAAAGGCGCTGTTGCTCTCCCCATTTTAGAGATGGGGGTCAGAGAGATTTGGTCACCCTGCCCTTTAGTGGCAGACCCCAAGAACTTAACCACTGCCCTGCCCTGACTCCCAAAGTGGCACCGTGGGGCCTGGGGCAAGTCCTGGCCTTCTTAGGGCCTTAGTGCCACCATGTGCACCCTCGGGGTGTGTGGGGGGACCAGATGTTCTGCAAGGCTCCCTCAGCTCCAGGGTCCTAGGTCTGTGTTTCTGGGGGGCCTGTGTGCGCAGGAGATGTGCCACCACACCCTGCCCCATCCAGTCTGCCGTTACCTTTGCTACCTAGGAGATGACTGGCCTCCCGGGCCTTGTGCCATCTGAGGCAGACCCCTCGCTCCTCATCCCTCTTTCTTACCCACAAGGGGAGCAGGGTGGCCAGGACTTGTGGGGAGCAGTTAAGAGTTTTTAGGCAGAGGAGGGACTCGATCAGATTTGCATCTAGAATGCTTGAGAAAATGCCAGCAACATTTACGCAGTGTTAGGCGTGTAGAAGTGTTCAGTAGCTATTAATCTTGGCTCTGCTGCTGTTGTTCTGTTGCTCATTACGAATACCCAGGCTCCATGGGTCATTAGCTAGGAGAACTTGGGCCAGTCACTGACCCCCGGGACTCATTTTCCTTACCAGTGATGCGGAAGGATAAGGAGCTTTCCTCCCAGGGATTTTATCAGGATCAAAATGAGATGAGGGGAGGATTTCATCTAATCTCAGTTAATCCTGGAGACATTCAGCCAACCACGCCCAGCTGCATAGCCAGGGCCCTTCCTCTGGGTCACATGCCTCTGCTTCTCAGTTGGGACATGGAAGGACTCAGCCACCGGCTCTGGAAGGGCCCAGCCACAACCACCACCTCCTTGGGGACGCAGAGCTTTACTTTCTCCAGTTCCCTACCCTGTCCTCGGCCTCAGCCCTGCAGCAGCAGACTCTGGCCTTGAAGCCCTGGCTGAGGGGCTTCAGGAAACCAGTTTGGGGTGGAGGGGGACGTGCAGGACCTGAGGATGTCATGTACCTTCTCTGAGCCTCTGTTTCTTCATCTGCAAAATGGGAATGAGAATGCCTGCTATATTAGTTTCCTATTGCTCCTATGACAAATTACCACACATTTAGTGGCTTAAAACAACACATTTTTTTTTTTTTTGAGACAGATTCTCACTCTTTTGCCCAGGCTAGAGTGTCGTGGCATCAGCCTAGCTCACAGCAACCTCAAACTCCTGGGCTCAAGTGATTCTCCTACCTCAGTCTCCCAAGTAGCTGAGACTATAGGCAAGAACCACCACGCTGGCTAATTTTCTCTATTTTTAGTTTTTTAGTTGTGAGTCTAATTCTTTCTATTTTTAGTAGAGACGGGGTCTTGCTCTTGCTGAGGCTGGTCTTGAACTCCCGAACTCAAGTGATCCTCCCGCCTCGGCCTCCCAGAGTACTAGGATTACAGGCGTGAGCGACCACGCCTGGCCTAAAACAACGCATATTTATTTTCTTACCGTTCTGGAGGGCAGATGTCCTGAAGTGGGTTGACAAGGCTCTGTGTCTTCTGGAGACTCCAGGGGAGAATCCATTCCCTTGCCTTTGCTAGCTTCTAGAAGCTGCCTGCATTCCTTGGCTCCTGGCCTCTATCTTCAAAGCCAGTGTAGCATCTCCCAGGCCAGGCTGTCTTTCAATGCTTTCCTCATCGCATCACCTTTCCTCCCTCGGACCCTCCTGCCTCCCTCTTCTAAGGACCCTTGTGATTACATGGGCCCACCCTGGCAATGCAGGATCATCTCTCCATCTCAGGATCCTTAACTAAATCACATCTGCACGGTCTCTTCTACCATGTGCGGTAATGTATTCAGTGCTCTGGATGAGGATGTGGGCATCTTGGGGGACCGTCATTCAGCCTCGTGCACATACCTTGCAGGGCGGTTGTGAGGATTACATGAGACAAGGCCCGGGAAAGGCTCCAGCAGTGCCTGGGATGTGGCAGTCAGTCCCCTCTTGCCCTCCTCTGGGCCTCTGTCTCCCCATCTATAAGCCGAGGCCCCTGCCAGCTCCAGCAGTCTGAGCCCACGTCCTCAGAGCGTGCAAACAGGCAGGCTGTGCCCTCGGCCAGCCAGGGGGTCATAGGAAGCGGCAGACTCGAGCCCTGCCCCTGGGACACCCCTTCTCCTCCCAGTTCCTGGCCTGCGTGCATTTCCCATCATTCCCAGGGACGGCTGATGGGAAAGGCTGAGCTCACTGCTCCCCGGGGAGGGGGAGGGTGGAGGGAGAAGAAGGGAGAGGCTGGCGGCAGCTGCTGCAAGAGGAGGGGAGAGCAGAGGCCTGGGTTGGAGGCTTACAGTGGGAGAGGCCGAGGTTACCAGTGCTCGGAGGGCTGGAAGAGGGCAGGGCTTCCGATCTGGGCCTTCGAGAATGGTTCGCTCTTCCTCAGCTCCTTGGCCCCGGCCCTGTGGCTCTGTTCGTCTGCTGGCCGCCCTCTCTTGGCCGGCCCCTTCTGACAGGCCCTGTCGTCCGGAGGAGTGCGTGTGTATGTTGGGCATGAGAAGAGGGTGTCACAGAGCCTCAGGGCTGAAGTGGGGAGTTGTTGCTGGACAGGAACACAGAACTGCCCCTGCCCACGGGGAGAAGAGGACCCTCCAGCCAGAGCCCGCGCGCCCTCCCTCTACTCAGAATCAGTCACCCTTTGCCCCTGGGCTCATCATCTGCCTTCACTGGACCTCAGTTTTAAATTTGCCTGTGTGTGCAGGGATGGTTAATAACACTATTATGGGATTTGAGAGAATCAGATCAGAGAGTGATTTTGAAATGTGCAATCTGCTATATCAGGGTGTGTAATTCCATGCATATGCATGTTGCTCTAACGTTCTCTCTTCCACACCTTGATGACCAGGCAAACTCTTCCTCATTCTTCAAGTCCAGCTCAGATGGCTCTCTATGACCTTCTCAGCAGGCCCTGTCCATCCCTGGAAGAATGAGGCCACTCCGTCCCTGGCTTACTGTGTCCCTCTTTATAACCCTCTCTTGGGTGCCTTTGGTAGCCACTTACTGGTTTGCATGTCTGTTTCCCCTGCCATATGTGGGCAGAGAATCCATAACAGACCCCTCTGCTCACAAGGTCACTGCAGTTGTCGAAGGACAGAGGCAGTATGTCGAAGGCACTGGGGAAGCTGGCCTCCTGGGGCCTGGCCTGGGCAAGGTCGCCACGTGGCAGTCCAGCCCTTAGAATTGAGCAGGTCCCCGTGATTGACTCAGGCAGATTCTCAGGAATCTGAGCTAAGAGCAGGTAACCAGATCATTGGGGTCCTTCCCATTCTGTGATGTGGATGCTCATGCCCACCGCCAGCCACAGCCTCCTGCTGATGACCAGGACACCAAGGGGGCCATGTTGGTCACATGGACTCCTGATGAGGTGAAATCTGAGCTGAGGGAGGACAGTGTTAGAGGAGAGGCTGTGTAGGACTTAAGGAAGCATAGTCCATCAGTTCATCCACCATACTCCAGACGCCTTGGAGGCCCATGTCCCCGTGCCTAGGGCCACCAAATAGATGTGGGGAGACAGCATTGCATGGTGGTCAAAGGCTCCTCTACTTCCTGATCTGTGTTCTTATGTGTGATTACTTACATCTTTCCCCCCTAAACTTTAGGAGCCAGAAAGGCAGGGATAGCCTTGTTCATCTTGGTGCTTCCTGGTGCACTAATCCTACCCTGTATTGAATCCTACCCTGTATGTGCTAGGCACGGCCAGACATCAGCTTGTCCATTCCCCTCAACGCCCTGGAGGTAGGTCGTGTCGTCCTATTATCCAGATGAGGACAGGTGAGGTGAGGTGCCATGTCCAAACAGACAGAGCCATTAGTGCCAGGGTAGACATCTAGACCCTGTTCCCAATTGCTCCTCCCCACATCCGTTTCCATTTGCGCAGCTTTCCCTGGGGTGTGGGATCAGCTGGCCTGAGTATGTAGGCTGCAGCAGGCATGGCTGGTTCGGAGGCTGTCCCTCCAGATAGGCTGGTGGCTAAGAAGGGCACCAGGGCTGGTCCTCCTGGCAGGCCTCTCACAACCCCTCCCGGGACCACAGAAAGGAACTGGTTTGAGGCAGGTGGAAGGTTTGGGGGTGAGTTTAGGAGGTACCTATTACTAAGGACCAGAGTTTGGTTTGGGGACAGGTTTGGACGTGCCCCAGAATGCTCCTCCCCTGCTCACTGCCCCACTGAGGCACAGCTGCTCTTGGCTGGCTTTGCTGCGCCCACCTCATCCGCAAACCTGTGTGTTCTTGGAAGTAATGGAAATGCGTTTCTTAAAAATGCTCGATAATTTAGCCTTGTCCTAATAACAGGCCTTTGTCTCTGCTCAGCACTCTGGTCTCCTCGGAACTGCTCATACCCATTATCTCTTCTCAGCTACTCAGGCTCCTGTGAGGTAACGTGAACCCCACTGAGAGCCCGTGAGCCAGCTGAAGCCAAGAAGGACAGGGACCTGCCCAGGCCACCCTGCCAGTCTGCCTGGGTGTGGCAGTGGTTAGTATTTTCATCACTTACAGACCTCCCACTGTGTGCTGGGGCCTCACTTAACTCTCCAGACAGCTCAAGTGCAGGGCCGTGAAGCTGCAGGCCTCCCTAGCCCCTGGCCTGTGCCCTTAACTCCTTTATCACACACCTCTGTGCCAAGCACAGTCTTGCCCCAGAGAAGCTCCCATCCCAGGGGTGCAAATACCCAAATGGATCATGCCCACCAAGGAAGTGGTGTGAGATAGGCGTCCTCAGTCCTGAGGCTGGGCGAGGCTCCGGGTGGAGGCAGAGCTTGAGCCTGCCTTGCGGGGTCGGGCCCACCAGCCGGCTGCCTGAGCACTCTGATGCTGGCTGCCCACTCTGTGGGCCTCTGGCCTCCCCAGGCCACCTTCTGAGAGCACAGGGAGCCGTGTGGGCAGGGAAGGAGCAGGGCTTCGGGCCGATAGGCTGGCATTGCCTCCTACGAGGTGGGTGACTAGGGCTTATCTTGACCCCTCTCTGGGCTCCAGTTTCCATTTTTATAAAGTGGGATTAATGCCCTTTTCTCCTTGAGTTGTCCTCAAGATTTAACATGATAAATATGTAAAGTACCTAACATGACAAATTAATAAATGACAAATCTTAAAATGATTATTATTAAGGGGCTTTTTGTTTTCTAAATTTTATTAATAGTACAATTACTCAGTCAAAAGTTTGTAAAGAGGAATAACTATGACTTTAAGATCAACATGTGTTTTACATTTGTAATACTACTCTTTCAGAGACCCTCTTACATCCTAAACCAGACCACAGGATGTCCAATAATGAACGTGTTTGGTTTGGAACACACTTAGAGATAAATTGTATTTTTCAAAAAGCATCTAATTCTTTTAAAATTCAGAAGCATTGTTATTATGTCTTTACTTATTAATTTATCAAGCAGATGGTTTGAGTTGCTTCCTTATTTTATTTCCTGTTCTGTGACTTTGGGAAAATTATTTAACCTATTTGTGTCTCAGTTTCGAGTGGGATAATTAGAATATCTACTTCATAGGGTTCTTGTGAGTTCCTGTGAGTATTAATGAGTTAATATAGTGTTTAGAATAGTGTCTGGCTTGTAGTAAACACTGAACTATCAGTTATAATAATAATAATAATTTCTGAATAGGAACATATACCTGAGCCAGGCATGGTGGCGCCTGCCTATAGTCCCAGCTACTCAGGAGGCTGAGGTGGGAGGATTGCTTGAACCTAGGTATTTGAGGCCAGCCTGGGCAATATAGTGAGACCCCCATCTTGAAAAATAAAATAAATAAATAAATACATAATAATCACTAAAAAAGAGAAAAAGAAAAAGAAAATATATCCAGATTGTTACCAATATCTAGTCAGGTTGCTTTTTCATTACCATACATTCAGCTAACATTTACCTAGTTCTGGCTGTGGACTTGTTTGGGCCTTGGCTTTGAGGCCTGATTTCAAATGCTGGCTCAGCGGCTCCCTGCCTGTACCCCGTGCCCTGGGCTCCCAGGCCTTGGTTTCTGCCTCTGGGTCCCAGTCCCTGGGGCCTCTGGTGAGGCTGAGCTCATAAAGTGTCGGTAAAGCACTTTGTGGATCGATGCTAACTAATAGCAGCTCCCTGGAGCTGGCGTGAGTAGGGAAGACGATTGTGGAGGCTGCTTGGACCAGGCTCAGGGACAGGCACCCAGGGAAGGCCAGTGCTGTTCTCTCCAGGGTCCTAGGAAGGGCCTTCTGGACCCTCTTCCTGATGCTTCATGCCACTTTAGCCAGAGGTGGGTGCTGATGGAGTTCGGCAATGGGGAGGGGGAAGAGGTTTGCCCAGTTAGTGGCAGAGCCAGGCGTAGACAGCCATCCAGGACACACACCTGGTCACATCTAGCCAGAGCAGGTGCCTATCCTGTCCTGGGTGTCCTCTTGTCAGGAATCCCTTACTTGCCCCATTGCCATCTCTCCAGAGGTCACTAGCCTCTGCCCAGACACATGGCTGTCTTAAGTATGGCATGGTGGCTTCAGCTCACCGGAGGGCATGAGTGGGAAATTGGCATGGACCCTGGGCAAGGGCGGGAGTGTGTGAGCTCCGCCCAGTTCTGCCCCAGAGGGAAGCCCTTCTCTGTGTTTCAGACTGAACCGAAGTCTGTTCTGCGAACTGCTGCGGCGGCAGCGGATGGGGACTGTGCCCTCTGGGAGCTCCTGGTCTGATGGAGGAGGCATGACCCTGCCTTCCAGAGAGAGACTCCTGTCTGCTAGGGGGAACATGAACGTGGCTTCTGTTCCCTGGGACGCCCTATGTTACAGAGGGAACACGGTCCTCTTGCCCTCTGCAGCTCCTTGTCTGAGGAAAGAGGCATGACCTTCACCCTGCAGGAGCCTCCAATCCGATGGAGGAGTCGTGGCCACTGCCCTCAGAGAGATCCCTATTTGACAGAGGAGACCTGACCTCCACCCTCAGGAAGGACCCCTGTCTGACGGGGGAGATGCGCCTTGTCCTCAAGAAACCCCATTTGATGGCCTCTGCCTTTGGGGACCACCTCTACTTCCTGATTCGTGGGGACCCTGGGTCCCACAGGCAATAGCCACAGAGCGAGCTGGGCAGAGTTATGGACATGGCTGCTGTGGGGAAGGGAAGACAGGGACTGTAGATGGGCTCCTATAAGTGAGGTAACATGGAAGGCTTCCTGGTGGAGGTGCCTTTGTGGGACCTCTGATGGACAGGGGGTGCCTGGCTGTGACCAATACCCTCTGGGGATAAGGCTGGGAAGGAAACAGCGAGGGGCCACTCCAGTGAGCCCGTCTCCATGATGGCTGTACCGTTGGCACAGAGAGGGGCCCAGGGAGACCCTCACCCGCTGCCTCCTGTCGGAGCACAGGCAGAGTGCTGCCAGCCCCGGGACATCCGCCCTGCAAGGCCTGAGAAGCCCGCAGGAGGAGAGGAAACAGGACGCGTATCAGGAACGCCTTTTCCTCTTCTTTGTAACGAGCCCCCTACTCGGGGCTGGGGAAGCCGATCCTGCCGGGCTCGCCCTGGCCTGGCCGCTGCTGCGTGCGGCCCCCAGCTCCGGCTCTCCAGGCCTCCCCCGCCCCACAGGCCACTGCCTCTGCTGCTGCTCCTGGGCCAACCCCTTGACTCCGCCGAATCCCACGGTTCTCATCTGTAAAATGGGGTAAGACTTCCCATCTGCTTCACCAGGAAGTTTGTTTTCCTCTCTTTAGGGTATTGAGCTCTTCCTGTGCACCAGCCTCTGGGCTGAGCAGGGGTGGAGGGCATAGGGGAGGAACAGTGTGTGTATGTGAGTCTGTTTGGGACTTGTCTGAGGAGTTGAGGGACATCCAAGTAAAGACATCCCAAGGCTGGTGGGTGTGGGGTCAGAGAGGGTCTGGCTGGAGATGGAGGTCTGGAGCTGCAAGCATCTGGTGGCAGCTGAAGTGGTCAGGTGGGTGGAGTCTCCCAGGGAACTGCTTGTCCTGAGCTCTGGGGAGGGACGGAGGCCAGACTCAGCCCTGGAGCCTACCGAGAGCTGGGCACAGAGCAGGGATGGGGACTACGCAGCCAGGGCCTCCAGCAGGACTGAAATGGGGTCACTGGGTTGGGTGCTCCTTGTGGGGAGGGCGGTATTGAGACCTTCACTTTAGCAGGCTGGATGTGGGGTGTGTGCGGAAGGGTGGACCACAGAGGATGAGGAGTAGAGGTGAAGATGCTCAGACATCAAACAGTGTGATTAGTCAGATTGTCTTTTTTTTTTTTTTTTTTGAGACAGAGTCTCGCTCTGTTGCCGTGGCTAGAGTGCCGTGACACAATCATAGCTCACTTCGGCCTCAAACTTCAGGGCTCAGATTGTCATTCTTTTGCTTATTTTTCTCATTATTCAAATTATTCCTCTGCTGGCTAGAGGGCTACTGTGGGAGTGCATGTGGAGGTAGGTGGAGTCCATACGGTGCACGCGTGTGGGGTGTGTGATGCACATGTGTATATGGGGTGTGTTTAGAATTTGTACGTGTGGTGTGTGTGTGTGCACGTGTGTGGTGTGTAGAGTATGTGCAGGTGGCCACATTCAGGACTGTGTTCCATATGGTAGGCTGGTGCTGAGCCAACTGCCTGGGCTGGAAACTGGGAAGGATGCACCAGGCTTGTGAATTTCCCCTCTCTACTCAAGACTACACTCAGTGGTGCACTGGTAACACCTGGCCCTCCAGAAAAAAAGGAAGGGGGTGGGATTGTAGCAGTTGCCAATTTCTGTGGTGTAAATTTTCCCATCGCGACTTCACACTACCAAAATGATGTCATTGTATGTGGAGTTAGGAAGGGATGAACAGCAGACACCATTATATGGTATTCCCACCATATAGTAGACATAAATATACAGTAGACATAAATAACCTCAGGAGCACAATAGTGAAATACTTAGTAAGTGGCAAGTTTTGAGTATGTATTCCTTTTGTTTTTGATATGATTTATTTAATTATAAGTTTATATTGGGGTTTCTCAGCATCAGCACTGTTAGCATTCTGGGCTGGAGACGTTCGCTGGGGCTGGGGCTACTGACCCATGCGTTATGCAGGCTGTCCCTGGCCTCCACCTACCAGGTGCCTGTAGCCACCCTCCCCCCAATCGTGACAGCCCACAATGTCTGCAGACATTGCCAAATGTGCGTGGGGTGCAAATTCACCCCAAGCTGAGAACCATTTGTAGCGGTTGTGTTTAATAACTAGCTCACAAAATTCCTAAAAATGTGACAGTCACTCTTATGAGTCTATACAGGCCAGCTCCAACACACCCTGGGCACCGTATCTGGATAAATGTAAGGCATGGGTTTTTTTCCCCCAAAATTCTTTCTCAGGAAAGTGAGATTTGGGTCCCTACAGAGTCCCTGACTGACCCACAGAGTGGTTGACACAAAGTCAGAGATGTGGCGCCATACTGGATCTATTGTGACATTTTATGAAATGTGAGAATGGGAAGAAAATAATGTTTCTGAATTAATATATTATTTTAACATAAAATGTTATTCTACATCCCTAAATGTGTGTACGTTTAAATCGGTAAAACGAAAAAACAAACCCAAAACAAAGAAGATGAAAAACCCTCTACATAAACTCTTCCTGCTGGGAAAATAACGGAGTGTCTCGGGTCTGGGGCGCCCCGTATCCGCCGGGCTCCCGCCGGGCCGCACAGCTGCGCGTCTCGTCCTGCTGGCCAGGCTGCTGCCTCCGACAGGCTGCTTGGCCCAGGGCCTGTTTTCCCCGGCTCGGGGCTTGGCGCTCGTTTGTTCATTTGTTTGCTCACTTAGAATCTTTATTAAGCACCTGATGTTGTAGCGAGGAAAAAGAAATGACTGGAGGAAGACGCAGTTCCTGCTTTCTGGGGTTTGCCGTCATTTCAGTTCCATGGTGTCACCAGGGAGCGGCGACGTGCAGGCCCTGTGTGGACGCTGGGGACAGTGGGGAGAGGGAGGGAAAGGTGTGAATGTGTGCTGGTGCCTGGTGTGGGCCTGGAGCTGAGCTGGGCACATCATAGGGGGCCCCTCCCGCCTCCCTCCCACTGCGCTTTTGGAGGGGGTTGTTTATTTGTGAGTGTCTGTCTCCTTGCTGCAGAGTGTAGGTGCTCTGGGGACAGGGCAGGGGGCCCTGGATCTCCTGCAGGTCAGAACAGTGGCAGGCCCAGAGGTCTGAAAGATAAAAGGAAGAAATGAAAGGTGGGAAATAGGAGAGAGGAGTGGAAGGGAAGGAGCGGGGCAGGGCAGAGGCATCGGGACAAGAGCACGTTCATCGGAAGCAGTCAGGGACGGCTTCTTGGATGAGGGGACGCTGGGAAGGCTGTGCGGGATGGGAAGGACTGCAGCTGGGAGAACTGATGGAAAGGGTGGTTCAGGAAGAGGGAGGAGCAGGGCATGTCTCTGAGGGTTCTGGAATGTGGAGGTTTCAACTGGGAAAAAAACATCATAAACTGTTTTCCATCTGGGACTGGGAGGGAGACAGACAGCTAGAAAAATTTCCGGCTCCAGTTGGGGTAACATACCCACCTCCTGCCACCCTCAGGCCTTGTCACCTGAGGGACATTTGGGCAAGAACTGTCCCCTGAGTGTGGGGCGGGCCAGAGCATTGACCAGGGCAATGATGATGGTGGTAATGATGGTGTCAACAGTGTCAGCTTCCCTGTATTGACTCTCGACTAGGTGCCAGGTCTTTACGTGGAGCTCCAGCCTGTGGGGTGGATATCATCCCATTCTCCAGACAAGGGAGAGTGAACCTCAGAGAGCACGTGACACTGGCCTGAGGTCACACCAGAGTCAGGCAGGGTCTGCTTGCTTCAGCTTCTGCACCTGCTCAGGGAGATTTTTACTAACCTTTGATTCTCAGATCTCTAGTTTCATGGTTAACAGAAAGTGGGCCAAGCTTCTTTAAGAAACTCTGTCCTCTGTCCATGGCCACAAGAAGCTCCCCTCTTTCTTCACTCTGCACCCGCAAAAACTGTCCCAGCTGTGGGTCGTGGCCAGAAAAGTGAATACGTGAACATGGACAGGAGGCTTGGGCATTTGCTGTCGGCCTGGAAGCCTGCGGGAAGTCTGGAGCGCAGGAGCCTGACTTGCCAGACCCCCCCCAACTGCCCCCCACCCTGCAGGCCTGCCAGACACCACCCTGTGCCCAGGGAGCTGTGCAGAGGCCCAAGGCAGCCATGGTGGCTTTGGGGCAGGGATGTGACAGGGGACGGGAGCATCATTCCAGTCTGACTCTGTGCACGCAGCAAATCTCTCTGAGCCTGAGTTTCCTGACCCCGGCAAGACTCTTCTCTCCCTTGGGCTTTGAGTTCTCCGTCTGGGAAACGAAGCAGGTTGTGCGTGATCCCTCAGGCTCTCCAGGCTCCGGAAATCTGCAAAATGGGGTGACATTTCCTGCCTTCCTGCCTCCGTCCCCCTCCTGGGTTGTCCTGAGAAGCAGGTGCACTGATGGCGGGTAAACGGGCAGGCAGCGCTCGGACACAGGAGGGCTGTGAAATTCTGGCAGAGAGACAAACCTGTACACAAATAACGCTGCTACCAGGGAGAATGTGATAAGGGCCCTAGGAACCTCTTTGCAGCCGCTGCCACCTGCTCCTTACACCTCCTTGCTCCCTGATGGCTGTTCTCACACCCAGGAAAGTAGGTCCGAATGTAGGGTGGCTGTGTCTGAGAGTGAGTGCCCCCTGCCTGGGCCCCACCCTACACAGCTGAGCCATGACTGCTATCAGGGGCAGAGACTGGGGGGAAGTTATGGGGTTGAGGGCATCTCTGTGTCCAAAATGCAGTCCTAGCCGGTCATCTTCTCTCCCTACCAAATGCCCATGGCTCCCTATTGCCTTCTGGACATGGGCCAAGTTCCTTAGTCTGGCATTCAAGGCCCTTCACAGCATCCTCAAGTCTCCTAGCCCGGGGGCCCACACATAGAGCTGCTCTGTGACTCTCTGGGGGAGCAAGTGGACCATTCTCTAGCCCAGCCTCCCACCTTGGGCTCCTCCCAGGCACTCGGGACACACTGCAGCTACACATGCTTCTTGCTATCTCCCCAGCCCCCAGTGGACACAGTTGTCCTCTCCAGGCCTCTGCCAGCAACTCTTCCGCACTTCTGTGCGTTCTTCACAATCCTCCTCATTGCTGCCTCCTCCCTTGAAGCCTTTCTTAACTTCCCAGACAGAACCTCACAATCCTACCTCTCAGGCAATATTGAGTGGTAAAAAAGCATGGTCTCTGGAGCCAGACTGCCGGGGCTCCAATATCTAGCTCTGCCCCTTACTCGCTGTATGACCTTGGGCAAATCACTTAACCTCTCTGAGCCTCAGGTTTTTCATCTGTGAAATGGAACAATAGTGCTTGCTTCGGCAGCACATATACTAAAATTGGAATGATACAGGGAAGATTAACATGGTCCCTGAAAAAAAGAAAGCAAATGGGATGATAATGGCACTCCTTCTAGGGTTGTTGGAAGAATAAATGAGTTAATATTTGTGACATACTTGAAGCAGTAACTGGCACCTGGATTCTCTCCTGGATGACTTTTCTTTTCCTTCCTTCCTTCCTTCCTTTCTTTCTTTCTTTCTTTCTTTCTTTCTTTCTTTCTTTCTTTTCTTTCTTTCTTTTTTTGACAGAGTCTTACTCTGTCACCCTGGGTAGAGTGCAGTGGCATCATCATAACTCACTGCAACCTCAAATTCCTGGGCTCAAGGGATCCTCCTGCCTCAGCCTCCTGAGTAGCTGGGATTACAGATACATACCACGATGGCCAGCTAATTTTTCTATTTTTAGTAGAGACGGGGTCTCACTCTTGCTCAGGCTGGTCTCAAACTCCTGACCTCTGGCAATCCTCCCACCTCAGCCTCCCAGAGTGCTAGGATTACAGACGTGAGCCACTGCGCCCAGCCTTGGATGCATTCTCTGATGTTGACTAAAGATTGAGTAAATATCTGAAGGTCTTCCCACACTTACTGCATTCATAGCATATTTTTCAAACATGAATTTTCTGACACTCACAAAGGAATGAATTGTTACTAGTGTTCTCTTAATTCACTGGCAGTGAATCTGCAGAAAGTAGGGTGAGCTTTCTGATATTAAGATGTGTTTTGTCTAAATGGTTTCCCATAGGTGGACCATTCGTGGGGTTTCTCCTGTGTGAGTTTTCTGATACTGGCTTTGTGACTCTGGACAAGTTATGTAGGGTCTTGGAGTCTGGGTTTCTCCTCTGAAAAATTGGAATATTTAGATGGAATAATATAATAATTTAGTATGTATTAATAAAATGCTTAGCACAGCACCTGGTTCCCAGCACCTGGGAAAGCTTAATGTATGGTGGCTATTATTCTTGGTGAGTTTCTCTAACTCGTCTATACTGTGGTCTTTCATCGGCAGGGACCATGGATTGCTCATGTTAGTGCCCCCAAAGCCTGGCACTGGGAGGGGCCGCGTGCACGTTTGGTGGGCAAGTGAATGACGAATGGGATAGCCACTGGTCCGAGTTGAGCAGAGGCCTGTTTGGGGTGTGTCAGCTGTATTCTTGGCTCAGCCTGATGGTGGCTGTAACCCCGACCCTATGAAGCATTTTCTAAGTCCAATGCCCGTTTCTCCTGACAGCCAACAGAAGTGTAGGTAAAAGAAGAAATCACTCCCCTCTCATCCTCCCACCAACAGCTGGCAACCACTAATCTACTTTGTATCTCTATCAATCTGCCTACTCTGAACATTTCATGTAAGTGGAATCATACAATATGTGGCCTTTTGTGTCTGGCTTAATTTACTTAGCATAATGTTTTCAAGGTCCATCTATGTTGTAGCATGAATCAGTACTCCATCCCATTTTATGGCTGAATAATATCCCATTGTATGTATATACCACATTAAAAAATACGTGCATCAGTGGATGGACATTTGGGGTTTTTTCCACTCTTTATGGCTATTTTGAAAAGTGCTGCTGCAAACATTTATGTATAAGTTTTTTATGTAGACATGTTTTCAGTTCTCTTGGGTATATACCTAAGAGTGGACTTGATGGGTCACATGTTAACTCTATATTTAATTTTGGAGAAATGCCAGATCATTTTCCAATGTGGCTGTACCACTTTACATTCCCACGAGCAATGTGTGAGGGTTCCAGTTTCTCTGTATTCTTGTCAGCACTTGTTATTGTTCTCTTTGATTACAGCCACCTTAGTGTCTTAGTGGATGGGAAGTATCTCATTGTGGTTTTGATTTGCATTTACCTGATGATTGATGACGTTGAACATCTTTTCTTGTGTTTATTGGCCATTTGTGTATTTTCTTTGGAGAAATGCCTATTCAAATATAATAAATCCATTGTCCATTTTTAAAAGGGTCATTTGCCTGTTCGTTGTTGAGTTGTAATAGTTCTTTATACATCCTGGATATTAGACCCTTACCAGATACACGATTTGAAAATATGTTCTCCATTCTATGGGTTGTCTTTTCATTTTCTTGATAGTGATCTTTGAAGCACAAATGTTTTTAAATTTTATCTGCTTTTTTTTCATTTCCTTGTGCTTTTGTTGTCATATCTAAGAAACCATTGCCCAATCCAAGGTCATGAAGATTTATACTTATGTTTTCTTCCCCCAAAGAACTGTTTTGTTTTTTTTTGAGACAAGATCTCACTCTGTTGCCCAAGCTAGAGTGCAGTGGCATGATCATAACTCACTGCAACCTCAAACTCCTGGGCTCAAGTGATCCTCCTGCCTCAGCCTCCCAAGTAGCTGGGACTACAGGCATGCACCACCATGCCTGGCTAATTTTTTCTGTATATATATTTTTACTTGTCCAGATAATTTATTTCTATTTTTAGTAGAGAAAGGGTCTCGCTCTTGCTCAGGCTGGTTTCGAACTCCTGATCTTGAGCAATCCTCCCGCCTCGGCCTCCCAGAGTGCTAGGATTACAGGTGTGAGCCACCATGCCGGCCGCTCAGGTTGGTCTTAAACTCCTGGCCTCAAGCAGTCCTCCTGTCTCTGCCTTTGAAAGTGTTAAGATTATAGATGTGAGCCACCACACCTGGCTTTATGTTTTCTTCTAAGAATTTTTCAGCTGTAGCTTTTACATTTAGGTCTTTGGTCCATTTGAATTAATTTTTGTACACGGTGTGAGATAGGGGGTCTAACTTCATTCTTTTGCATGTGGATATCCAGTTGTCCCAGCATCCTTTGTCTTTCTTTTTTTTTTGCTAGAGATGGGGTCTCACTATGTTGCCTGTGCTTGTCTTGAACTTGTTGTCCCAAGTGATCCTCCTGTCTTGGCCTTCTAAAGTGTGCTGAGATTACAGGCGTGAGCCACTGTGCTGGCCCCAGCATCATTTGTTGAAAAGATTGTTCTTTCCCCCATTGACTTGTCTTGGCTCAAGTCAATAAATATTTGGGTTTATTTTTGGGCCCTCCATCCTGTTCCTTTGATCTGTATTCTATGTTTATGCCTGTACCACACAGTCTTGACTGTGAGTCCTCCAACTTGGTTCTATCTTTTTCAAGATTGTTTTGGCTATTCTGGGTCCCTTTCACTACCTTATGAATTTTAGGATCAGTGTGTCATTTTTCTGCAAAAATAGTCGGCTGGGATTTTGATAGAGATTGGATTAAATCCATAGATCAATTAGGGGGTATTGCCATCTTAAGAACATTGTCTTCTTATTTTTTATTTTGGGTTTTTATTGAGTATAAAGTTGAGCTCATGACAAACGTGCTGTTCTGATTCCAGACTTATTCTGCTCAATAATCTATGACAGGCATTTCTCTGTGTTATGAAAGAAGCAAGCCTAATTTCAGTGCTGTATAATATTCCATTATTTAGCTATAACGTACAGAATTATAAACTCTTGTTTCCGGGTAATCTGTCTCAAAAGGTACTTCATTTAGGTCCCTGTGGTGCAGCCCTCTCCCTGACAGGCACAAAGGGATACTGGAAGGACTGCTGGCTCACAGAAGAGCAGTAGAGTATTAGTGTCAAATATCATCAATAGGAACCCCATGCTGTGGGTGGGGGATGGGGCTCACTGGAGAAGCCAACATTCTGGTTACTCGGGAGTTGACCTGCCTGTCTTCCTGGCAGAACATCTCAATGGAAAGAAATCAGAAAACAGCATCCAACAGGCTGCACAGACACTGATAGGACATGTTTGGTTTAGGTATATTTTTCTAGAACAGTTGATTTTAAACATTTTAAAATTTCCTGCATAAAATTCATTTTTTGTTGTAATTCAGTACATACATATTCACCTAAAATAAAAGTTTCACTAAGTATTTAATAAAACTCACTTTTTGTATCAGCCAGGAGAAGCTGGTCTGCTGCAGTAACAAACAACTCCAAAACCTTAATGGCTTGAGAGCTTTCTTTCTCCCTTAAGCTACACATCTATCATGTAGTGGGAGAGCCCTGGGATTTAGGTTGGTGGAGGCTTTCCTGTTAGATCACTGCTGGTTTCGGTGCTGGAGGAAAGAGAGTACAGTAGGCAAAAGAATTGCTTCCCCCAAAAGATGTCTACATCCTAATCCTTGGAAGCTGTGAATATGTTATGTTACATGGCAGAGGGTAATGGTGGCTGCTAGTCAACTGACCTTGAAATAGGGAGATTGTTCTGGATTATCCAGATGGCCCCAGTGTAATCCCAAGGGTCTTTAAAAATGGAAGACGGAGGCGGAGGAGGTCATAGCGATGCAGTGTGATAAGAACTCAACCAGCTCTTGAGGGCTTTGAAGATGGAGGCAGGGGCCATGAGCCAAGGAGTGTGGGTGGTCTCTCGAAGCCAGGAAAGGCAAGGAAACAGATCACCCTAGAGGCTCCAGAGAGGAACATAGCCCTGCTGATACCTTGATTTTAGCCGAGTGAGACCCATTTTGTATTTCAGAACCACAGAACTGTAAGATAGCACATTTGTGTTGTTTCAGGCCACTAAGTTTGTGGTGATTTGCCACACCAACCATAGAAACTCATGGGGAATCAACCACCAGCACTTAACTGTATCTGCCTGGAAGTGACACATGGCACTTCTACTCATATTTGATTGGCTAGAGCAAGCCACGTGGGCATGCCTAGCTTCATATGATTGGAGGAGTTTGATACTCCCATACGCCAAGCCTTAGTGGGAAACTGAATATTGGTGAATGTAGTAGTATCTGTTATACCCCTGCTACCCACAGTGCATGCTTAGATTTTCTATTCTATTCTATTCCATTTCATTAGAAACCAAAAAATCCTTTTACGTCGATTTCATTATCAACCGGTGGGTTGTGACCCCTAGTTTGGAAAAAAACGCTAGACAGACCCTCTTTTGCCCATGCCTCATGGACCACAGGACACACCAGGTATGTGACACACCTCGGCATAGCTGATTGGCGCAGGTGTGGGACACCTGACTGAAGCTGACCAATCACATTCCTCTCCTGGGAATTTGGAATTGGGCCACTCAGCCAGTTAGCAGTGGGAAGCTGACGGAGAGGCAGAGTAGAAACAGGGTCGGAGTGAGAGTCACATGCAAGCCGAAAGGATGGAGGAGCGGCAAAGCCCTGAGTAAGCAGAGAGCTGGTCCACAGAGACAATGGAGCAGCCGCGCAGAGAGCAGTGCAGCCGGAAGGATATGCAGCCCCAGACGGAGAGGTGGAGAGAGAGCGTGTCCGCCTGAGAATCGGATGGCTTCCTCGGTGCTGGCTCCAGCGCCCAGAAGTCCTGCCTGCTCATCCTTCCCGTGAGATTTTTGCCCCTTATAGTGTCCCCTCCCCCTTTTCTTGAGCTGCCCTAGGGGTCGGGAGGTCTCTGTTCCTTGTCTCCAGCGAGCCTTAATCAGCTAGAACGCAGCTGGTGTTTCTCTGCTGGGCACCCAGCTGTGGCTCTGAGGACCCAGCTGCGGGGCATAGACGGGACGACTGGATGGGATGAGCTAAACCCCACCTCCCACAACCTGGAATTCTGGCTTTGACCACAGTCTTGGGCGTTTGTGGATGGGCAGAGCCGTCTGTAGAGTGCTGCACCCGTGGGGGTCCTGGCAAACTGGAAACACCCCCACAGGGGCCTCTTTTCTGATAGTGTTAGGGTCGGGGAGCCAGGGGAGTTGTTTCAGGGAGGGCTTGGCAGTGTGACGGTGGAAAGGACATGGGCTCTGGGGACAGGCAGACCACAGTTCACCTCCGTTAGCCTCAGTTTCCTCATCTCTGAAATGGGATTGTTTTCAGGATCAGCGGTGTTCTAGGAAAAATATTTAAAGTTGTGAGTAGGGCATAACATGCTCTCAGGGAGTGCGGCAGCTATTGTTGTTTGAGGAAGCCATCAGCGGTCCCAGCTTCCTGAAGGAGGTGGCCCCAGTGTCGATTAAGTTAGTGGCAGGACATTCTTCACTGCTGGCCATGCTTCCTGCCCCTTGTCACCCTCACCTCTCCTGTCCTCGTTTCCCCTCTGCTGTTATTCCTGATGTTGATAAAAACACTTGCTTTATCCAACCTGCAGCAGGATTGTATAGAAATCACCCAGTCTCTGGGAGCAGGCAGGCAGAATTGCGTCTGAATCCTAACCGAGCCCCTTGCTTGCTGTATGCTCCTGAGCAAATTACTGTCTCTCTGAGCTTTGAGTTAATTATCTGTAAAATGGGGTTTATAGTACCCATCTCATGGTGCTGTTATGAGAAAGAACTAGCCACTCAACAAACACTAGTTCTGTCTTCCCTCCCTCCCTTCTTGAAGAGCGTTCCTCCCTGCCTGGCCAGGGTGCCCCTGGATCCTCCCAGCAGTCCCTGGGGTGGCTTTCCCTGACTCAGTTATTTGTGGCCTCAGGCATTCATGGCCTTCCTGTCCCTCAGACCCCGGGCTCTTGGGGCTTTTAGAAGCAGCCGGGGTCCCTGTGGCCTGTGCCACTTCTCTGGTCTCCTCTGCAGGTCCAGACCCATCTTGGGGGCTGCTGGTTCAAACCGTGTGATCTGTCTTTTTTCTCACTTTAGCAATTATCACACCCCAGCTGATGGTGGCATCGTCACACTCCAAACACTGATAAATATTTATGCGGGGGAGAAGAGCCCAGGGCTCCTAGGAGAGGCAGGGCAGGGACGTGCCGGGCTCTTCTCTGCAAGCCATGCTCAGACACAGCAGTGGTCCCTGGGGACCCCAGAAGTGGGGGAGGCAGGCTGCGGCTGGGGAGGCAGCACAGAGCCACCCGCCACTCGCCTTCGTGGACGAGGAGGGAGCGGCTGTATCTGTGGCTCCCGTCTCGGACCTCGCCAGCCTGCCCACTGGGGTGCCTGCTAGGCTTGCTGCTCCGGGGGGATTGGGTGGCTGACATCCTTCTCTGCCATCTCTCTGTGGCTGTTCCTTGCCCTCTCGTTTTCTCTGTCCCTCATTCCATCTTCTGTTTTCACATGTCCAGGGCCTGTGTCCCTGTCCTCCCCTCTCTTCTCCAACACCCCTCATCTCTGGGGCTCTGTCTCTATCTTTCACTTTTCTTCTCTCTCTCCCAATCTGACTGTGTGGGATCCGGAGGCTGGATGATGGGGGTAGGTGAGGGGTCTCGGGCTCCCAGACCCGGCTGGGCGGAGAGAGCAGGGGGAGCTAGGGAAGGCAAGTGAGCACTTCTCTGGAGCCGGAGGCTGCATCTCGGCCTGCCTTTGTGTCCAGGGCTCTGCTGTGTGACCACAGGCGTGTCCCCTTCCTTTCCTGGGCCTCAGTTTCTCAGTCAAGTCAGGCAGTTGATTACCTCACTAATTCGTTCATTCACCTGTTCAACTAGTATTAATTGAGTGCTTGCTACCTGCCATTCATTAACACATATTTATTGAACAACAATTAAGTGTGCTGTTCCAGGAGCTTGGGACAGATACTGTGTTTCCCTGAAAATAAGATCTACCCATAAAATAAGCCTTAGCAGGATTTCTGAGCATTTGCGCAATATAAGCCCTACCCGGAAAATAAGACCTAGTGATGGGCGTGGCTACACAGCGTATCTGCACAACCCAAGCATATTGTCGCGGAGCGGTAAAGAAGATGAGCAGCCCTTCTCATCTGCCCCATGAGAGCTCTGTTGCTCGACATGAGAGATTAGGGCCAATGGTTCTAAAGGAAGTAGAGTAGCAAGAAATTCAGGATGGAATTCGGGGTTTGGAGAGTTATGATGATGTTCCAGAAGAAGACGACTTAATATATTTGAATAAATGTAGATTGTTGTATTATACTTAAAAAAAAATAACACATCCCCTGAAAATAAGCCCTAGGGTGTCTTCTTGAGGAAAACTAAATATAAGACCCTGTCTTATTTTGGGGGAAACACAGTACATCAGTGGACAGGTGCCCTGGTGGAGCAACGTGTTAGCAGAGAAGAAGTAGAGCCAGAGAAGGATTGGGGCGCGGGGGCAGGTTGAAGCATCAAATGAGGGAGTGGGGTGGGCTGAGTGTGTGTCTGGGGAGAATGTCTCAGGGAAGGATCTGCCTGAGCAAAGGCCCTGAGGCGGGAATCGCCCTGCTGTGCTTGAGGAACCCGGGAAGTGACCTGGGAGGCAGAGGAGGCAAGGGCAGATCCCACAGGCCTCCTGGCACGCCAGGTCTTTCTGTGCTTGAGCGTAGGGAACTTGCACTTGGAAAGACCCCCTTGCCTGCCCGGCGAGGAAGAGGCTGCAAAGGGGCTGTTGCTGGGCCAGGAGAGCCCTGATGGCGGTGATGGTGGCTCCGCGGTGGAGTTGGTAAGCCGGTCACTGTTCTGTGCTCAGTGCTCGCATGGTGCCTGTCAGACACGCCAGGCCCCTGGGCTGACCAAGGTCCTGCCTCTGGGTGGCCTGCAGGAGTCCCTGGGCAGCATGTGCGAACCCAGCCTTACCTCTCTTTCTCTCCACAGAGTGTTCAAGAAGGCCAGCCCGAATGGAAAGGTGAGTCTGTAACAGCCACACAGCCTCCTCCCTGACCCCAGACTCTAATCGTCCTCTCTTGGGACCACAGAGGGCGTGGCGTCTCCACTGACATGCGCACGTCCCCGTGGGAGGGGACAGACGCTGCTCCCCATCTGAGGGGTGACGCAGCTCTTTCCTTAGGGGCCCTGCATCCCAAGGGGGAGGCTCCCAGGAAACTTTCTGCGAGTGGGGTACAGGTACAACTCCCCTGGACTTTAGGGTCCCCCAGCCTGCCGTAGGGGGAGATGTGAGTGTGATAAACAGAGGACAAGCCAATCCATAAGTGCCAAGGGCATGGGGTGAGCAAGTCCCCTGGTGTAAGAGGACCCTGGTGTCACCTTATCACCTCGTTATCCAGGGCAACACCCAGGGCCTGTCCCCCTTTCTTTCTTCCCACTGGCCCCAGGCTCCATCCTGCTTCCCTCTCAGTTCAGCACATAGATGCTAGTCCAGGCCAGGTCTGGGCCACGCCTGGGGCACTGGGGCAGGTGTGCTGAGATGAGTCAGGCACAGCCCATGCAGCTCACAGCAGACAGCAGGGCCACACACAGAAATGGATCCTTTCGATATGAAGTGGCAACGGTGACATGCCAGGTAGCAGGGGCTGCAGGCCCCAGCCTGGGTGCTCGGTGACAGCTCCTGCTAGGAGGGATGCATTTCCAGGCAAGGCGAGGTAGAAAAGGGCATTCTTGGCAGGAACATAAAATTGCAGGGAGTGTGGGGGAGTCCCAAGCAGCTGAGCCTCAGGGTGCCAGAAGGGACGCAGCGGGAGTGGGCACTGAGGCTGGGAGGCTGCAGGGCTGGTCTTGAGGAGACCGTGGCTGGGCTTAGGAGCATGGACCCATGGCCTGGGTTGGCAGACAGTGCCACGTGTGCTTCCACACCTCCTGCTGTGCCCACAGCAGACACCACCAGTCACTGCCACCCTTTCCTGCTGCACCGGGACTCTATCTTAGACTCCTCCTAGCCCAGGCCCCAGACAGCCCCCAGACAGCCCCTACCAGCCAGTCAGAGTCAGCTCTTGAAATGAAACTCGTTTGTCATCCTTACGTCTGGGCACGGAGGAGCCATGAAAGGGTTTTCAGACAGAAGGAGCATGGTTGGATTTGCATTTTAGGATGACCAGTCTGGATAAGGAGAGGGCTCAGAGCCACGAGGCTGCCCACAGCAGAGCATCAAGGGTCCAATGTGGTCATCTGTCCAGGCAGGAGTGGCTGTGGGGTGGGGAGGGATGGTTTTGAAAAATTTGGCAGAGGTAGAGCCATCAGTACTGGAGATTGCTGAGGAGCAGCAAGCATCTAAGATGACACTCTGGATTTGGCTTGGAGCCGCTAGAATTCTAGCTCGGGGGTTCTTCCCCGCAGGCTGGCTGCTGAGTGAGGCGCCAGCTCCCCGGTTCCTCCCTGCCTCAGACAAGTCCTCACGCACACAAATGATAGCTATGTGATGTAATGCCTTTGTTGAAGCTAGAGTTCACCATTCCACAGTGTATATATACTTTACAATCTTGGGTTGTACACAATATGATTTTATGTGTCAATTTTTAAAAATAATTTTTTAAAAAGAAAGAAACAAGTCCTCATGTAAGCGGATCCCTGCCAAGCTGCACGGGGTGTGGGGAGCAATCAAAGAACACGGTGTCAGTGCTCAGAGTCCCCAGAGGGCTCAGCCCCGGGCTCTGTCGCCCTCTCTGAGATGCGGGCACTGCCGGCCAGCTCCCTGCTGCGGGTGCTGTGCCCTCAGGATGCCTGGCGTGAAGATCTCAGCGTCCTCGCCTATAAAACAAACAATTACGACTCCTTCCCAGGTCTTCGGGAGGAAGAGATGCTTTTAAAATTTTATAGGGGTTTGCTATTCTTAGTATTAGGGCTGCGGTGAGGGTTCAAGTCCAGTTATGGTTTTGATAAGGATTAGGAATGGGTCTGGAAGTTTCAGGGGCTGCCCCCAGGGTTTCTTCTAGGGGAGGAGACCGTCTCCTACAGGCCCTCAGCTGCTAACGTGCCCTGTGCCTCTCCCCCCAGCTCACCGTCTATCTGGGAAAACGGGACTTTGTGGATCACATCGACCTGGTGGACCCTGTGGGTGAGTTCCTGGAGGACAGGCGGAGGGTGAGGGGAAGGCCGGGCCAGCCAAGCCTCCCAGGAATAGCCCTCAGGTCTTCGGAGGGGCCCGGTGCCAGCAGTGGGGCTTGCCTGGCTTCCTGCTTCGGCAGCGAGCTCTTACTGGGCAGCTGCTTTCCCATTCACGTGGGGACCGTGCACTTGTGGGAAGGTGTCCAGGTGACAATAAAGAGGATAAGGATGGCGATGACAGCAGCCACTGCTTACCGTAAGGCTTATCACGTGGCAGACAGTGTCAGTGGCTACCATTACTATCCCTGCTTTACAGACAAGGAAATGAGACACAGAGAGGCTCAGTTCTCACGCCAGGTCACACAGCTAAGAGGGAGAGGAGCCCGATTCACAGCCGGCAGTCTGGCTGCACAGAAACCCTTCATTCTGCTGCTTTCTGACGGCAAAGGGTGCGACAAACCTTCCTGGGGCTTGTGATGAGACTGTCCTCACCCACGTGGGGGTCCTGCCAGAGGCTGGACAGTGACTGAAAGCACCTTCCAAGGTCTCATTCAAGTTCAGGGGTTCACAGCCTCTGTGCTCTTGACAGTTAAGATTGGATAATTCTCTGTCCTGTGTGTTACAGGATGTACAGCAGCATCCCTGGCCGCTACCCATTTGATGCCAGGAGTACCTCTCCCTCCAGTTACGACAGTCCTAAGTGTCTTTAGATATTGCAAATGTCCCCTTGGGGGGCAAAAATCACCCCTGTTTGAGAATCTCTGCTCTCACTGGGAGAGCCTGGGTCTCATTGCCGCTTCTCACAACTGTCTGAGAGAGGGAGGCCAGAGTTACCCCTGTTCTACAAACGGGCATAGTGAGGCCCAGAGAGGGTAAGTGACTTTTCAAAGAGGGACATGAATAAATCAAAGTGAGGCTAAAGGAGGTGACAGGTTGGGAGAATGGGAACTAGAAACCGCATGAGGCCAAGTCTAGGTGCAGAAACTGGGAGGTGTTGCTTGGGAAAAAATTCCCAGAGAATGTGGCCTTTCTCATCACATCCCTGGGGGCTGTCCTGAGGCCAGTGGGCAGGAGTGATCCTTGTGGTCCCACACAAGGTGGGGGGAGGGAGAGAGAGAGAGAGAGAACGAGAATGCACAGTGGTGGGTTTCAGCTCACTAGGAGGAGGACCTTGGGGACTCTGGGGCAGACCAGAGTGCTGTGAGCTGCAGCGAGGCCAGCTTCACCCCAGGCCCCTGGCTTTGTGGCCTGCAGCAGAGCGACCCCACTTTTCCTCTCCTCCCTGTCTTCTGAAGCTCAGTGTTCCTTTGCCATTTGCGTCTTCTCCCTGAACTGGCCGCTCTGAGGCAGGCATGCCAGTGTTCCCCTGTGGTCTGCTGCAGGTCCTGGTTCCAGGGGGCTGAGGCCAGGGCTGGCCACGCCCATTAGCCTGTTAAAGGCAGCAGCGGAGGCGGCCCAGAGGCTGGGAGGGGCAGGAGCAGGAGGGAGCCAGCTCCCCGGCACACACACACACACACACACACACACACACACGGGCACCCTGGGAGCTGTTCAGCAAGTGTTCACAGAGCACCTAGTTTGTGCCGGGCCCTGGGGATCCCAGAGAGCTCTGGGGCATTGTCCAGAGTTGACCAGGTGACTCACAGGGAGCAATACTTTTCCATCATGGCATTGCCCTTTCATTGATCTGATTATATCCTGCCTATGCTTAACTATTGCCCATCAGACCTGCACGCGAGTCCGAGCCTCTGGCCCGGCTAATGGGACATTTACGATCAGGCCTGGCCCTCCTCTTCCGCCAGCCTCCAGAATCTGTTCTCCCAGGCTGCAGAGCCACGCTGTTCCCACTGCCTGCCTTGGCCTAGCCCTGAGTCGTGTAATCAACGACCTTTACATGTCCCCTGAGACCTGGCTCCAGCTTCCCTCTCCCAGGGAGCCTCCCGTGGCACTGAGTGCCCTCGCTGGGCCTCCCTCGACACTGGTTTTCCAGTGAGCCCCTGGTGCCGGTGCACGACGTGGCACAGAGGAGATGCCCACCATAAAAGGAAGATGCACGGTCAGGCTCTGGGGACAGGTTGGCCACTCCCCTGACCAGTGGCCCTGGCGCCTGCCCAGGACTGGGTTTGGACTGGGACCCCTGTAGGCACTCATTGCAGACAAGGCCTCTGAGATTCCTGAGAGGTTGGCTGGGGGCAGCATGGGTGGGGGTGGGGGTGGGTGAGTGTAGGCAGAGAGGAGGAGGAGGAGAGAGAGGTTTGGCCAGAGATGGACTGGAGATGCCAGGCAAGGGGGCGACCCCTGAGCCAGTTTCTGGCCTCCTGAGGTGCTGGGCAGAGGATGTCCTTTGTGTCCGGCTGGGCTGGACCCTGCTCCCAAGGGCAGGCCTCAGGGCACCGAGGCACATTCCATCCTGCTCATGAGGGCCAAGCACCACCTAAGTGCTTTGCACAGCTGACACATTTTACACACGTGCACATCTGCACACACCACCCATTCAGTCCTCCTGGGAGCCCTGTGAGGTGAGTACTACAGATCACAACCCCTGGTCCACACTTGCCAAACCCAGAAAGCCCTAAAAACCTAAAATTGCTTCTAAGTTTGGTGCAGAATTGATTTACTGGCAAGCCTGACCTGAACTGATGTGAGGCTGTTTATGCCTTATTTAGCCACTTGGTGAGATACTGGCATTTCCTTGTGGAAGTGTCAATGGCTTTAATAGTGGGTGCAGGTCCCGCAGAGGAAATCACAGAATATTGGGCACAAGTGCCATATTGCCTCTCTACGACTCAAAACTTCTAAATTTCCAAGTATACATGGTTCTAGGTGTTTTCAACCCATATTATTATTCTTACTAATACACGAAGCAACAGAGACATTAAATATCCTGCTAACAGTCACCAGCTGGGTCTGTAGGGCCGGCCTGGGGCAGAAGTGGGGTGGAATGGTGAAAGTAGGTCCACCCCTGGGTGCTGCCCTTCCCATTTCTCTCAGGATGCTTTGAGTTGGACAGATCGTTGGGTTTGGGTTTGGGTTGGTGTTTGGGGCTCAGGTTCGAGGGGTCAAGTTGGGAGGGTCTGCTCACTCTTTCCTTCCCACAGATGGTGTGGTGCTGGTGGATCCTGAGTATCTCAAAGAGAGGAGAGGTAGGCTGTACCCCCACCCCCAGCCTCCTCCTCCCCCATGACCTCCAGCCTAGGGTCCCCCTGCCCCTCTCCACGGGGTCCCCTGAACGCCCCAGCAACACCGCAGTCGGTGCCCTGCCCCAGGCCCACTTTGGGAGAATGTTTCCAGTGCCCAAGCACGTTCACATCAGTATGTCATGACTGTGGCCAGGCTGGGGATGCCAACAGGGCAGGAGTTAGGGTCTCATTTTGCAGAAGGGAATGTTGATACAGGGAGGTAAAGGGATTGTCCAAGGGCAGCAGGAAGACAGGAGCAGGGAGCTGAGACAAGACCATACCTGTGGACATCACTCAGCACCCCCTGATCTCTCTGCTCCTTCCCCAGGCCCCTGGTCCCCACCCCAGGCCTGCCAGCCTACTCCAGCCCCTACCACGCCCAGTCAGATCATTTCCCAGGCCCCTCCACAGGGGGATGGGAACTGGCCCAGCAGGCAGCCCCCGGCTCCTCCCAGGGGCCGGCCACAGGCAGCTCCCAGGTGCTCCACACCAGCCCCCCATGGCGAGGCAGCACAGCCGTCTCCAGGGAGCTGTGGACCTGTGGCCGGGGCCAGTCCCAGGGCTGCGGCTGGTGCTCTGGGGGGCTTATTTGCTGCTCTCCAGGCCCCTCCTCAGTGCCCCTGTTCCCCACAGTCTACGTGACACTGACCTGCGCCTTCCGCTATGGCCGGGAGGACCTGGATGTCCTGGGCCTGACCTTTCGCAAGGACCTCTTCGTGGCCAACGTGCAGTCCTTCCCGCCGGCGCCCGAGGACAAGAAGCCCCTGACGCGGCTCCAGGAGCGCCTCATCAAGAAGCTGGGCGAGCACGCCTACCCCTTCACCTTTGAGGTCAGGGGCTGCCATCCCCGGGGCCCGTTCCAGAAGCGCCATCTCTGGGTGGGCACACGGGGGCAGGGAGGGTCAGCTGCTCCATGTCCCAGCTCCCCAGTGCACGGTGGGACCGGGGGCACTGTCACTTACACTACCTGGCAAGTGTCTCTTCTCTGGCTGCTGCTGAGGGCGTCACCCCTGCCTCTGTGCTACTCCCAGACCCTCCTGGTGGGAGAAAGGGGGGCTGAGGAGGCGGCTGCAGAGAAGGAGCCCTTTCTGAAGCTCCCGGGTCACTACAAGGTGTCCGCTTGCCTGGCCTCAGCCCAGCTCGCAAATGAGGGACAGCAAGAAGTTGATTCCTCCGCCCTGCCACCTCTCAAATCCAAGACCCCAAGTTTTCGGATTTCAAAATTGCATGTCTCTCAGACACTCTGCTTCTGTGATTCCGCACAGTCCCCGCCCCTCCCGTGCGGGTTAGAGAGCAGAGAGAGGATATGGAGTCATCTTTCCCATGTAGACATATTAGTTTCCCGTGGCTGTGGTGACACATTGCCACAGACTCAAGTAAGCACACCAATTAAAACAACGCCGATGTGTGATCTTGCAGTTCTGCAGGTCGGAAGTCCTAAAATGGGTCTCACTGGGCTAAACTCGAGGTGTGGGCAGGGCTGCGTTCCTTCTGGAGGCGCCGGGGGAGTGCGTTTCCTCGCATTTTCCAGCTTCACGGCCTTGGCTCGTGGCCCTTCCTCCATCTGCAGAGCCGGCGTCAGCCAGTTGCGTCGTCCTCACACCCGTCACTCTGGCTCAGACGCTGCTGCTTCCTGCCTCCACTTTCAGTGACCCTGGTGGTTATGTTGGGCCAAGATAGTCCAGGACACTCGCCCTATCTCAAGGTCCTTAACTTAGTTTCATCTGCAAAGTCACTTTTGTCCTGTGAGGTAACACAGTCCCAGGGGTTAGGACGTGACATCTTTGGGGGGCTGTTATTCTGCCTTCTACAGTAGGCATCACGGAGGGATCATTTGTAGCCGTCGCTGTGAGGACTGGGCTGTGCTAAGCCCTTTAACCCTGGTCTCAGGGAGGTGTGGGGTGGCAGGGGTGCAGGGTGTGGGGAGGGACAGTGGTGGACGTGACAGGTGGCTGATTCTGCCTTCTTCTTTACAGATCCCTCCAAACCTCCCATGCTCTGTGACGTTGCAGCCAGGGCCCGAAGACACGGGGAAGGTGGGTCACCCCAAGGGGAGCATCTGTCTGGGTCCAGGACTCTCATGTCCCCAGGTCCCTGCTTTCTCCCTGGAAGGTGCAGACACACAGGACCACCCTTCCCGTCGTGTCCTTGTGTCTAGACTGGGCTGATCCCACCTCAGACAACCAGTCTCTTTCCAGACAGAGCCCCAGACACGAGGTCAGCCTCACTGCCACAGTCAGTGACAGTCCAGAGGCTCCCTGAGTCACTCTCACTGGCTATGGCGTTGGCTGCAACAGGACCAGAATGTTCTGAGGACCTACACCTGGCCTCACACTACCCCCAGCAACCCTGTATAGAAGTACATTTGACAGCTGGGGAAACTGAGGCTTGGAGAGACGTGACACCACTATCGTCCCAGGCCCCAGATCTCTGAGCCCCATTTCCCCATTGGCAAAGTGGAGACAATAGGAAGTGCTTCCTCGTGTTGTTAGCGGGTCGCGTGAGGCTGAAGCAAGCCACCCAGCGCAGGTCTGCACGCAGTAGGTGCTCCCAAACAGTCTGCTCAGTGCCTGTTGCTGTTTCTGGGCAGCTGCCTGGGTGAGGACGGTTGGCCACCCAGACTGAGGCAGGAGTCCAAAGCGTAGAGCCCTGTCAGGGTGGTCTGGGACCTCCGGTGTCATCAGGAGTTGGGGGCAGCTGGGTGGGAAGGTCAGATGGAGGAGACAGCACAGAGGGAGGCAGGCCAGCGCTGGGCCGAGCACAAGGGCTTTGGGGTCAGGCCAGTGGGGTTGGGCTGTGGGAGCCTGGTGTTCCTACCTGGTGTCCTCATTTGTGGAGTGAGAGGATGGGCTGGGGACCTGCCTTTCCACGGCCCTGTGGTCAGAGCCCCGTCCCCACAGGCCTGTGGTGTAGACTACGAGGTCAAAGCCTTCTGCGCAGAGAACCTGGAGGAGAAGATCCACAAGCGGTGAGCAGGTCGCCAGGCTGCGGGGCGGGCTGCCTGCTGGGAGAGGGAGGGAGACAGGATGGGCAGAGTCCAGCGGAGGAGATAAGTAACAATGCCTGGAAGTATGTGAGGAAGGATGGCACATTCCCGCCTGGGCGCTCTGAGGAAGGTGCTTTCGAGGCCGCAGGTCCCCGCAGTGGCCCTGGCTGGGGCTTCAGCGTCTTCACTCTTGCACCTGGTAGCAGCTTCCTCCCCCATCTCCCTGCCTCCAGTCTCACCCCCTCCAGACTGCATGTCTTTTTATTTTGTTTTGGAAAATACCCTAAATTCAGATTGTGAGCAGTGAGCAGGATGTTTCCTGGCTATGCCCATCTCCCAGTCTTTCTGCTGGGAGGCAATCAGCAAGAGGTGGGGGTGCCAGTGGAGTTTTCTCAGCAAGGGGGGCTGTGGAGACAGTGAACCCCTCAGGGGAGAGGGAGGAGAGGTCAGTGCATGCTCAGAGAGGGGAGGCGCAGACCCAAGCAGAGCCCAGCTGGCAGCCCTGACTTCGCACGCCTGCCCCGCCGGGGGTCAGGCCCTGGCTGGCCCTGCCTCCCCAAGTGGCTGACCTCAGCCCCCAACTCTGATGCCCCTCTGTCCTGAGGCACAGTTTCTAGCTGGGGGAGGCGGGCTGAGGGGACAGCAGCCTCTGGGCTGCGTTCGCCACCTGGTGGCCACAGGGTGTATTGCATGGATTTCCATCCGCAGCCTCGGCAACGTTTGTGTGTGTGTAGGTATGTAGATGGGACCATTCTCTCTTGCTTCTCTGTCCCCCACTTCCTTTTAAGACCTGAGACCCAGGGAGAGGAAGGGTGTTGTGGGCTGTGGGAAGGAAGAGGAGGCGACCTTGAGAACCATCATCCTCACCCCACCACCAATGGGCCACTTTAAATCCACACCAAAGAGTTATGAGTAGTAATGATATACTGGCTCTCATCTGTCTGCCAAGGGCCTGTTAGGTGCAGGCACTGTTCCTCACAGCAACACTAAGGGATAGGTCCTGCTATTGTCACCATGTCCAGATGAGGAAACCGAGGCAGGGGGAGGTCAATTTCCTCAAGGTCATACAGTAAGAGGGGAGCTAGGCATGTAAGCCTGGCCCTTTGGTTTCAGGGGATGGAGGCGGCCTGTCTGAGAAACGGGGCTGCTGGCAAGTGCAGCATGCCATGGAGACCGCGTCCTCGAGCCCTCAGCCCTTACCAGGGTTTGCCCTCGAGCCCCTGTCATCTTCGCTGGGCCCATCTCATGTCACTGAGTTGTCCTCTTCACTGGCCGGCATCCCCCGGAGTCTACATCCCCTCACTGAACCCCAACACCTCCCGAGCCCCCATTTCTTCATGTCCCCTCTGCATATTTTTATTACGAGAGACCTGACAGGTGTTCACTACATGGCTGGCACTGTCACAGGTGCTAAGAATACAGCCATGAACAGTTTAGACAAAAAACTCTGTCCTTAGAGAGCTTACACACACTATTCTGTGACACAGGGAAGCAGCGAGTGAAAACACAGTCCCTCTTCTACCTCCCTCCCGAGTACCAAGACCAGACCCAAAGGATGCGCAGCCATGGGGTGGTTTGGGGACAGGATGGGGAGGATGGAGTGGGACCGGATGGTGACAAGGCCCCTATCCAACGTCTGCAGTGTGGCTGGATTCTGAAGTGTGTGGGGGGGACCCACAGCAGTCTCTTGAGCAGGAGAGTGAGGTGAAGATCACAGGAAAGAGGATAAAGGCAGGTGACTCTGGTCATCTTTCACTCCTCCTGTCTCCACTAGGAATTCCGTGCGTCTGGTCATCCGGAAGGTGCAGTATGCCCCAGAGAGGCCCGGCCCCCAGCCCACAGCTGAGACCACCAGGCAGTTCCTCATGTCAGACAAGCCCTTGCACCTAGAGGCCTCCCTGGATAAGGAGGTAGGAGGCTTGGACTTGGCAGGGGTGGGGTCCTAGACCTCTCCCAGGGCCTGGACCTCAGATCCCAGCCCTCTCCTGGCCTGTGGGGGGCGGTCTCCTCAAGTAGGAGCTTCTACCCCAGCCTGAGGACCACAGGGCTCAGGGAATCTGAGACCTCCCGGGGGATTTGGAGAAGCCTCTTGGGGCCTAAAGGAGTGGCAGAGGGGCATGAGCCTGAGGGACGCAATTGACTTCACAAGGGAGCAGCAGACCCTCCCGAAGGGTCCCGGCCATCTCCCCGCTGCCCACTGCACCTCCACCAGCTGCATGCGTCAGACCAAGTGGTAAAAACTGACCAGGTCGGTAGAGGAGGGGACAGAGGCAGCCTGGGAACTCCTGCCATAGCCCTGCCACCCCTGAGCTATAAGGCAGCAAACCCTGTGGAAGGAAGGGGACTCCTCCTTAAGCTCTGAGTCAAAACCAGTTGACAGGTGCTTGCTGTGAGCTCAGGCTGGCCTCCCCTAGAGGTGTGGGCAGCCCCTTATCCCTCTTGGGGCACAGCTGAAGGCAAGTGCCTGGGACAAGATGCAAGGGAGGCCCTTGGGTGAGATTCAGAGCTGGCTCCCTCAGAGAGCCGGGCAGCCCTTCCCCACCTTGCCCTGCTTCTTCCGGACCCTCTTGGGGACAGATTTTAGAGCTGGCAGAGGCTCGAGGCATCACCTAGTCCAGCCACTTCATTGAACAGAAGGAGAAACTGAGGCTTAGATAACCTGTCCAGGTCACACCACTATCATCACTGTTACTGTTGTTATTGTCATTATTACTGGTGGCTGAGCTGGCACTGGAGCAGTTATGTGTCAGGGGTCCCAGAGGGAGCTGAGGGCTAATACACCTGGGGGCTGTAGTGCCTGCCCCCTTAGCATCAGTGGGAAGTGGATGATAAACTCAGGGCACAGGGCAGAACGGCCAAGGTTTGGGGAACCCCAAGAGATTTGTGTGGGACCTTTCCTCCCTCCCGTTTCCCTAGACCTTTGGCATCTTCCCAGCCAACCCTCTCATTTCTTACACCTCCCAGATCTATTACCACGGAGAACCCATCAGCGTCAACGTCCATGTCACCAACAACACCAACAAGACAGTGAAGAAGATCAAGATCTCAGGTAGCCCAGGGAGAGGGTCAGCTTAGGGGGCAAGCCAGAGAGGTTCCTCCCAGGGGTTGGGGGCAGCTGAGGATCTGCCCTTGTTAACAGCCTTGTAAATAACTACCTAAGCCCAGCGCCTGCTCTGAGCCAAAGTATAAGGCTTTTGGGGCTGGTAACGCAGGCTGCTCATGGGCTAGGTAATGAGTTACCTAGCTTAAGCCACCTCTAATCTTTGGTTTCCTGGGTTCTGGGCAAAGCTGTCCTCAAAGGGAAAACTTTTGGTTATGGGAGGGAATGGGTGTGTTTGGAGCTACCCTTTGGGTGGAGGGTGGGGTGGTCTCCTGCAGGAGTGCCTCCGAGTGGCCTCTGGCCATTGCTTGGGGTTGGACATCCCCACCCTCGGGAAGCCTGAATTGCTCTGTGGGAGCTGGGTCCCTGGTTCACAGTGCCCCATCCCCTCTCCCTCCTAGTGCGCCAGCATGCGGACATCTGCCTTTTCAACACAGCTCAGTACAAGTGCCCTGTGGCCATGGAAGAGGCTGAGTAAGTGAGCACAAGCCTGGCCTTGGACATGGGGGACTGGGTGGGAAAAAGAGAAGCTCTGGGTCCTGTTACAGGCCCACCTGGCAGAGGGCTGGGCCGCAGACTTCCCTGCCACTCAGAGTAGATGATCCTGAAGAACCTTTTAGAAACCATCCACCTGAGTTAGCTACAAGAAATACATGCTACAGTTAAGCAAAAGACCCACCAACACTAGAACAACAAAACAAGAGCTAATAAATGTAAGGGGATTGGGGATGTGGACAGAAAATAATTACACTGTGCCTGGAACCTAGGTTGAAGGGAGTTACTGTGCTCTGAGCTTCCTGGTAACCAAGGCAAAGGTGGCAAAGCACTAGGTGCACCACTTTTCTTGCCTGATAAAGGAGTAATCCAGTTCACTAGGGAAAGTGGGTTGTGTGTGGGAGGTTGAGAACAAATATGCACAAAAAAAATCTAGGTTTGAGGAAAGCTACTATGATTGAGCATGGATAGAATTTTGTCCCAAGCTTGTTGGCACTAAGGCAAGAGGAGAGATTTGAGACAAACCATCTTTACTTACCTAAAGGAAGTAGATGCTCCCATTAGAAAACACACACATTTTTTTCTCTTGGCCCTGCAAATAATTTTTTTAGGGGGGTGCAATTGAATTTTATGTAATTTTATATGTATGTGTGTATTTATTTACATATAATTGCAATCAATGTTTTTTTGCAACTTAAAGACATTTTTAAAATGTTACTACCTAGTCTTTGAGATAGTTTAATGTACTATAGGTGAACATGCTATGATCAGATCAAACATTCCCCCATTATTGGGCATCTCTTTTGTCTACTGCTGATTTAAAAAGCAATCAGAGCCATGAGACATAGATTTCTGGCGTGGAACAGGGGGCAGGGGCATAAAGTGAAGGGATCTAGAGACAGAATAACATGAAGTCTCCAGAGTGGAAAACCCCAAACCCTGCAGATGGTGCCAGCATCTGCCTAACAGACAGCAGTGTGGACGGCTGGGAAGGCCTTTACGCTCCCAGCATGTGTAATTCTCAGGAAGCCCTGTGGGGCGGGGGCTGCTGCTGCCCCAGTGTGTAAATGAGGACGTGGGTCAGAGAGATGTGACTTGCTCAGCCCCACAGCGCTGGCAAGTGCCAAAGCTGGGCTGAAACCCAGGCTGTGTGACTCCAAGGCGTGCCTGCTGGCTGCTGCATGCCGGCTATCGCTGAAAAGATGGGTGGGGGACAGAGAAAAACCCCAAACTGAACAGTTGAAGTACCCTATACATGATGGATCGATTGTGATAGAGCAAGTACAGGTTTAATTGCAGAACCTAGGTGGGGGGTATATGGAAGTCTAGTAGCTTCATGCATGGCTTGTGTGTAGCTGTAATTTCTAAAATAAATATGCTGCTTAGCGCTGCCCTGTTAGACTAAGGTAGTTTTTCTCCTACAGAACATCCCAGGGTCAGTCTTGCTCTTGTATAGAGTGTAGACGCGCCTCCTTTGGGTGGCAGTGGTCTTCCTGCCAGAGCTGGGCCTGCCCAAGTGGTCCCTGCAATTAGGGGACAGGTGGGGAGAGGGAGGCTTGGAGCAGGGCCAGGCTAGATGTCTTATAGCTTGGTGCAAGGGCTGGGGTCGGCTCTGGGGAGGGCCATCTCCACACCTGCTTCCCTTCTTCCCAGTGACACGGTGGCACCCAGCTCCACGTTCTGCAAGGTCTACACGCTGACCCCCTTCCTGGCCAACAACCGAGAGAAGCGGGGCCTTGCCCTGGACGGGAAACTCAAGCACGAAGACACGAACCTGGCCTCCAGCACCCTGTGAGGACCCACCCTCCTGCTCCCGGGCTCCTGGTGCCCAGCACCCCAACGGGTCCACACCTTCCTTGGTCCCACCAGTACGAGGACAAGACTCGGGCTACCTTCTCCCTCAGGCTTGTCCAGGGCCTCAGGAGCATGACCTGTTGGGGAGCCTGCCCCCTACGCCACACACGACACTGTGGGGATGCTGGCCCTGGCAGGTGGAGGGGCCCAGGGGGTCTCACAGCCAGATCTGGGAGCCAGGGCTCCCCGAGGGCACAGCTCACCTTCCTCCCTCCCACCAGGCCCAGGGTAGGGCACACGCAGCAGAGGGATGGGTGGCCGCTGCCCTTGCTGCCTGCGTGTCCCTCCCCGCCAGCGAGCCCTGAATCAGCTCCCCTGTGTCTGCAGGCTGAGGGAAGGAGCCAACCGCGAGATCCTGGGCATCATCGTGTCCTACAAGGTGAAGGTGAAGCTGGTGGTGTCTCGGGGCGGGTGAGTCTCTAGCCCAGTCCAAGACCCCCAGTGCAGAGGGGAGTGACTCCAAGGCCCTGGCAGCTGACCCCACTCTGCCTGTTTGCCCGCCCTCCTAGCTGCACCCGCCTTTGGGGGAGGAGCTTCCTGTCCCCACTCTTCCTCCTTCCTGCTCCTCTTTCTCCTCCTCCTCCTCCCTATGGGGTCTGAGCCTCGCACAGAGGGTTGAGAGTTGGGGGATGGTGTCCTCAGAGACTATGCTGTGTGGTCCCTGGGATGCCACGCCCCTCATTACACCCTGGGGCCCAGCACCCACCCCTACCCAGGCTGATCTTGGCAGAAATAGCTAGAGGGGCTCCCACAGCTGGACTGGGGATTTGTTAGGTGGTCTGACTGTCCCATTTCACAGATGGTGGAACAGAGGTCCAAATACTTCCCAGGCATTTCCTGAATTTCCTCCCCTAACCTCAGGTCATGGGCTGAGTGCTTGGATCACAGCTGTGGACCAGACATGTCCCCTGCCCTGGAGTGTAGCTTGGTGGAGGCTCCAGAAAACCCCACATTTTCCCATATATTTGGCCTATCTGCTATAAACCTGGAATTTCTACTTTATCAGAGGGAATTTTTTTCTAATTTAGTTTATAAATTTCTATATAAAGATTAAGACACTCAATAATGTTGACACTGAGCCCCCTTAATTATTTGAATAATGCCTCTTTGCAGGTGGCAGTGTGTAAGTAATACGGACAACACTATAAGACGTCTCAAAATTGCAAAGTGCAAATTCTGTGTCCTGTGACCTTGCAGGACCCACAGTCTTCCCCTTTCCTGGGAACCTGGAGTGCTTCCTTTTGCCATTAGAGAGCCCAGCCTCCGCCACCCCCAGCCTCCCCTGGGGCAGCACCGGGTTAATTTTTACACTCCCTTTCCAGATGAGGATCCTGGGGCTCAGAGGGGTTGCTGAGCTGGGCCTGCATCTCGGTAGCCCTGGGCAGGGCTAATGGCACTTCAGCGTGTCCCTAAATAGCAGGCAGAGCTGCGCAGGGGCGGGTGGGAGTGTGTCCCATGGGTCTTTTCTATCCCAGGGGCAGCGGAAGTGGTGAATGAATGTGCTTTCTGTTTTCTTCCTCTCTGAACTCTCTCCTGACCACTTCTCCTGCCTCCTCTGACCCACTCAGCCTGTTGGGAGATCTTGCATCCAGGTAAAGTCCCTCCCTTCCACCTGGTTGACTAACCTTCCTGGAGAGCCCAGAGACCATTGGCCTGGCCGACCAGAATCACAGGGCACTGGGTTGGAAGGAATCTTAGTGGCCACTTCAGATTGCCAGGCTCAGGTGTGTGCTGGGGAGACACCTCACCTTGCTCTTCCATCCCACTCAAGTGACAGGGACCTTTACAGACAGCAAAGCCCAGCTGCACTGATCTGGGGAGGGGCCTCCAAGAGACCGGTCTGAATTACCCCATCATCTGAAGTACAGGATGTTTTGGAGAAATGCAGGCTCCATGGCCTTCACACTTCTACGCTATTGAGAATTAATTGCTGGCCAGGTGTTGCTTAGGGTACCCACTTTTGTAGACAAGGCTCCCTGGTAGCCAGCTGGATGGACTCACATCCCAAAAATGCAAGTGCCACAACCACAGCAGTTTGGCCTTCTCCTGTAGCAAGCTGGGAATGTTGCTCATCCTAAGAAATTCAGTCAATTCAATTCAGTTCAATATAATTCAGCAAAGATTTCCAGAACCAGATTTGTGCCCAGGCTTGTGCTGGGAGCTGAAGTCCCAGAGAGGAATCAGCCCTCTGCCCTTATTGCCGTGGCCAACGTCCAGAGACTTCCATATATATCCCGTATGACCTTAGTGAAGGCTGGCAGACTTGGTCTTCCACCAGCTTCCGTTCTGATAGCTCAGTCTTCCAATCAAACCTGTAGAAGCAAAAGAAAACAAGAAGGATTTTAAAAAGCCAAATAATTTTGACAGCCTTATAAAACCCTCATGTTCCCATTGGGGGGAAGTAATGATTGTGACAGGCACAAACCTCATGGTTTAACAAAACTTTGTACCTGCATCATCTCCCAGAAGTTCCAGTGGTTCTAGAAGGTAGGCATTATTACCCCATTTTCCAGATGAACTCAGAAATGCTCAGAGATACAGAGTGCTCTGCTCTGCCAGGGAGTGGTGGGGCAGGTGCCAGATCCTTCTGGTTACACAGCTTGTGCACCTCACCACTCCTTTCCAGTCCCGTCTTCCTCCCCAGCAGGGCCTGGGCAACAAAGCCAGTGGGATGTGGCTTGTGCCTGGAGGTGCTCACAGTTGGGGGTGGGTCTCCTAGGTTGATGACACCCAAGCTGAGAGGAACAATCAGGGCAGCTTTTGTGAGTCTCAATTCTGAGGCGATTACACGGTGATTAAGGGTGTGGATTATGGAGCAAGAATCCTCTATCACTTACCATTGATAGCTGTGTGGCTTTGGGCAAGATATTTTAATATCCTTGTGCCTCAGTTTCCCAATCTGTACACTGGAGATAATAATAGGGCGGTTGTGAGGATTAAATGAGTTACTCCAGCGAAGGGGCTTACAATAGTGCTTGGCACAGTCAGCACCACGGAACTGTCTGCTCTTGGTCCATCGGGGCCAGAGGCAGAGAAGCCCCATCAGGAGCACTGGCTGGGGCCAGTTCTTCGCCACCACCCCTCCCTCCGTCTCCACAAGGCTGCACAGGTGGACAGCCTTGGGTCCTGGGGCTCCTTCCACTTAAACTTGATTAGACTGACCTCAACAGTGCTTCTTCCAGCCTGAGCACCTTTCTAGAAGCCTCCTGGAGGTGTTGGGAGATGAGATGGAGTGAGGGTGGGAGGGGGTCCAACCCGGAGGTTGGGAAGGGCCGTGTTGGGGAGGCTGGGGTGGCTGTGGCCATTTGAGGTGGGCAGGGTCCAGGGCACATCTGGGGCTGCGCAGTGGCCACAGTGCGCACTCCCCTGGGCAGTCCTTTCCCACCCCTGTGCCTCCGCCCAGCACTCGGGAATCCAGGGATCCTTCTCAGGAAAGGGGGAGTTTCCATTTCTTTTGGGATCCAGAAGAGGCCTCCTTGTTCAACTCCCACACAGAGGCAGAACTGGAGCCGGAGGCCGTATCTCAGACCTCCCTCCTCTGACCACAGGGCCCTCCCTGTCCTCACACTGACAGGGCACTGAGTCTCACAGCCTGAGACGACTGGGCTCGAGGCTCACCAGCTCTGGGTCTCTGTTTCAGCGACGTGGCTGTGGAACTGCCCTTCACCCTAATGCACCCCAAGCCCAAAGAGGAGCCCCCACATCGGGAAGGTAAGCAGGATCTGTGGGTCACTGGTGGGGGGTTCTCCACCACTGCCGTGTCACCCTGTCACCCCACCTCCCTCTGGGTTAGCCTTCAGCCAGTGCCACCCTTTTCCCAGCTCCCCAGATCTCTCGTGGGGCCCAAACTCCTGTCTGCTGCTGACTCTGCCAGGAGACAGTGGGGCCTGGCTCCTGTCCTCCGTGGGGGGGAGGCAGGCCTGGAGGAAGGAGCTCAGTGGCCATGCTCTGAGCCCCTGGCATGGGCTGGGTCCCGTTTGGAAGTAGGGGAAGGGGCTGCATGGATAAGATGACCCCCGGACACACCATTCCCATAGTTTTTTTTACAAGTGATACCAGATTGGTCATATTTCATTGAATCTAAGACTGTTTCTGTTGCAAGAGACAACATTATGGAAGGTACCAGTATGGTATATACCACCATTAAGCTATGCAATGCCGTCGATGGCAAAACCCCCCAAGTTCAGATGTTAAGATGTGAAAAAATTAACTCTGAGCTGTCTTAGGGTTAAAGAAAGGCATGCATGCAAGGAATTAATCTAAGTCATGTTGAGACCTGTTGCAAGGACCAGGGGCCAGAGGTTTCTCTGCTCTTCTGGGGCTGCTGTGGGCATCGGTGCCCTCCCTGCGCCTCCTCCCTGCCTTTAAGGTGACTTGTGGGTTTCAAGACCAGGGATGAGCTCCCCTTCTCCACTCCCCTTTTCCTTTGCCCTCCTCATCTTAGCCTGGTTGTCCCAGGGTGGGGGCCTGTGCCCACCACCCCCACACCGTCCTCTCACTAACCCCTGGGCGCCCTGCCCGCCCGCCCTGTGTTTAGTTCCAGAGAACGAGGCGCCAGTAGATACCAATCTCATAGAACTTGACACAAAGTAAGCCAAACCCTGCCTGCAGACGTCTGGGGGGTGGCTGTGGGGGCGGGGCGGAGGGGTCATTTGCATATATGCTTATTAACCCTGAGGAGCCGCTGGTCTAACCCGGTCTGCTGAGAGCCGCCTCTGCTCGCCTCTTCAGCAACCTGCTTGCCTGCATGTGACTTGAAGGACCCTGGTGCCTGTTCCTCTTCCTCCTGCCTTGGTGGGGTCTGTCTTCCTCCCTCATCCTTGCACGTCCGTCCGTCCGTCCATCCATCCACAGCGCCTGCTCAGCTCACACAGGGCTGGTTCGTGGCCCTGGGCTCAGCTCTCCTGCCTCACCCACGCCCAACCCATGGAATCAGGCTGCGGGGTGGGCAGGGGTCTGGGGATCTTGTCACTTCTGACTCCTGAGGACCAACCATGCGGATTTCCCAGCGGTCAAAGGCCATCACGGCTCCAGACAGTGGCCAGAGGGGGAGGACCTGGGCCGCCAGCATGAACCACCTCCAGGGCCGAGCAGCTTTCTCACTCCAGCTCCAAAGCCACCCTTCTCTTGTCCCCCAGGAGAAATCCGGGGTGTGGGGTTTTAAGTCACCCCATGAGGACACCCCATGCGCTGGCTGAACCCTGTGGGGCAGGGGACCTGGGTGGGCCTGGCCTGGTCCTAAGTGGATGTGTGTTTTGGTGGAAGGAAACTCACTGTTCTTAGAAGCAGTCTTAGCCCCAAAATCCCACTCAGGTGTCCCCTTTCCCCACGCACCTGTCCTCTGCCCCCTGTTTAGACTTGCCATCCTCCTACCCAGCCCCTCTCCCATCCGGGGTCCCTCGGGGTAGAGTGTGAGCTGACACTGGAGAGAAAGGCTCTTTATGGCCTTTTCTTCCGTTGAGCCAAGCCTACTCCTTCCTGTTTAGCAACAGGAAAGCTCCTAAGGGTAGTTTTTGGGCAGGTGGGTAGGGTTTGCTGGGCCTGTTCCCGGAGGATTCCCTCTGGTGGCCTGGCCTCTCACAGCAGGAGTAATTCCTTCCTGTGGCCACAGAGCCCACTGCTCCCCGCAGCTCCTCAGGAATCCAGGTCACTTTCCTAGTGTTTAAGCATGAGAGTTAATTAAATTCATGCCCCCCTTTGGCATTTTCACAACTGGCCCACGTCCAGATGTGACTGTCCTCACTGCCTCATTGGGCATCCACATGTGGCAGCCTGGCAGGCCTTTCTGCCCAAGGTCCACCCCAGAAGCCAGAGACCTCAGAGAGGGTGGTTCTCTCCCAGGCCCAGAGCAGACTGAATCATCTCTGGCCAGAACACTGGAGATGCCTCCTCCCCCTGCCCCTGCAAACACATCACGTTTTCCTTGTCTCTCCCACCAGTGATGACGACATTGTATTTGAAGACTTTGCCCGCCAGAGACTGAAAGGCATGAAGGACGACAAGGAGGAAGAGGAGGACGGTACCGGCTCTCCACAACTCAACGACAGATAGACAGGGGCTGCCCTCCCTCCGGGCAGCTCCGGGCCCCTCTCATGCACTAGGATGCTTATTCGTCTTCTTCCCGCCTGGTTTCTCCTCCCTTTGTTCTTCCAGTTTCTACCAGGGGCCCTAGTGGTCTTCCAGGTCACGGTGATGGACCTCTGGCCTCATGGTTGGCCCCACATCACCATGCCAACAGGACCACAAAGTGCCACCTTCACCCCCATCTCTGCAGTCACCTCTCCATGCCCCTCCTTTTCATGCTGACTCCCAGAAAGGCCACCAGGACTCTGGCCTTGGAAGTTGACCTGAGATGGGGAGCAGGCAGGGGAGGACGGGGCATGGGGCTTGGAGGGTGGGGATGAGGGTTCAAGACACATGAGAAGATGTCCTAGTCCCAGGTGGTTAACACAGTCTGGCAGCTAAAAGATGACTGCATTGAAAGCCACCTCCTTCTGGCTTGGAGGGGCAGACTTGTGGATAGATTCTCAATGCCTTTTTGCAGTTCGGACCCACCAAAGACCTCTCCCCTTCCACCCTCATCCCTGCCCCATGTCCCTCTGTGTCTGATAGTGACACCGGTGAAGGTTCCTAGACCCCAGGAATAGAGAAAAGCAACTAGACTGACTTTCTTACCAGCAGTTACTTAGACTAAGACAAGCTGTGTGAACTAGCCCGAGTGTATTTCAGTGTTGTCAGGATGTGACACCTTAGCTCCCTTGTATTTTATATGTGTGGACCTCTCTATACAAGCAAAGAGAAAGAAAGAGAGGGAGGGGGTCTGCAGCGAGCACCAGCCCTGGGCAGAGTGAGCAGGGGGGTCTCAGAGGTGGCAGCAGGGAGCAGGAAGGGGAGAGTCTGCCCTACATCCCTTCCTTTGTGGACTTAACATGATCCTGCAGGAAGCAAGGCTGGAGGTCCAGAGGGGGCTGGGCCTTGGTCAAGTTTCTTCCCTCTCTGGTCCTTGGTTGCTCACCTGGCAAACCAAGGGGTTTGACCACATGACCACAAAAGGTCCTCCCAGCCCTGCCTCAGAATCTGTGAAAACAAGAGCTTTTTGTCTGGTGGTGGAGCCAGAGCTGCTGCCTCCAGAGGGGATTCCTTGGACCTCAGAGGGGGCAGGACCCACAGAGCACCTAGCCCGGTGTCAGGCTGGTGCCTTGACGTCAGGCTGTGGCCGGAGCTGGCATGAGCTGCTCTACCCTAGGGCCTGAGTGTTAGGAAGAGGGACAGAACTTGTATTTGCCTAGGCTTGGGTAGGGGCTTGTGATGGGGTCTCGATGCCTCACAGCTCCCTGGGAATGTGAACACCCTGAGGTTTACCCAAGCAAATATATCGACTAGCAGGGCAAGGGGATCTCTCCTTAATTTTTGTTCCCTTCCATCTCTGTTCCATACTTGCCTGAAAAGGGAGACAACAAAATTTTATTGTGCAAGTTGGATCTCAACCCTTTTCAATCCAGCACCTCTGGGGGTGTGCTGTGCAACCATTTCCCACTTCACAAGCCTGGCACTGTACCTTCTGACTCTCATGAACATTCAACTCAAGGGACCCCCTCCCCAGGTCAGAACCAAGTCAGCTGGGGGCAGACACACTCCCCTGACCAGTCCTGGGGTCCTAGCTGCAGGTGCCCTGGGCATCTGCATCCTACCAGAGCTTGCTGGGCAGTTTGCACCTCATCTGGGCAGCTGTAGAGTTGGTGAAATGCTAGAACAGTGCATGGCAAGCACATGCTTTCCAGTGTCTTCTTCCAAACCTTTGGGGCTGACGCAAGACCCTTTAGCATTTGGAGTGACCACTCTCCTGCAAGCCTCTTTCCCCATCCCTAGCACATGCACACAGAATATCTGTCAGGCTGGTTTCTTAAGCTTCCTCCACCTCAACATCACACTCACCCTTTTGAGTTTAGCTAGTGTTATTTAACCAATTTCTCCAACTGTAGGAAAGCATCAGAGCTCTATCTTTTTTTCGGGGGTAGGGGGTCAAGTTTAGTTGAAGTCACCCTAACCATCCTTTGCCGACAACTTCTCTGCTCTATGCTAAGCACTGGAGACACAGGGATGGGTCGGTCCCAGCCCTTGTCCTCAGGAAGCTCATGGTCAGGGGAAAGTTATGGGGGAAGTCTTAGGGGCCACTGCCGTCGGGGCCCCATGCCTGCTGCCGGTCCATACAGTGCCTTGATGTGAATGGGAAACAGGGCCCTTTTTAGGTGGGCTCAGATCCACACTAGAGTGGGCAGCTTTGAGAGGGGCACAGAGGTTGGATCTGGGCACGACTTGTCCCTTGGCCAGACGCCCTCCCACACAGCCATGTGCTGCAGCCCTGAGGGACACACAGGCCCAGGTGTTTCTTTCCGCCTCTTCCTGGAGAGGAAGGCCTGGATCATCTTTCCAGGCTTCTGGTGGGCTCCAGACACCATCCCCCACCACCACCCCAGCCCCCAAAAGCTTCCCTGCGGGGCTCCTCTCCAATCTGGAGTCGGCCTGTCCAGGTGAGACTTCGGAGTGAAACTAGGGGTGGGGGAGCCTCCCTAGGTCCCTGGCAGCAGCCCACAGTGTTGGCTGTTTCTGAGCCAAGCATTTGGGGCCCGTGCCGGCCAACCAGCCCTGCACTGGGACTTTCAGCGTGGCCCATGGGTGGCATGGGCAGGGGGGAAGAGCATGCCCTGGGTGAAGACTTGCCCTGCAGAGGGCCAGCCGGGCTTCCTCAGCACTCCAGCCGAGAGAGGAGTTCAGCTCCCGTGAACATGAGGACTGAGTTGTTTGGCCGGACCCCACGGGCCACCTCAGCCTCACAGCCCAGCCAGGCTAGCATGGGCTCACCTGGGGTGTTGGTTCAGCTGGGAGAGATCTTGACACGCTGGTTCTCACATGGTGGAGTGAAAAGAACACTGTCCTGAAAGTCCCCAATGCCACCTCTCAGTCCTAGCTGTCACCAACCAGCTGCTGGGTGACCTTGAGCAAGTTACTCAACCTCTTGGGCTCAGTTTCCCTAACTGTAAAATGGAACAGTAATCCCTCCCCTGCCTGACTCAAGGAATTGCTGTGAGGCCCTGATGAGATGAAAGTCCATGGCCCGTGCTCTGTAAGTTGCAAATGGCTGCACAGCTGCAACCCTGCAAGTGCAGGGGCATGGCCCGAGGTCACGCTGAGCTCTCCTCCCACTGGTCTTCATCTCACTTAGATGGATGTCAACCAGAATGAGATGCAGCCAATTTGGCTTTGGTGACCCAGCTGAGAGGGAGATTTAGACACTATTTAGGAATACCATGCCCAAGAATCGTGGTCCCAGAGACCAGGACACAGAGAGAAGTCATGGATAGTGTCAGCGACTGGGGGAGGGGAGCATCTTGGACTCTCCCAGACCTGGTGTCACCCACATCTCCCATCTCTCAGACCCCACAGAGCCCCACAGCCTTGGTTCTGACCCCAAGTTGAAGAGAACCACCAGCCCCCAGGCCCAGGAGCTGAACCATTCCATCACAGAAATACAAGGGTGAGGGGAGAGGGAAATTGCCTGCTCCTTCCCCTCAAAGCATAAGGCCCCATCCAGGACCAGCTGGAGCCACCATAGCCACCTCCTGCTGTTGGGAGGGCTTCGGGACCAGGGAAAAGCCAGGCCTCTTGCCCTGAGAGCTGAGCTCCAGCTCATCCTTTCCCCAGCGGTTTCAGCAGCCCAGAGAGGCAGCTTCTCTCCTGCCAGTGGCCGGGGACCGGGCACTCTCCACCCATCCAGGAGGAAGGAGCTAGGCCCCAGTCTTAAACTTTTATAGGGTCTCACGGACATAGGCCTATGCCTGTTCTGATATGTTTCTTTTTAAACTCAATAAGGACCAAAACAGACTCCTCCGACCCTTATCCATATGGCCTCACTGCGGGGCAGGAGCCCACCCCAGCCACTTCCCCACAGGGGCAAAGAGTGGCTTCAAAGAGTGGCCCTGATGAAGGGGAAACATCCTCCCCCCCATCACTCTCTCCCAACTTGTCATTCCAAAAGGGAAGTCAAAGCACAGGTCCCTGGGACCCACGATCTGTAGACACTCTGACACACAGTGGTTTTCAAAGCAGAGGCTGTGGAACCCCTGGTATTCCACAGAGCTTAGTCAGGGGCTGCTAAGGTGGGAAGTTGGGGGTGGAGGCACAGGATAGGTCTCCAGCCCTCCCCCAGTCCCACTTCCACCAGAACAACTCTGCTTTTATCTGTCTTGCCTGTTAAAGGTTCACTTTCAAACTTTCTTTAGAAGAAAAACTTCAAACCACCATTCTGAGGTTTGATCTTAGACCAGCAAGCACAGGTTCTATTCATGCTGGAATGGCTCCAGCATTCCAATGCAAAGAGTTTCTGTACTGGAACTTGGGTCACAGACCTAGGCTCAAGCATCTGCTTACATGTACACATACACACGCGCATACACACGTACACATCTGATGGTTTTTCTAGACAACCTGCCCTGAAGCTCTGGCCTGGGTTTGATCTGGGCAGGGGCCTGGTGCTCAGTGAGGATGGGTCTAGATCTTAATATTGGCCCATGCAGCACAGGGAACCCTGGAGCCAGGAAACAGGCCCACCCCCCAACCCAGGGTGTGTGTCTGCTCCCCTACGAGGCGCCCCGCTTCCCTGGCCCATGCCCGAGGGACACAGGAGGAACAGAGTGATGGGGGAAGAAGATGTGTCTTTACACAGTGGATGGATGGGGACTCAGATTCACATAGAAGACAGGTTCAGGGAGGACATGTGGCAAAAGCCCCTCCGTTGAGGGCAGGATTCCCCTGGAGACCTTCTAAGCAACAAGTAATATAATGGGACTTTAATATGGTGGGACTTTATCCTCACATTTGTGGACAACCAAGCGTGTGGACAACAGGAGACTCTTGTGGCCCTCACCGCCTGAACTCTGTCCTCTGCCCGGGGCCCTCGCTGGGGATCACTAGCAGGTGGGCACTTTGGGTGAGACCCAGACCAGCCCTTGGCACAAAGCCCTGCCTGGCCCCCACCTAGGGCATTCTAGGTGAAAATGTGAAGCTCAGGGCATAGCCGGCCACATGACACAGGGGAACGAATGCTGACTGGTATTGTACTTCCAGTCCAAGTGTGCCCTCGGGAGCCCATTGGCCTCAGTTTCCCCATGTGTAGAGTGGGGCTGTGCCAGGCTCTTCCCACCTCACAGGCACTATTGCAAGGGGAGAGGTGGGTATGAGAGGTGGTGGCATACGAGAGGCGGATGAGGTCCTGGCCTGCACTGCAGATGAGCAGAGGACTCAGGAACAAGTGTAGGATGTGCCATCTTCACCTTCCTGGGCAACCCTGCCCAGTGTGAGGGTCTAGCCACACGCTGTGCGGCCTGCCTCTTCCTAGGGGATGGGACCCCACGTGTGTGTCCTGGGCACGAGGAGTGAGGGGTGACTGGGATGGGTCTCCAGGTCTGTGGCTCTTTTGTTAAGTGATTATTTTGTGACACTCTCATTCCTGGACCACCTGCCAGGTTTATCTGTTGTACCTGTGGCATTCCTTATTATGTCAGATAAGTTATTATAGTTTATTCAACTCTAACAGGACAAATGAACAAAAAAACATAAATAGGAGATTATTAAAGGTCGTTTTGTGCCAGAGGATACCAGCTCTGCTTTCATTTCTGTCTCATAAGCTCATGGCAGAGCACAGACTAAGAAATGCTGCCTGGACTGAAAGCCAGGGCCATGGCTGAGTTCCACGTTCTCTTCCCTTGTCTGTGGCCCCAACTCCAACCTGGTCCTTGCACCCCTTTCTGGAGGCTGCCAAGAACATTTCCTCTGCCCCTCTCCTGCCAGTGTCCAGCCTTATGGCCTTGGGAAGTTGCCAAACCTCTGATCCCTCTCTGACACTGCTGGATTCCGTGACCTGTGGTGTGCTCCCAGTCCGAAGTCCCTGTCTTTTATCTTTGGCACCACTGTCTACATCAGCTGAAGTTCTCACCCAGCCCTGGTTCTTGTTCAGTTCTCATCTCCTGCTCTGCTGGGTCGTCCTAAAGTCACTTCGGTTTTCTAAGGTATACCTGCCCCACCTGGTCTAACAGAACACATGGGAGGAGTAGGGATATAGGTGAGGAAGAGTCAATGTTCTAATAGATAATGTACTGTATTAATACAAAAGGAAGATGCTCATGAATATAAGATGACTTTCCTAGAAAATTATGTGTGAAAAACGTTTTTTTTCATCTCTGTAAAACAGTGTGCAACTTAGATCAGAGTATTGCCCTCCCGATTGGCCAGAAAGTAGTCTGTTTCCTTTGATGTTCCTTTCCAGCCAGAGTGGTGCAGTGAGAAGACATTGACATTTGAGTCAGGAGACTTGAGCTAGAGCTTTTGTTCTGCTGCCCTCCCATAGGGACTGCATCAGTCCAAGTTCACGTAAACAGTGCATGCAGTAGCAGGAATTTAAGTGGAGCAAAGGTTATTAAAATGTTGGAAGAGGCCGGGCGCAGTGGCTCATGCCTGTAATCCTAGCACTCTGGGAGGCCGAGGCAGGCAGATCGCTCAAGGTCAGGAGTTCGAAACCAGCCTAAGCAAGAGAGAGAGAGAGACCTCCGTCTCTACTGAAAATAGAAAGAAATTAATTGGACAACTAAAAATATATAGAAAAAGTTAGCCAGGCATGGTGGCGCATGCTTGTAGTCCCAGCTACTCAGGAGGCTGAGGCAGAAGGATCACTTGAGCCCAGGAGTTTGAGGTTGCTGTGAGCTAGGCTGACACCACGGCACTCTAGCCTGGGCAACAGAGTGAGACTCTGTCTCAAAATAAAATAAAATAAAATAAAATAAAATAAAATAAAATAAATGTTGGAAGACATGGAAGGGCAGATGAGTTGCGAGGCAGCCCAAAGATCAGGTACAACAGGAAACCATACCTCTCCCAGGGTGGAGGGACAAGGAGAGGAGGTGGTGTTGCCCCGACTGAGGAACCAGAGCATCCAGGCAGGGACACTGAGAGAGAGGGTCTCCACAGAAGCCAGAACCACAGAAGAGGCAGCTGTTGCTGGCAAAGCTGGCCAAAGCAGAGAGGGCAGCTTTCTCCTGCCTTCTCCTCCCCTCCTGCCCTCTAATTTCATGCCAGTGCCTCCTACTGGCAGAGTCTAATTAAAAGCTAATTTTCCAGGAATTTGGAGAAATGTAGTTTGCAAATGGTCATGGTCCTGCAATACAGAGTAAGGGGATGAGATCTGAGGACAAATAATCAAATGGCCAGCTCTTCCTTAGGTTCTCGTCCAAAAAATAGGAATAGTTACATTGGCTTGGGTATGATTTAGGATGAGTGCCCTGACATTGTAATGGGATTCTAAACAAGGGAGAGAGGTTTGCCGTTTCCTCTTCTCTTTCAGCTTCTCTACAGGTTTCACTGTCTTCATTGTGCTTTGAGGCTTCATTTCTTTTAGCTTTTTATAACTCCAGCAAATCAAAAGAAACTGAGCAGGAGGTTCAAATTCTGGCCAAGAAGGAGTAGCATAAATCCACTGTAGCCCATCTTTCTTCCTGATTATACTGAAAAACTCTGGACAAAAGTACAAAACACAGCTAACTGATGACTGAAAATTAAACAACAACAGACAGATGGTGCAGGGAAGTCAAAATTTGGAGAAGTAATCTCCATGGAGTGATTTCCCTTTTTTCCTCTTTTCTCTTGTGGCTTTGCACTAAGATTAGAACTCCCACCCACAGAAGGTGAGACAGAACTTAGGGTCTGAACCTAAATTGGTTGAATACCTACTGAAGCAATAACAACAACAAAATCAACATTTTATAGAGGATTATAACAGGGCCCAGAGTCTACACAATCTAACATTCATAATGTCCAGGGCACAAGCTGAAATCACTCAATGTACAAATATGGTAGTCAGCCCTTCTCCACGGGATAGGTGCCAAGATCCAGAGTGGGTGCCTGAAGCTGCAGATACACCAAGCCCTATATAGTCTAGGCTTTGTCCTATACATATATACCTATGATAAAGTTTCACTTATAAATTAGGTACAGAAAGAGATTAATAACAACTAATAATAAAATAAAAAATTAGAATAATATGCCAGCATCACTACTGTTGCACTTTGGGACAATTGTTAAGTAAAATAAGGGTTATTTGAACACAAGCACTGCAATACATAACCAAGATCACTACTAAGTGACTAACGGGCATACGCAGCATGGATGCTCTGGACAAAGGGATGATTCACATCCCGGGCAGGACAGAGTAGGACAGACTGAGATTTTATCATGCTATTCAAAATGGCACACCATTTATAACTTATGAATTGTTTATTTCAGGAATTTTCCATTTAATATTTTCAAACTTTGGTTGACTGCAAGTAACTGCAACTGGGGAAAGAGAACCTGTGGATAAGGGGACACAGTTTCTGTAACCAGAACAATGCCACCAGTTCTCCACGGAAAATACAATCAACAGATGCCAACTCTGAGATGACTTAGATGTTGAAATTTTAAAAGAGTTTGAAGCAGCTATTATAACTTGAAATGAGTGGAAAGATAGTTGTTCTCAGCCACATAATGCTCACGCCGGTAATCCTAGCACTCTGGGAGGCTGAGTTGGGAGGATCACTTGAGATCAGGAGTTTGAGACCAGCTCTGAGCCAGAGTGAGACGCCATCTCCACTAAAAATCAAAAAAAATTAGCTGGACAACTAAAAATATATAGGAAAAAAATTAGCCGGGCATGGTGGTGCATGCCTGTAGTCCCAGCTACTCGGGAGGCTAAGGCAGAAGGATCGCTTGAGGCCAGGAGTTTGAGGTTGCTGTGAGCTAAGCTGACACCACTGCACTCTAGCCTGGGCAACAGAGTGAGATTCTGTCTCAAAAAAAAAAAAAAAAAAAAAAGATAGTTGTTCTTAGCAGAGATATAAAAACTATTTTAAAAGAGCCAAATGGAAATTATATTTTTTTAATTTTAATTTTTTTTTTCATTTTAGTCACCTTCTGCTTTTGAAATAAATGGAAATTTTAGAACTGAAAAATACAATATCTAAAATAAAAACAGTACTGGATGGGCTCATAGCAGAATGGAAGTCACAGAGGAAAGAGTCAGTGAACTTGAAGATATATCAATAGAAATTATTCTGTATGAAAAACATGGAGTCTCAGGGACCTGTGGAACAATACCTCACAGGGTCTAAGATCATGTCATTGGACTCCCAGAGAAGAGGAGAAAGAGACTGGTACAGAAAAAATGTTTGAGAAAATAATGGCCATTAACATCCCAAATTTGGTGGAAGGCACAAATTTACAGATTCAAGCTAAGCAAAAACCATACATAGACACATAACTAAACTGCTGAAAACCAAAGATAAACTTAAAAATCTTGAAAGTAGCTAGACAAATTCTTATATGTTCTTCCATACAAAGAACAAATACCTGAAATGAATGGATATTTCTCATAGAAAACATGGAGGCCAGAAGAGAGTGGAGCATTACCTTTAAAGTGCTAAAATAAAAAAGGTGTCAACTCAGAAATGTATATCCTTCAAGAAAGGTGCAAAATGAAGAGATCCTCAGATGAAGGAAAACCAAGAGAATGTGTCACCAGCGGGCTTACACATCCCCTGCACAAAAAAGCTAAACAAAGTGATTTAGATTGAAAGGAAATATTGCCAGAGATAAATTGAGATCTTCAGGAATTAAGAGCAACGGAAATGGTAATTATTTGGATAAATATAAAAAGCTACATTTATCCTCTTAGGTTCTTTAAAATATTTACTACTGCAAGGAAAAATTATAACATTATCTGATAGGTTTATCAATATTGATAAATAGATGAACTATGTATAACAACTATAATAAACAATAGATGAAATACATGTGACAACTATAATGGAAAGATCAGTAGGGGAAGATAAAGCAGCCTATTTGTTTTAAGTCTTCTATATTATATTTCAAATGGTACAATGTTAACCCTAAGTAGAATGTGGAAAGTTATATATGTACAGTGTGATTTCTAGAGCAATAACTAAAATAGAGCCAAGAATAAAGATATATTAAAATAGTAAAAAAAAAAATAGAATAACATATGAAAAATATTCAACTATTCCAAAAGAAGGCAGGAAATTTGAAACAAAAGAATAAAAAACAGTGTGACAAACAGAAAAATAAAAATGATAGATCTGAATCCAACCATATCAATAACCACATTAAATGTAAATGGTCTAAACACAAAAGAGATTGCCAGATTGGATTTAAAAAACAAGATCCAACTATATGCTCTCTACACGAAGCTGACTTTAAATAAACATAAGGATGTAGATAAGTTAGAAGCAAAACAATGGAAAAGATATACCATGCTGTTTCACTGAGAGCAGGTCTGTGCAAACCTACTCCCAAAGGCCAAGGAAGCTGAGCGGCTGAAGAAAAAGGCTGACATATCCAGTTTCTCGGAGAGAAACATTTAATAGGGACTTATGAACAGAAGCCATGTCCTGGGCAGCCGCCAGCCAGTGGATCCTGCACCATTGTCTCTGGGACCCAGGGTTTATATACCATAGGGAAGAAATGTGTATGACAATTGAAGTCAACCTCTCAGGGAAAGAGGCAAGGATGTCATGTGAACCTGCCTAAGGGCAGGATTTAGGATCAAGATTGTTTTGACCTAAGGGCAGTAGTTAGGGTAACAATAGATAAAGTAGAAATCTTAACAGGGGTTAATCAGAAGTCAACATGCAGATTACCATCCAAGATGGAGTTGCTTTATCCTCCATACAGGCAAACAATAATAAAAAGAAAGCTGGAAATACTATATTAATATCTGATAAAGTAGACTTCAGAACAAGGAATGTTACCAGAGATAAAAAGGGGACCTATATAATAATAAAAGTGTCAATTTACCAAGAAAACATAACAATCTTTAATATATATTCATCTAATCATGGTGTTTTCTGACACATGAAGCAAACTGTGATAGAACTGAAAGGAGAAATATGCAAATCCACAACACTCTCCTCTCAGTAATTGATAAGAGCAAGAAGACAGAACATTAGTCAGGAGACAGAAAACCTGATCAACAACATCAATTAGTTTGACCTAATTGACATTATAGAATATTTCCTCTCTAAACAATTAAATACACTTTTCAAGTGTACATGGAACCAAGAAGAACCATTTTCTGGGCATAAAAACAACCTTAGCAAATTTAAAAGAATTTAAATCATGAAAAAATACTTTCTCTGATCATAACAGAATTAAACTGGAAGTCAATCACAAAAACAATCACAAAAACTTATCAGGAAAATTCACAAATATTTGGAAATTATGCAACACATTTCTAACTGGACCAAACAGGAAATCACAAGTAAAATTAGAAAATACCGTGAATTAAATGAAAATGAAAACAAATATGTAAATTTGTGGGATGCAGCTAAAGCAGTGTTTATCTCAACAAATAAGGCACTTGACAAAATTCAACATCCATTCATGATTAAAAAAACAAACAACTTTTAGAAAACTTCCTTAAGCTGATAAAGAGCATCTATTAAAAAAAAGTCTACATCTAACATCATAGTTAATGGTGAGAGACTGAATACTTTTCCTCTAAGATTGGGAACAAGGCAGAAATGACTCCTCTGATCACCCTTATTCAACACTGTCCTGGAGGTCCTAGTCAGTGCAGTAAAGCAAGAAAAAGATACAAAAGGATCACTGATTATAAAGGAGGAAATAAGATTTTCTCTAGTCACAGACATCTTGTTTATGGACAATTGAAAATCCCAAGAAATCTACAAAAAAAAGCTACTTGAAATAATAAGTGAGTTTGGATAGGTTGCAGGAAACATGATCAATATACAAAAGTCAGTTGTACTTCTGTACAGTAACATTTGAATAATTGAAATTGAAATTTAAACAATGATGTCATTTATAACAGCACCCAAAACTGAAATACTTAGGTATAAACCCAGCAAAATATATACATGATTTCTATGCTGAAAAGTAAAAAATACTGATGAAAGAAATCAAAATAAACCTAAATAAACTGAGAGCTATAACATGTTCACGGATCAGAAAATTCAGTATTATTACGATGTCAATCCTCCTTAAACTGTCGGTGGATTCAAGGCAATTCAAATCACGACTTCTGGAGGATTGTTTTTATAGATATAGACAAGCTGATTCTAAAATTTATATAGAAAGGTAAAGAAACTAGAATGGCCAAGCAATTTTAAAAAAGAATAAAGTTAGAGGTTTCCACTACTTGACCTCAAGACTTACTATAAACCTACAGTAATCAAGACAGTGTGGTAGTGGTCGAAGAATAGACACCCACATCGATGGAACAGAATTGGGAATCCACAAATAGACCTGCATATATATGGTCAATCGATGTTCAACAAAGATACAAAGGCAATCCAATTGTTGTTTTCGACGAATAGTGTTGGTGATGAAGATGTGGAGACACCAGAACTCTCAAACATTGTTGCTAGGAATGCAAAATGGTACAGACACTTTGGAAAACAATTTGGAAGTTTCTTATAAATTTAAACATACTGAGGTGGGAGGATATCTTGAGGCCAGGAGTTCAAGACCAGCCTGGGCAATATAGTGAGACATTATCTCTTACAAAAAAAAAAAAGAAATTTAAACATTTAACTATAAGATTCAGCAATTCCACTCCCAAAGAAATAAAAAGTGACATTCCTTCAAAAAGCTGTATATGAATGTTTATAGTGGTTATATTCATAACTATCAAAACCGGAAACAACCTAAATGGTCTTTAACTATTGAATGGATAAACTATTCTATAGCCATGCAATGGAATACTACTCAGCAATAAAAATGAACAAACTATAACAATACTGACAACATGGATAAGTCTCTAATGCATTATGCTAAGTGAAGGAAGTCAGACATTAAAGGACAAACATGTATGATTCTACTTATATGACATTCTGGCAACTGGCAAAGGCAAAACTAAGGGGACAGAAAACAAACCAGTAGTTGCCAGTGGCTGGGGCTGGGGGAAGGGTTGGGTACAAAGAGACAACAGGAGAGATTTTGAGGGGGTGATGGAATGGTTCCCTATGTTGTTAATAGTTGTCAAAACTCATAGAACTGTATGTCAAAAAGAAGTGGATTTTACTTTCTATAAATTTCAATAAAAAAGAAAAAAACTGAACAGTGTACGGCTCACAACTGCAAACCATTTGCTAGAGCTTGTGCTGGCCTGGAAAACACTAAAATAAATAGGACAATTCTTTTCCTCAAATTGCTCACAGATCTATAGGGGGTAAGGCGTGATGACAAAGGTTTGGAATTGCTGCTGAGGGCTATCGCAGATGGGCCTCACGTGTTGCCACAGTATGCTGTCAGAACACTACAGAGGGTCTTCACATTCAGCTGGGGTGGCTGAGATGGGGAATTAGGCAGGTTTCCTACAGGAGGAAATGCTTGAACTGAATTTGGAGTTAGGTGGGTGAGGAGGGGCTATGGACATTCCAGGTAGAAGGGACAGCACATGGGGAGGATCAGGGGGTGAGAAAACAAGGGACCTTCAGGAAACTGTAAGGACATTTGTGTGGCTGGGAAGAAGGGACCTGGAAGAGCTGGCAGGAGGTTGGACTAGGGGTTGGGGGTTATGAATAATCAGTCCAAAGAGCTTGGTTTTTATCCAGAAGACAAGGGGCCAGGTTTAGGCAGGGTAGTGAGAGGGATCAGATTCATGCATTTTCATTGCCCCATGTCTGCACCAGACCAGAAGCTACCTTCAGGACAGAGGCTGGGCCCAGTGCAGAGGACAGACCAGAGGGGAAACTGCAGGCAGGGGGACCAGGGAGGAAGCTGGGGCAGGGATCCGGATGAGAGATGTGGAGGCTAGGACCAGGTGGGGATGGAGAATAAGGATAGACTGGAGTGGCCAGGCCTGGTGGCTCACGCCTGTAATCCTAGCATTCTGGGAGGCCGAGGCAGGAGGATCACTTGAGGTCAGGAGTTTGAGACCAGCCTGAGCAAGAGTGAGACCCTGTCTCTACTAAAAATAGAAAAAATTAGCAGAGCATGGTGGCACATGCCTATAGTCCCAGCTACTCAGGAGGCTGAGGCAGGAGGATTGTTTGAGCCCAGGAGTTTGAGGTTGCTGTGAGCTAGGCTAATGCCAAGGCACTGTAGCCTGGGCAAGAGTGCAAGACTCTGACTCAAAAAAAAAAAAAAAAAAAAAAAAAAAAAAAAAAAAAAAAAAAGGATAGACTGGAGAGGTGTCTAGGGCTAGAACAGCCATACTTGCTTCCCATGTGACACTTCCCATGTGACCAATATTTGGTCTCAGCACCTTCACACTGGCTGTTTCTTCTGCCTAGATTACTCTTTCCCAGGCTTTTTACATAGCTTGTTCTTTCCCATTCTTCAGGGTAGGTCGCCTTCTCAGAGGGGTCTTCCAGGACTACACTATTCGGAGGAGACCCCTCCCTGGCCCTCACTCTCATGTCACTCTGCTTACTTCCCTCCTCAGAAGTCTCTTGCTTATTTATTTACTTGTTTACAGTTTAAGAACATGGCTGTGGAGCAGAGCCTGAGTTCTAAGCCGAACTTGCCTCTTGAGAAGCGTGTGACCTTGGGCGTATTATTCATCTCTATGTGCCTTAGCTTCCTCATCTGTAAAGGAGGAATAATGATGTAGAGTGCCTAGAACAATGCCTGGCCCATGGCAAACTATATAAGTGTTAGTTATTATTATAATTGTTTTATAAGGGCAGAGGCCTTGTCAGTTTTCTTCAAAATCGTATCTCCAGCTTCTTCCTGGCACAGTGCTTGGCACATAGTAGGCACTTAAATACTTGAATGGACTGTTGACTAAGAAAAGGAAGGAACTTTCCCATCTCCACCAGCAGATGGCGCAGGTATGCAAAGAAAAGTTAAAGCTAGCTCTGTGGAGGCAAGATCTGCCAATAGCCCTCCCTGCAGCTCCCTGGGGCAGGGAAGCCAGGCTCAGCCAGTGGTGGGAGCTGCCCCGACAGAGCCTGGCACAAGTATTCCAAACACAGTGCCAGAAAGCTACCATTGTATTAAAAAAACCACAGTTAGGAAGCCAAGACTAAATTGTGTTTTGTACAAACACGTGCTCTAAAACTGCATTTTCTTTCTGTCTACTCACTTTGTAGAACAAAGCAGCTGGCCATGTGCAGGAAGGGAGGCCACGGCTCCCTGTGTGGCCCCCTTCCCCTGTGTTTTGTATTTCTGTGGGGCTAGGGGCTGGGGGACTGTTCACAAATCTCTTACACCAAGACCAAGACTGGGTGCCTAAAAGTGGACTCGGCCCAGCCTCTGTCCTGAGGGAAACTTCTGGTCTGTTGCAGACAAGCGACAAGAAAACCAGTCAGCACAAATAAAGGCGTGGGTGGCACAGCAACGGGAGAAAGAGTGAGGTCAGGAAGGCCGAGGGGACTCCTGACTCGCCTTGAATGCTGTCTGTGTTGGGTAAGGCATCCAGGCAGAGGGGACTGTGTGACAAAGGCACAGGGGCATCGACTAGCCGGGCTCAGTTACTAAACTCAGAGTAGTTGGGCATGGCTGGAGAACAGGGTTCAAGGAAAGGGGATGTAACAGCTACCTAGTGCTGGTGGACTAGCCGGCCTAGCCTAATAGTCTAGCACTTTTTCTTGTCCCCTCTAGATCTTGTCAAAAGTCAGTGGAGTCCAGGGCCCACCAGCTTGGTACAGTCCCAGTTCATTCTAGCCCCAGTGTCATTATTAATAGTGTCCCCTTTCACGCCAGAGTTTGCCAGTCTGGATGATCACTTTAGCTAAGGCCTCCCTGGGCCCCTGTGCATTATGATCACTATGACCCTACATGGTCACTGTCTTGATCGAGGACAGGAGCAGGATCGGGTTCACCCATGTGAGCCCCATGCTCAGCAAGTGCTCAGCAGAGAATAGAGGCACAGGAAGAATGAGTTCAATGCCTGGGGACCCCAGAGCTTGGGGGTCCAGAACTAGCCCCTTTCTCCTCCCAGGGAGAGTGGACATGAGTCCCAGCAGGGATGCTGCCTGAAAGATGCTGGCAGGGATTTCTGAAGCCTGCTGGGAGCTGCCGGTGGAGGCTGAAGAGTCCTCCCTCCCCTCCATTGTTCACTTCCCTTTTATCATCTCCAGGCTGCCACAGGCTTGGGTCTGGCTCCTGGAGGCAGTGACCACAGGGTTGAGATACAAGTTACAAGGCGGGGTGGCCCTGCCAGACACTCAGACCCAGTAGCTGGGGGCATCCTGGGCTCTGGAGCTGCTCCTGCCAACCAGTGTGACCTGGATGAGCTCTTGTGCACTCTGGGCCTCAGTTTCCCCACCCATCCAATGAAGAGTTAGTGGTCTGCATGGGTCTGGCTAATCCCTGGTAAATTGCCTTGTGGCAGCGCTGAGGGAGGGGGGTGGGGGTGGTAGGGCAAGGGTGAGGGGGTGGAGGAGGGACCTCCAAAGGCCGCCAAGTACATTACCACGGGAATATTAACTGCCCCTGTCACTTCTCCCAGTCTAGGAAAGGCCATGCCCATAAATTAGGGCCAAGAGTCTGCCAGGCAGAGACTTAATGAAAAAGGAGATGGACTTCACGGAGAGCAGGCCGTGCTTCCAGAGGTCACAAGTCCAGCCCCAGCCTGGAGCCAGAGGGACAGGGACGTCCAAGGCCACAGTGTCGGGCTGGGCCAGGAAGCAGGAGCCTGCTCTGCTGTGGTCACTGCTGAATCTCCAGCATCCGGCATGCAATCGGGCCTCAACTAGTATTTCTGACTAAGGGCCAGGTGACACGGCAAGTCGGGTGCTGAGTTCAGACTCAGACCGGGTCCTCCGACTCTAGGCGGGCCGTCCTGGTTCCCACTGCAGGGCCGAGGGGTGTGAGCAGGCAAGGAGGCATGCAAGTGGAAGGCTTCTCAAGAAGACGTTTTTAAAAGGCGATTTCGCGAAGTTTACAGGGTCACAGAACCCCGAGAAGTCTGCCATGTTCCTTCAGTGTGCAGCTGCTTTCCTGTCTGCCACATCTGTGACAGTCACACACACACCTTTCTCCTCTCCTGCTCTCTACCGAGACTGCTCTTAAAGCGACATCCTAGAGGTAGACTTTTCCCTCTGCCTCTTGGCCCCTGCAGTCTCCAGGCCTCCGGGGCCCTGCCCACCTCGCACTTGCAGCGGTATTCACAGTGTGCGATTAGGGGAGGCGGCTGGCCATTCAGTGGGGCCTCGGCACTGCTGAGAGAGGGTCTGGAGTGGGCGGTGGGATCAGGGAGTCAGGGTGGAGCCAACCAGAGCCCCCATCTCTCCTTTTCCCCTAAGATCTTTCCCAGGCTCCCTTCCCCTTCCCTCATCCCTCTGCCTGTCTGGCCTCCCATGGGCACATCTTAGGTCTGATTTCTCTCTGTGTCTCCAGTGCCCGGCACAAGGCCTGGCACAAAGAGGATGGGCAGAAGGAAGGAACCAGCAGGCTGTACAAGTAGGAGGCACAGTGTAGCTCCCTGCCCCACACCACTCCTCTCTACTTCCCTGACTTCTCCTCTGAGGGCAGAGATCCCTCTAGTCCTTCCCAGTGGAGAATGTGAACGCAGGTCCACCTCTCCACCCCCACCACCCATCCTCCTACCTAGCCCCAACCACTGTTGGTCTTCTCTAATCCTTCGACTAACAAGATCTCCCCACTTCCAGGACTTTGCAGAAGTTGATACTTCAGATCTTTCTCTGTTCTGCAAACTCCGAGTCATCCTTCAAAACCCAGCTCAAATGTGACTTCCTCTAGGAAGTCTCTATTAGCCGGGTCAGGGGCCCTTATTCAGAGCTCTCATAGTTTCTTGGGGTTTCTTGTCTCTAAACCTTGATTAAATGTGATTCCTTCCTTGGTTCACTGTCTTCTCTAGGACTAGTGGAGTTGCATTAGGTAAAGGCTGAATGAATGGCTGGATTTGTAGAGGAAGGAGGCAAGGCTGGGGGCCATGGGACCCTGTTGATAGTCCCATAAGGCCAAAGGCCATTGACAGACCGTAAGGAGGATGGCAGCCCAGAGACAACATTTAATAGGTCTTGGTAAATAGTGTTAAGGTTAAACATCAACTGGCATACAGTAGGCACTCAATTAGTTGATTTTTGATAACTATTGATTTGATATTTAGCTTAGCAGTAGCTCTCATATAAAAGTCTCAAGAATTTTTGCTGACAACAAACCCACAGCTAATAGCATGTTTTACTTGCCAGAACTTATAGTGCTCTTAGGCTACATTATCAGACAGCATGTTTTTGGAGCTGGGGAGGTGATCCGTAGAGACTAGACACAGTTCTCTAACCTGTGTTAAAGAGACTATCACTATTTTGTCCTAGGGGTTAAGGTCATTGACAGATGGGAATGCTTCGAGGATTTAATCCCTTCTCATGAGGAATGGCTGGAGGGGTAGGGAATTTGCTGGAAGGCAAGGAGCCTCACGCACTGTCTCTGTGAAGAGCTGTCCTGGGGTGAGGTGAACTTTTGGCCCCAAGGCAAAGCTGGGACTGTCAGGGAGTCCCAGGAAGATTCCTCTGGCACTGCAAGGGATGCCCCCAGGAGGGAAGGGAGTGAGCTCCCCATCATGAGACAGCTCCCGGTTGAGACAGCTTAGCAGGCATCCCACATTACCTCTGAGGTCCTTCTCAATGTTTACAAGGTACAGATTCTAGAATTATGTGGCCTTAAGATTCTAAAATGCCCAAATTCTAGACTTCTGCCCCATGGTTCTAGAACTCTGTGACCCTGAATGCAAAATAACCCCACCTGGGGGCCTGAGGCCTTACTGGTGCAGAACCCACCTGTCCCCTTGCTCCACATACCTCAAGGAGTCATTTTATCCACCCCTCTCCCCGACCTCTAGGCTGCATTTCTCGGCCTCTCACATATCGAGTGTGCAGTTCTTACCCCTCCAGCCAGGACAGCATGGCGTGACACAGGGCACAAGGGAGTATCAGGTAATTCATCAGAGGGATGACCCCAAAGCAAACGATCCCTCCTTTCCTGTCTGAATAACTGCCTCATCCTCTGTAGATGGATTTCCTCCCTGTGGCCTTGTCTGTTAGCTTGTTAGTCCAACTACATCCCCACCCCCACCCTGAAGATGCAGAGGAACCATCTGAGGCCACCTTGGCTGTGCATAACCCCATCTCTGAAGATAAAATGCAGACTGGAGAGCAGTATCATCCCAATGGGAAGTCCCTCCAAGTGTCTAGCTTTAATCCTGCTATGTACAGTCAGAGCCCATTTCTTCTTTCATAGTCCAGGAGACCACATCAAGTATCACCACTGCTCCACCTCAGGGAGTCCAAAATGCTCTCCCATGTAGCCCCTCCCAGCCCCATCAATGCCTCAAGGTCATCAGGAATGACACGGCACCACTTATGAGAGCAGAGTGTCTGAGAGTATTGCAGACTTTATAGAAAACTGCCCAAGGGAGATCCAGAGTTTTGGGGAGGGGCGGGAAGGCAGGCCTCAAGCCAATATATTAAAGGAGGGTGACTTCCTGTGTACAGAGGCAGCACAGGCCAGCCATTCTGCCTGACCTAGGGGGTGGGGAGTCAGGGAGAGGTGGCCCCTCCCTACTCACCAATTGTGCTTTGGGATCATGCAGAAGGCAGGGTGCTGAGGCTCTGACCCTGAACCAGGAGCCTTGTGCCTGAGGCAGGAGGCAAGACCCCTTCTCTTCCAGAAGGCATATGGGGTGGGGTCGTGGCAGCAAAGAAACCCCAGGGGAGAAGAACCACACTAGGTGGGAAACAGCATGGGGAAATCGGTGAGCAGGAGCACTCCGCCCTTTAGAGCCCACTCCCTGCCTCTCTGCAGCCACGACAGATGGGAGACCCTGGTCCTGAGGCCCCATCATCCCCTTCACACACCCAGGACTCTCTCCTTCCCCATGGGGCCTGCCGGTAAGCACTAGGGCTGCTTGGCACCCACACCTGTCTGGCAGACTGGAGAGCTCATCCTGGGAGGAGAGGGGGTGAACACATCCCAGGGCCTTTCTCACTGGACCTTGACTAGTGAGTGGCAGGGGTGGGGACTGAGTGCACGTACTTGGTGTGGAGAAGTCGAGAGCCTAAGGCCTGGGCAGGGGGATGAAACTCAGATTGGGGTGAAGAGCTGAGAGTCTGAGACTGGGGACAAGCATTGAGTATTGGGAGATTAGAGCCTGGGTGGAAAAGGCTGAGGGTCGGCTCTACACTAAGGCTAGAAGGGGATGTGCTTGTCCCTGGGGCAGACAGAATGGGAGTTCAGCCCCATGCCTGGACCAAGGAAGGGAGGGGCCTGAGCCAGAGCTGGGTGTGTGTTGTGTGTGTGATGAGGGAGGCAGGGATATGAAATATATCCTCATAAGGAGGAGAGTGCCCGACCTTCAGAGCCCAAGGATATGGGTCTCCACGCAGGATGGAAGGCTCAGAGCTCTGGGATGGGACAAAGGGCTCAAAGTCCACAAAAACCTTCTGATGGGGGCACTCTGCTTTTGAGACCAGAATGGGATGGGAGGGCCCATGAGCCCTGAGAGGGGAGCTGAGAGCTCCAAGCTGGAAATGGGGGTCAGTGCAGTCTAGTGCCGGAGCTCCAAGCCCAGGGTGGTGGAGGCAGCTTTCGGATCGAAGGTCAGACAGGGTCTATGGGTGGGTCTTGAAACCGGGAGGGGGTTTCAGTGGTCCAGGAGGGATGTTTCAGAACCTAGGGTGGGCGGTTGGGGTTTCTGGAACTAGAAGGTATGTCTCTGGGTCTGTGATGGTGGGAGTTCTCAGAGGCGGTGGAGACACGAGGTACAGCTTAGGGCCACCGAGTGGGGGGATGCCATGATCCAAAGGTCTCAGACAGGTCTAGGAGCTCCAACCTCGCGGGTATCTCATGTCCACGGCTTCAGGCCAGGTGGCCCCAGTAAGGTCACCAGCAGGCAGGGGCAGCCCCCAGCCCCCGGGAGGCGAAGCTCAGAGGCCCGAGCCGGGTGAGGTGGCACGGGAGCCGGCGGGCGCGGCGGGGGCGGGCGCGCGGCGCGGGTCGGCGTCCTGCTCGTAGCGGTAGTGGTAGCCCTCCATCTGGTCCCGGCAGGCCTCGCGCAAGTTGCGCATCCAGCGCTGGATGCCGCGGCGGTTTAGGTAGAGCACCATGAGGAAGATGAGGCCGATGAGCGCCAGCACCAGCCCGAAGAAGACGTACGAGGCTTCCAGCTCCGGACCTGCGGCTTCCGCCTCTTCCCCGCGACCGTCGGCGTCGCGGTCGGCGCAGCGCAGCCGCGCCTCGTCCAGGTCCAGCAGAGGCCGGTTGTGCAGCGCCCTCGGGGCGGCGCAGCGCAGGCGCCGCGCGTCGGGTACGCGCTCCGTGGCGTTGCGCAGCCAGGCCAGCAGGGGGCGCACGGCGCAGCCGCAGCGCAGGGGGTTGTCGGCGAGCAGCAGGCGCGGCCCGGGGAGGCCGCCCTCGCGCTCGAGCGCGCGCAGCTCGTCGGGGCCCAGGCCGGCCAGCGCGTTGAGGCGCGCGTCCAGCTGCTCCAGGCGCGCCAGGCGCAGCGCGGCGGGCGGCAGGCGGCCCAGCGCGTTGCCCGCCAGGCCGAGGAGGCGCAGCTCGGCCAGCGGGGCGAGCGCGGCGTCCAGCGAGTCCAGCAGCGCGGGCCCGCCCCGCGCCAGCGCGTGGTTGAGCTGCAGCGAGCGCAGCGCGCGCAGCCCGCGGAAGGCGCCGCCGCCCAGGGCGCGCAGCGGGTTGTGGCTCAGGTCGAGCGCCGCCAGGCTGGGCAGCCCGTCGAAGGCGCCGTCCTCCACCACCTCGATGTTGTTGTGCGTGAGGCGCAGCGCGGTCAGCAGCGGCAGGCGCACGCCCGCCGCCGCCTCGTCCCCGTCCGCGTCCCCGCCGGCGAAGGCGGCCGCGCGCAGCACCGTCAGGTTGGCGCCCACGATGGTGAGGTTGCGCGCGTCGGGCGGCACGTCCCGCGGCGGCTGCCGGAGCTCGGCGCCCGACGCGCAGCGCAACAGCAGCTTCGGGCCGCCGAAGCAGTAGCACTGGAAGGGACACGGCGCAGCGGGCCGGCTCAGCGCCGCCGCCACGAGCAGCAGCCCCGGCAGCAGCGGCCCCCGGAGCCCCGGCTGTCCCGCGCGCGGGGCCATCGCGGCCGTCCCCGCATCCAGCGCCCGGGCCGCTGCGCTCACCAGTGAGTTGGGAGCGCCTGGTGGGAGGCACGGGTGGGGCAAGTCCTGACCCGGAGTGGCTGGCAATCTGTGTGGGTCCGTCCGCCGTCTCTAAAGTCCGAGGAGCCTTCACTTTCCTGGCTGGGGGCGAGAGGGGTTAGGCGGGCAGCGGAGCCCCCCGCCCCCGCTGCCCTCCTCACCCTGCGCGCCGGCCTCCGACTTCCGCGGCCGTTCCGGGCTCGGAGCCGAGTGGGCAGGGTTTGCCTCCCCCCTCCCCGCCTCCCAGCCTCCTCCTCCGCCCCCAGCGGAGCCTCCGCGCCCTCCTCGCCGAGGGAGGCGGGGTGGGAGGCTCCCGAGAATCAGGGCTTTCGGCTGCTGCGTTCTCTCTCCCCCTCTCCAGCTCCAGGGCTGCTGAGAAGTTTGGCTCCGCGAGGCTCTGACTTGCTTCCCTCCTTCTCCCCATCCCCCAGGATTAAGCTGGTTTCTTCCTCCCCTCTCTCTGGCACGTGTGGGGCAGGGCCTGCTGGGGAGAGCAGGCAGGTGGGGCAGCACCAGGGAGAATTTGGGAAGAGGAATTTAGATTGGCCCCTACCAGAGGAGGCAGAGATGAAGGGGGCGCTGAGAAAGTTACTAATTTTTCAACCTTTTCCTAATCTCTGTGATCAGGGAAAGGGCTGTACTAGGAGAGAGAGAGAGACTGGAAAATCCCCAGCCTCCGCCTCCTTCTCTGCGACCCCAGTTCCATTGGACCCCGTTGGGTCACCACCCCTGAAGGTCCTGTGGGACTAGACTTTTCTCGACCCCATCCCCTGTGGAAGTCTGTCTCCATCCCCCGCACCCCTGTCCCCAACTCTCTGGCTGCTCTGCCTCTGCTAGGAGTTCTCCCATCTGGTTTCCCCACCAGGCTGGACTCCTCGCTCAAGCACTCTGCTGACCACAGGGACCGGTGTGTGTGTGCGTGTGTGTAGTGATTCAGCTCTTTGCTTTCCCTCCCTGCCCTCGCACCTCGGTACCCCACTAGACCCCTGGGGTTCCGTTAGACACCATCAACCAGCCCAGCCACCCCTCCAAGCTTCCCCACCTGTAAGTGGTGAATGGGGTGGGAGGGTTCCCGGCTCCAGAGGTTGGAAGAACAGGAGCAGATTTTGCAGCACGGAGTGGGGGTCTCAGAAGGGGCCAGGGCTGAGGTGGGAGCTGAGGTGTTTATAGATTTGTTTTGTTCTGGATCCCCGCCCCCCCAACTGGGAAGCTCCAGACCTGATTTAAAGAGACAGGCTCCTGAGAAGGGAGCATTCCTGGCCTTAGCATGAATTATTCACGATGGAGAGGCTGACACCTGATCTGCAGGCCATTCGGATATCAGCAGAACTGGTTGGGATAGAGGCCTCTCCCCCTTCCCCCAAGAATCAGTCAGTCTCTTTCTCCTGAATTGGGGACGTCGTTGGGTTGATTCCTTCCCCGAGGTTATATTTAACAGATTGACCAATGGATCAATACCACTTAAGGAGAAGAGGCAGACCCTGCAGTGGCCTAGGTCTTGGGCAAAGACCAACATTAAGGACAGGGCTGGTGATGGTGGGAGTCCCCCAACATTCCCCTCCCCAGCCCTTTCTCCCCCACCAATAGCTCTCCCAGGTATTGGCAGATGGAGAACAATAACTTGCACATGCAGGATTGGACACATCTATACACATGCACACACGAGATTGTACATACATATGTATCTGTACAGGTGAAGGCAAGCTCGACCCAGACCTAGGTGTGTCTGCATGTGAACAGAGTCACGCTTACTTGGATGTGCATACACATGCATGGGAAGGCTTACACAGGCTTGTTCACAGTTCTAGGCAGGCTTAGGTGTACCTCATGCAAGTATGTGTAGACTCATACACATACATTCATACATGTGCACATAGGATCATAGGTTCAAGTACGTCCTGGTATGTGTCCATAGATTCATAAGCACATACATACTTGAATATGCACATTTCTGGGCTGTGCAAGTTCCTGGGTGCATTCTCAGAGGGGCAAGCTTATGGACCCATGCATGCAAGCATGTGCATCCAGAGATTAGCCACATGCTAGGAGCCCACACCTGCCCTGCACCATGCCCTTGGTCTATGGAGGTAAAAGGCTGGTGGTGTCTTTTCTCACATGGGTACAAGTGCTCAAATACATGCTGTTGGGGTCAGGCCCTCACCTACTGCACTCTCCTCAACACTGGCCCTTGCAACTAAAAGCCCCAGCTCTGACATCTTCCCTAGTAGGAGGCACTAGGTCATCTTTACTTCTGTGTTTCCAATACAGGGACTAGTGAAAGTGTGCAGTAAATGTCTGTGGATGAATGAATGAGTGAATGAACAGAACACTCTCTCTTTCCCTGTCCTGCTGCGTACAGACCCTTCTGCCTCCAGCCCCTAAAGAATCTCAGACATTGCCAAGGCCAGAGCTCCTTCCCTGGGAAAGGGCAGGACAGTAGGCAGCCTTGATTGGGGGTGACACCTCAGCTGGGGAAAGGAGGCCCAGAGAGAACCTAGAATCATCAGGTACTAGAGAGCAAGGCAAGGCATTCTCTGTGCTGTACAAATGGTGAAACCGAGGCCAGAGGGCCAGGGACTTGTCCCAAAGCCAGTGATTGTCAGGGTTTAGCCTAGAAACCTGGCCCCAGGGTCCTTGCCCAGGGCTCTGCCCAAGATGGCGGGCTGCATCAGAGAGGGTTCTCCTCCCCAGGGAAGCCTCATCCTGACCCCAGGAAGCTGAGCCGGGAGTGGCTGCCAAGGTTGGTCTGGCATGACCTTCGACCTCTCTCTCCACCTTGGGCTGCTGTCAGCTTCCTCTTCTGTAAAGCGGGTAGGCTTCTGAATTCCTGTTCTTCCTACTCCTCTCAGGGCTGTTGTGATAAAGTGAATTGAAAGTGTGTCGAAATAAGAAAAGCCATATCACCTAGGGTCTGGGGGCCTAGCACCCGTGCTGCCGCCTATCCTTGCAACCCCAGCATTGTCCCTTTCTGGTTCCAATTAGCTCCCAGGTCATTTTGCCCTGTTCCATGTCCCTCTCTCCCCCCAAACATCAAATTCATGGTGGTTATTAATAAAATGAGTCTGTACTTGCTTGACTCAATGTGTGGCCTCTACTCAGCCTCCTCCCCTCTTTCCCCACTTTGTGTAGCTATTTCCCTTCCAAGTTCTCTCTGTCCAAGTTCCCCTAGACCCAGGTCTGTGAGCTGTTTGGAGGAGGGGTGGTCTTTGTTCTCTGGAAGGACACCCTCTCCATCTGGGAGTTGTCAGTGTTCAGTAGGTATTCAATAAATGCATGTCTATTGAGTCTGCGGCTGTGTGTTTATTCTCTGATGCATCCAGTGGAAGTATCTTTTTTTTGGACTGTTTGCCCCCCTGGGGTGCTTTCCCCTTGGCTGTTTCTCCAGTCCAGCCCACTGTTGCTTAGGGCTCAGTGTGAGTTTTGCCACCTCCAGGAAGCCCTTGTGACTTTCTTTGAACTTCATTTAATGATCGGAGGGCTTGACTCCCCTGAGCTCCTTGACTGTCAGCAACTGGGGCTCAGGACTGGTTTTGTTTCCTGTGTTGTCAGCACACAGCTCAGGGCTCAGTACAGAGAAGGCACTAGGGAATGTTTACTGAATGGAATAATGATTTAAAAATCCCTGGCTCGAATCTCCCATCCCTATAAAGTGAGCTTGGTGAGGATCCCCTGTCTATCCTTGACACCAGGAGACAACCACCCAGAAAGGTTAAGTGCTTTCCCCAAGGTTGCACAGCTGACTAGGACCTGAGCCGGACAGGAGCTCAGGTTTCTTGCTCATCTCCTCTGCCGCAGCCCTCCCCATCCTAGGATCCCTCTCTCCAAGACTGTCGCTGGGTCAGATCCCAGGGGAGCCTGTGGGCAAGAGCTCAGGCCCTCAGGGTTTCCTTAGGACTGAACATGAGCAAGGCACCCCATCCCCACAAAGGCAGAGTGACCGCCTGCCCCATGTCAGCCATGCTGGACCTCGGTTCTTCAATGTATTACCCCACTAGGTCCCAGAGCCCCTCTCTGAGCCTCCCAAGCTGTTGTCCCCTCCCTGTTCCTCTAGCTCCTCCACTGGGCCCCTCTTCTCCTGGTACAGACTCTGCTCTCTTTAAGCTCCACTGAGCCTTGGTAGGGAGCACAGAGAGGTTTGGTGACTTCCCTGAGGTCATCCAGCAGGTAGCTCCTTCCCCATCAAGCTCCAGTTCTATTTGTCATCAGAAGCGTCTCACTGTTACTGAAGTCCTTGGGCAAGTCTCTGCCTTTCCAGACCTCAATTTCTATGCCTGTAAAAAAGTGTGTGTGTGTGTGTAGGTACAGGATGGTCTTGGAGGCCTCTTAGTCTAGTGCCCCTTGGCTTTTTAGGGATGGGGGTCAGGAAGGGGACAATAATGCTGTGATTTGCCCACCTTCTCAATGTGTGACCTTGAACTTGGCTCCACCCCAGTTAAAGCCTTAGTTGCCCAGCTATAAAGTGGTGGCAGGGCGGCTGGGGGTCCCTCCAGGTTGGGTGCTGTATCGTCCTGTGACCCAGGCTCCCTTTGTCCTCGCGCTGCCTCCCTTTCCCTCTGTTCCCCCTTCCCGTGAGGCGAATTGGGGAGCAGCCGGGCAGGCCTGGCATGATGAAGATCAGTCATTAGGCTGTGGGGGGAGGGTTCTCTCCTCTTGCACAGCTTCCTCATCACAGGGAGGGGAAGGCTTCGCTGTGGGCTTTGCTGTTCACCCCTTTCTCACCCCCCCTCTCCCTTCCCCCACCACAGTCAGACACAGGAAAATCCATAGGCCCAAGATTCATTTTCTCCGTTGAGTCAGCAGAGGCCGGTTCTGCTTCTGAGGGGCAGGCAACTGGCTTTTAAATAACTCTCTGATATTTAATACCCTCCTCCTCCACTCTGCTGCCCGGGCCCCTGGGGGACGCTAGAATAAATGAGCTAGATGAGTTCTCTGAAAGTGTTCTTGCCCCCACCTCAATCCTCCCACCCCTAGGCCACCAAAAACATGTTTCCTGACTGCATTTGTACTTTGCTTTATAGTTTGTAAGTGGTGCCCTGGGCCGGCTTTGTCATCCCAGTTTAGAACTGGAAACTGAAGTTTGGAAAAAGGTAGAGACCCCACTTGGCTTTTGGTCTTGGTCACTGCTGACTGGCTGTGTGACTGTGAGCAAGACCCTGTCCCCCTCTGGGTGTCTGTTTCCTCACCTGTGCTACAAGGTGCTTCAGCCGGTGGGTTGCTGCTGGTCCTCCTCTAGCTATAAAATTTCATGATTTGCTGTGCTGGTCTAGGCCTCCTTCCCTAAAAGAGCCACTCTGTTTCTACACTCCTCTTCAGGGAGAAGCTAAAGGGCACAGCAGACTGAGGCTCAAGGCCAGGTAGGGGCTGGATTCTACTCGGCTGAGTCAGGGGCAGGAGTGGGTGGGGAGAAAGGGGAAGGATCTGAGTCAGACCCTTCCTCTCCCCTTCCATTTTTTCTTTTGCAAGTAGAAGTCAGGACCGACCAAGGGCAATAAGCTATTGAACATTGGTTTCCTTAAAACTTGGGGTCTCAGCAGCTGTGGATGCAGTTCAAAGAAGTGAGTGCAAAACCCTCTTCCTCAACTGCACCAGGGCCCAGGCTCCTGGTAACAGAAGTTAGTGGGCCCATTTCCCCTGGCTTTGCCACTGTTCCTCATCATTCGGAAGGTAGGGATCTCTGTGGCTCTGTGAGAACGCTGGGAGGTCAAGAGCTGTGCTTGGGGCCACCTAGATTAATGATGGAACAGGGCCTATAATCTAGGTTTTCTGGCTCCTGACTTGGTACACATGCCACCGCCCTGATCCAGGCAGGAAGTTAGGGGCTGAGGGCTGGGGATGGGAGAGGCAGGTGGGTTCCTGCTCAGATCTGGGTGTGACTTTTGTTTGCCCAACTTCATTAACCTCCTCTTGGGTCCTCATGCTCTTCCTTAGCTGTATTGAGCCTTCCAATTCTAGAATCACAGGATCTTAGAATCAACACATTGGAGTTGTAAGAACTACAGACTCAAAGGGCCATAGAACATGGTCTTTTTGAATCAGAACATTGACTCTTATGGTGCTGGTAATATGAATGGTGGTGAATGCAACACTTAGAGCTTGTGGTAGGTTGTGATATTAATGGTCCCACATGAATCCTGCCTATGCGAATCCATGCTTTAGTGCCATCTCTTCCCATGCTGACTTTGGTGTGACCATCTGACTTACTTTGGTTAATGAGACATCATGCAAATATGAGGCAAGCAGAGGATTAAAAAGTACCTGTGCAGTGGGGCTCCCCTGAAATCACCATGTGTGGAAACACAAGCAAGCCTTAGAGGAGGAGACCAGAAAGCAGAAGCCCCCTAGACCAACCAGCTCCCAGATGACCTTCTACCTAGCTCCAGCTGCCTGAGTGACCCCTGGAGACCAGCAGAACTGCCCAGCCGACCTGAGCCCAAATGGCTGATTCACAGATTGTGAACAAATAAAATGGTGGTTGTTTTAAGCCACTAAATTTTGGTGTGCTTTGTTACACAGCAGCAGATAAATGATGCAGAGCCTTAGAATTAGAATCGTAGGATCTTGATCATAGATTTCATGTGTCCTGACAATCACAGCATCATAGAATTCTAGACCAGAAACCAGAACCACTGACGTAGAATTGGAGGAATAGAGGAGTCCTGAAATCTCGCTGTCTTTAACTCCTGCCCAGGGCTACACTCTCCTTTCATTCAAGACAAGTTGACACACTCACCCTCTTTCGACTGGCCCTCGCCCCACCCACAAGTGTCCCTTATTTTTCAGTGTTCTGTCCCACCTGTCACACAGTCTTCTTGTTCCTCCCCTCAGCTGGCTTCTCAGTTCCTTCCTTCTACTGTAGGAAGCCTTCACATGCTGATCTGCTTGCTTGGGTCCCAGGAGTTAAATTTGGACCTGGTGGAAATTTATCTTTGGTATTTAGCCCAGTTTCTAGCACAGTGCCTGGCACAGAGCATATCTTGAGGAAAATAACCTGCACCACCACAAATAAAACTCTTTTCTCACCTCTTCCTGTCCTGTCCCCCCACAACTGCAATCCTTGATCTGTCCATGGTGCTGAATGTCTTTATCTTTTCTGACACTGTCTGAATCAGGATGGCCACTTCCCAAGGTCGGGATTCCTCCCACGTCCTGTTGTTTTCCTCTTGCCCCCGTATACAGATCACTGGCCTGGACTGTTCAGTGCAAAGTAATATGTGGTGATGATGTATAGTAATTAGGATTAGGTTCAACTGTATGCATCAGAATGCCCCAAATAATCTCTTAAATGACACAGAAATAGAAGTTTGTTTGTTATCTCACAAAACAAAGCCCAGATGTGGGAGTCCAGCATCTGAGTGGTCTCTCCACAGTCATGACAACCCCACACTCCTTCCAGCCTCCCACTTTACCTTCCCTAAGGTATAGTCCTCATTCTCGTGGTCCGAGTGGCTTCTAGAGCAACAGTCATCCACCAGATAGCACATGGAGGAAAAAGATAAACAAAGGTGCCCCTGCTCTTTATTGGCACGTCTCATAATTTCATCCAGCACTTTCCCTTACATAGCCACACTTAACTAGCTTTGAGGGGCTAGTGAGATAATGTACCCAGCAAAAAAGGTATGGTCCTTGTTACCGAGGATGCAGAAGAAATGGCTATTCAAAAACAACTAAAAGTGCCTGGCATTAGTAATGGAACGGAGGTGTTGATAGTGACTATCAACATGAGTTGTGGTATTGACAGTAATGGCGATGGTAATGGTGGTAATGATGGTAATGGTGGTGATGACAGTAGTGACAGTGATGAAGAAGGAGATAATGGTGAGGATGGGGACAAATGGAGGTGGTGGTCAGTGTAAGCTCGGATCCAGGAGCACATGCTCACTTAAGTATTAGCTCGGACCAGGAGAATACTAGGGGATGGGCCCAGTGACCACTAAGTGTCTGAGCCTTGAGGCCTGCTCCAAGCCATGCACGAGTGATTTCTGTCACCAGTGATGCTTTGCAGTTTGTCAGCTACAAGCCTCCTGCCATCTTGAGTCCAAATCACTCCCAGCAGAACATGAATCAGATTTCCCCTATTCAGGCTGGAAATAACTCTGGAATGAAAACTTTAGGCCTCAGGGAGGGGAAGCAGGAAAGGCAATATTGAACTTCCATTTATTAGACAATAAACACTGATGGCACTTGTCATTATAGTCAGGGAAAACTTTGCTTTGAAATACACAGAGAAGCACATGGACACATAGCTTTAGAAATAGAGACAAATTATTAGCAAGACAGACAAGCAGAGAGAGAGTTACAGATATGCAGGAAGAAACAGGCCCACGGTCAGAGAGCCACAGGCACAGACACACTTGTCTCACAAGGATGCAGCAGGCCACCCAGCTATCTTATTCCAGAAGACAACTTGCATGTTCCTACCTGGGCCCCACGCACTGAAGATACCGAGGAGCTGGACATGACGGTGATGAGGCCTCAGAGCTCAGTAGCCAATTAGACAAGGAGGCGGTCTGACTTCCACACCCCTCGCATCTGGAGTGAGATTGCAGCAGGGCACCAGGGCCTGCCCCAGGCGCTGTGGCTGAAGGTGACTAAAGGGATGGGGTGTGGGCAGGAGGGGGTGTGTCCTCCAGGAAGTCTCCCTCCAGGGGCGCAAGGACACACCTGGAAGCCATTAGCAGAGGGGCCAACAGGCAGCAGGCTCTGGCTCCAGGTGAAGAAGGCGTGATGAGAACATGTGGCAGCCTCCCGCTTGCTGGAGCTGGAGCAAGGAGGACACCTTGGCACTGCAAAGTTCCAGCATCTACCCCCGGCACCTACCTAGAATGCAGAGTCACCCACCATGAAGGCCTTGGAGCTCATCTCCAGTTCATTTCCCAAACCTTTGACACCAGATTGCACAACCTTCACAGTGACACTCTTCTTCCAGGAAGCCTTCCTGATGCCTCCTCTGACCACCCTTCCCCCAGCCTCTTCTTTCTCCACTTCTGCTCAGAGCTCCTATATGACATCGCCCTGACCTTCCTACCATTTGCATTGATCTGTGCTTCTTTGGAAGTGGCAGCCCTCCTGGCTCCAGCTGCCACAGCCCTCCTCTCTGACCAGCTGGGCAGCTTCATTTCACTGTAGCCGCAGTCCTTTCCTAGTCGTTGAAGATGTTTGGGTCCCACCTTGGGTCTCAACCCCTCTTGCTGCTAATCCTTGGCCCTGGGACTCATAACTGACTGTGCATCTCCCCCCACTGGAGTGCTGGAGTCCCCTGAGAGCCTGCTCTTTGCAGGCAGACCATCTGTTGTCACCAGCTGTGGCCTCAAGAATAGGAGCTCCTGCCACCCCAGAGCCTTTTCTCCCCAGCCTCAGGGTGGCCATTTACCAAGATGATCTATGGCTGGCTTCCCCCAGTGGGTATGGTTTTAGGACCCCAGATTTCCTTGACTGTGTACCAAAATGACAGAGAAAGCATGCAGCCCCAGGTGGGGGTGGAGTAGCTTCCCCCCACCCGGTAAGGGTGTGATATCCTTGGGGACCTCTATGAGCTAACCACTCAGCAGAAGGCTGTGGGGGGCAGGAAGACCTTGCAGACTGGCCAGCATGTTGATTATTGGCTGTCCCACCTATCCTGGACATAGGACAGAGACTTCAGAACAGATGGATGGATAGCAGACTAAGTAGGCAAGAAGTTCCCTGTTGGGGCAACCCCAAACTCTGGGTCTCAGCAACCCCATGGCGCAGCCAGCATGAATAGCTCTGACCCATCCTTAGCACCGGTCCTGGCTGTGGTAGGGGCTTTAGCTCTGCCCTGCCAGTGTGGCCCCATCCCTGCCCTGGGGAAGGAAAAAAGAAGCCAGTTGGAAGTTCAGAAAAGGAAAGGCTAAAAAGGAGCCCACAATCGGCACTAATTAGCCGCTGGGAGAGAGAAAAAGGAGGTCAGAGGACTGAGTCTACTGAAAGAAAGCATCTGGCAGGCAGAGCCTGGCTGGTCCTCGCCCCCACTGCCTCTCGTTGGCTTGCCCCTGCACAGGCCCATCTGACACTGCCCCACCCGGCTGGGGGCAGGGCTCCCCTGTACCCATGGGCCCCGCCCCGGCCCTCTCTCTGGAAGAGGCAGCCGGCTAAGGGGAAGAGGGAGGGCAGGCAGGCAGGCTGAGCACCCACTGTGTGCAGAAAACTGAGTTGAGGGCTTTATACACAGGACCATATTTAATTCTCACAATGGCCCTGAAATGGAGGCACCTTGGCCCTAATTTTAAAATATAGAGCTAGACACTCAGGTTAAGTGGTAGATCCAAGATTACACGGTTTAAAACGGGCCAAGTAGAGAGTCCAGCTCAGGCTGTGCACTGTGTGTGTAGCCCATGTTCTTGGTGCTGTGAAACGAGTGCTTGGTGGGCAGCGCCCTTGCCTGTGTCATCTCTGTGCCCCCAGCTCTCAGCCCAAGGAGGGTCGGGCACGTGGCAAGTGCTGAGAAGAGCTGTGAGACATGACAGGCAGGAGAGGACCCAAAAAGAGGGAGACAGACGGAGAGATGGTGGAGGTGCTACAGAGGCAGAGAGAGTCAGGTCACTCCCATCCTTGGGACACCACACAGGGGACCCGTCGGGGAGCTTTCCTGGGGCCCAAGACAATGTCCAGCCAGGGGGCGAGGCAGGGGAGGAAGAAGCCCGGGAACAGCACATTTCTTCTCCCCGCTTGCCACCCCTCAGATGGTTAAGCTGAAGCCGAAAACAAAATGAAGAACCTCAGCCCTTGCTGGAGCCAAGCCACCCCTGCTGGGCAGGCCAGCTGGGCCACCGCCAGGCCACCGGCCAGAGTGGGGCGGGTGTTGAAGAGGAGGGGGCATGCTGGGCATCCGGGCAGGGCCACTGTGGGCACGGTGCCCCTCCACACAAGCCAGGCCTTCTGGCAGGGCCCAGTGTCCCTAACAGAGGAGACAGGCAGCAGGACGGAGGAAGGGAAATGGGCTGTCCTTTGGTTCTGCCTGTGAGCACCCCAGTAGCAACTGGGAGGAGGAAAGACAGCGTGGGCCAGGCAGGCTTCACATAGTGGCTGATCCCATCTCCGCACCAACGCCCTGAAAGGTGGTGGTTCTTAGTCCTGATTTTGAAGATGAGATGAGAGCATTGAGGTGCAGAGGGAGTAAGTAACTTCCCTGAGGTCACAGATGATTAAGAGGAGGGCTGGGATTCCGCCCCTGGCCATTTGGCTCCAGGCCTGCCCTTAATCATGATCTCCTGAGAGCAGCCCAAGAGGTTTGCCCATGCGCACCCACCAGCAATTAAGGGCCGCTGGGCACTGTGAAAAAAGCCAGTGGAGTGTGTCTGATTAGGCTCATCAGTGCCCAGCATGGGACACGTGTGTTTTAAGATGAATCACCATTATCCCCGGCTGAAGAATTGCGTGGGGTTTTCTAATTACAAATTATTCCTGCTGGATTTCATTATGTTTCCTCTTGTACTGGCTTTTTGTATTCTCCATAATCTTAGAAAACTTTGAAAGTCATGGTTGGCCAAGCTTATTTTCTAGGTCTTAAAATATCCAGCTAAGCTTTTATTAAGACACAATGTTGCTATGTTTTTAAAACGTGAAATTCTGCTCGTCATAACAAGACAGCAAGTATTTGGATATTACCATTCCACACTTAAAATGAGTCAGAAGAGCAGGACAGATGCTCATCTTCTTATAGAAAACATTCATTCATTGAGAAAGCAAATTTCTTATGCTAGTGGTGGGTTTTTACTGAAGTATTTTAAACTGTTTTCAGCCAACAGCCGACTGCTGTAGGCAAGTAGCCTGCATTCATTTGATCATTTCTAATTGGGACTTTTCAGTGATCACTGAAAACTCTTCCAATTTAACAGCATTAACCAAGAGCAGAAAATGAACAATTTATATCATTAAAAAAAAGGAGAAGAAAATGTAGGGTCACCAGGCCCCAGCCTAGGTTTATCTAAAAGAAGCCGGGCTAATCTCTCGTCCCTCTTGCTCTGGGAGAACCCGAGTTGTAATAGATCAGGGTTCTGTTGGAGTCTTGAGAATCTTGATTTCAAAAAAGCATTTGGAACATCTCCCAAGGTTCTTGTACGGCAAGCCAGAGGTGGGATCAAATAGCGACACCCTAGGGGAATGCCCAGCTGCCTGGACAGCGGGTGGAGGAGAATGGATTAGTGAATCCATGGCAGCATGGAGGGAAGACCAGTGCCCTGCTCGGGACTTGGTTCTCCATGCTATCTCACTCAGTCTGATGTATTTTTGAAGGACTTGGATGAGGCCAAATACAATGTGCTTATCAAATCTGTGGGTGGGAGCCTGAGTATGTCAGATGGCAGAACTGGGTTTCAAAATGATCTGGATTAACTTGACCCATAGGTGACAACCATAGGCTCAAGTTCATGGAGGTAAATGCCAAGTCCCCACTGGGCTCAAAGTTTGGGATGGGGGAGAGAAGCAGGAAGTAGTGAGCACACACTGTACACCACGCGCACCCTAGTCTCTCACTTAATTGTGAAAACCCTAAGCAGGGGGTGGGGGGATGTTCTCATTTTATAGGGGAAGAAACTGAGGGCTGGAGAAGCTCAGGTCACATAATAAGAGATTGGTGGGGCTTAGATAGAAACCAAGGCTCAGCAGACTCTTAGGTCCACTCTTCACCATCAGTTCGGGATGAAGGAAACAGCTTAGTAGCAGTTTACGTGAACAGAAAACAAAACACACATATATCTGCTATTAGTCCCACATTCGTATGCTGAGCCTTTTCTGAGCTCTCCTCTGGGACCATCCTTGAGCTAGGCTCAGGGTGCAGACATGGAAACTCACAGCCCCTGAACAAGCTGAGCTCCTGGTCTAGGGAAAGAGAAACTGACGCCACAACAGGTGGATCTGATGGCGCTGGGAGTGCGGAATGCTGTGGGAGCCCAGAGAAAACCAGGGCCGCCCTGGGGAGCCCTGGCAGACGGCAGAGGAGGCAGTGCTTGGCCTGAGGCCTGAGGCTGGATGGCTCAGAGCGAACCAGCCTGGAAGCCCAGGAAGGGGCAGGGCTGAGGGAGGGAGTTTGCCAAGAAGTTGGCCAGCAGTGGAAGAGAGCAGGAGGTGAGTGGGAGTTCTGGAAGGCATCTGGGAACCAGGCAGGGGTGTGCCTCGGGGCTGCTGGGAGGTTCCAGGACCTTGGCTTCTGAACACACCCGTTACTTTGTAACCTCCCACTGTGTCCTGCAGCTGTTCCTTCAAGTGACAAGGGCTAGAGACGGGTGTTCAGGGGAGTGCACATGTGAAGAACAGATGTCCTGGGAGTCATTTGGAGGAAGAAAAGAGGGCAGCCCAAGTCTCTGTGGCCATGGGAGAGACCATGTGAATGACACGTACAAAGGTTGCTGAGGCAGGGGACAAGGCCAGGGGGGCTGGAGACACGAGGTCAGGAAATGGGGGACAAGGGCTATTGAGATGCGACTAGCACAGTCAGCAAAGGCTGGGCCGGGCTCAGCCCTGCAGGTCTTGCGAACCATTCTAACCTTTATCCCAAAGGCAAGGAGGACCACTGAAGGCTTTTAAGCAGAAAGGTGACACAATTTTATTTGCATTTGGAAAGGTCACTCTCACTGCGTGATTGAAGGGGGCCGAGTGTGAGGAGCACAGGGGAGAGACAAAGGCGGTTGGGCTGGTGGTGGCGTGGAGGTGGGGGGCAGTGGGTGGTGTCAGATACACCTGGCCTGGTGACCAGCTAGATAGGGGGGCGAGAGGAGGGAGGGGTCCTGGGTTCTGGGCTGTGGCGGGTAGGACGTTTACTGAAAGAGGAAGGCCAGATGTGAGGGGGGCAGAGCGGTGGACTCAGCCTCAGTCCCGATGAGTCAGGGATGCTGAGACACCCAAGGGGAGATGCTGAATAGACAATGGGATATTCAAGTCTGGAGTTCAGGAGCCGTTTCAGGGCTGGAGACGCAAAGCTGGGATTTGTCAGCATTTAGGGGGTAATTGAAGCGACAGATCCACCACACCTGTTTATCCAGGGCCCTCCTTGGTCCCTCCCCTGCTCTGGGAAGCCGTCTCTGAGCCCCACCCCACCCCACCCGGAGGCTGGCTCAGGGCCCCCTCTGGCTCCCGATGCTTCTCCATCACAACCTGTGCTCAGCGTCTCCCCTCCCCCAAACCCACATGGTGCGCTCCTGGAGGGCAGGTCCCCAGCACAGGCCCTGGCTCCAAGGCATGGGTGACAGTGTGATCATTGATGTGTGAAAGGACTGTCAGTGGAGTGGGCTTCCCTGGAGGGGAATGAGCTTCCTGCCCCAGCAGGCACAAGAGCAGGGGCTCTGTAGCCCACGGGGAAGAAGAGGAGATTCCTGTATTAGCAGGTGTCCTCTGGGGACCCGCTCAGCCCTGGATTCTAGCTTTCCAGGACTTGAGTCATCTCCCCTAGGGAGTAGGAAGTATCATTTCCACCTACCTCTGAGTCCAGGGTCACTCTGTGGCCTCCTCCTCCACTGGAGAGGTTTCTAGAGGTTGTGCTGACCTCAGTGGAATGTCCCTCTCCCCCCACGAGCCTCTCCAGCCCTGGGGCTGCCGCTCAAGCGTAGATGCCTTGCTAGAGTTTCACAGAAGCTGCTGAGGTAGCTCTGGCCTGGGCTGCTGGGGCTGGCTGCCTGCCCTGCTCAGCCTCCTCGACCTCGGCCTTGGCCTGGGCCGTCCTCCTCCCAGGCCACCTCTCCTGTATCCCGCTGCACCTGTACTGCAGAGCCGGGCTGCAGGAGCCAAGCGGGCCACAGCCTGGAGATCCAGGGCTCAGCAGGAAGGGAGTGTACCTGGAAGAGAAGGGGAGGGAGCACACTGATCAGGAAGCTGGGAAGGTGGAGGGGAGGGAAGGGATCTGGGGAGGGGTGGAAGAGACACAAGTGTCACCACTGGGCTGGAAGGCCTTCGAGGTTACCCAGCTCCCTCACTTTACCCAGCAGAAAACTGAGAAGCAGAGAGGGGAGTGACTCGCAGAGTATGCACAGGGCACCAAGAACCCTCCTTGCACTTAGGAGGGCGAGGAACGGGGAGGAGGCAGAGGGCCCTGGAGGCCAGGGGAGGCCATGACAGTGCAGGGGGAAAGGGGCCAGGGGCTTGCCACTCAGACAAGGACACAGAAGGCCCCTCGGAGGGGACTACAACTCACATGATGGAGCAGCCTCCCCCCATTTGCAGCCGGGAAGGTGAACCTTGAAGCCTGGGGAATGAGAACCAGCCTCAAGGAGGATTCCAGCCACAGCTCAGAAGGGCTGATAACATACACATTGCTACAAGAGGCGGCTCGCTGGGCTGTTCCCACCCTGGCTCCAAGTGGCCGAGATGACTGTGGCTACTGTGACCAACGTCAGCTACGCCAGCTCTGCCAGCAAACACTGTGGGAGCTGCCCGGCTGCCCCAGAACACTCAGACCTCCCTCTGCTTCCAAACCACCGTAGGATATGACCATGAGAACCCGGAAGGACCAACACATGTCGGTCCCATCTCTGGGTTAATATCATTCTTATGCTTGGTTTCAAAATAAAATTTATATCACTTTTTTTTTTGAGAATGAGTTCACTACTGAAACTTTGAAAAATAAAGTTGAAAGAAAAAGAAACACATTCATATTACTACCATCTAAAGACTTTTTTGACAAATATCTTTCCAGTCTTTTTTTCTATACATATTTTCTCCATAATTGTGATAACACTGCTATAATCTTTAAAACTGTTTTACTTTATTTTTATTTATGATTACTAAGGTAAAGTATGCTCTTCATTTAAAAAAAATCAGAAAGTACAGAAAAACATTGAAAAGCAGGAAAAAATATTATTCACAACCCCATTATCCCATCAACCTTTGTATGAAAACGTTGGAATATTTACTTCTAGTTATTTTTCTGTGCCACACACTTTTTCTTTTGATATGCACAAGTGATTTGTGTTTACAACTTGGGAGGCAGGATAAAGTATTTATTAACAACAACAAAATACCCACCTGTGTTCGAGTCCTGGCTCCATTACTTACCAGATGAGTGACTTTGGGAATGTTATTTTACCTCTATTAACCTCAGTTTCCTCAGCTATAAAATAGGATTAACACTTATCTAGGTTATAGAGTTGCATTGAAAATTTGTACATATAAAACACATGGCAACGCACCTAACACTTAGTAGGTCCTCAATAAATGTGTAGAGGACGTTTGTCACATTTTTTTTTTGCTGCTAGGACTAATCCATTCCTTTGTATTTTGAGTAAATCTCCCACTAGATGAGCCCTTATGGAAACTAGGATCCCACTTTCTACTTCAAAGTCAAAGGTGGCCAGGTACCCTGCCACTTCCACCCCCTGGCAATTAGGCCAACTGGGTGCCTGGCTCAGGATTTGACATGAGAATTAGGCTGGGAGGCAGCTTCATTAGAATTCATTTGTGCTTGTGTCATGCACCAGTCTGGGTAATGTTCAGAGGCCAAGGGCACATTGGTGGAGGCATTGGGGCCAGCTGTTCCTATGGCATGAACTTGGCTATGAATCCAGCTGCGCACTCATTTGGTTCCCCAGCTTTTCCATCCATTCCCAGCTGACTGGCGGAACTGCCAATACATTTGTTTAGCCTGAGTCAGTTTCTGTTGCTTGCAACAACAAAGGTTAGTTCTTAAATCTTGTTAGCAGTGGAGTACATTTGAAGCACTAGCTTCAATTCCCAGCCCGAGTTTTCCTGCAGAAAAGTCCTGTCTATGCCAGGAATGTCATGCTTAGGGCTGGCCTTCTGGAGAAAGGACAGGATGACACTCAGAGCTGTGCCTCTCTGCTTGGCCCAGAGCCAGCCTGGGAAGAGGAGGTACTCAGAGAGCTGCCCAAGGAAATAATGACAGAGGGAAGGGAACAGGGGAGGGAGGGAGTAGAGGGAGGATTGCCACACGATGAAGAATGCTCCTGCAGGCAGCTTGTGTGTGGTCCACTTGAATTCCTAAGGCTCCTGGGCTGGCCTGTTGAATCCTGTGATCTGAGCCACCTGAAAGAGTTACAACTCATTTTCCCTCCTGACCTCCCATCCTCCTGTGTTTCCCAGAGGAGGACACTGCCTGAGACAGAATCCTGAGCACCATCCAAGACCCTTCCTTGTTCTCTCTTTCCTGGCAGCCAGTCAGTCCTGGTGGGTCTGTTCTCTAAACACCTCTCAATCCATGCTTCGCCCCCATCCCCAGGATATAGTTCATCCTGTCACTGTCTCTCCTCTGTGTGCATTCATTCACGGGGCCCTTGCTCACTATAAGACAGGTCCTCAGGGGGCCCAGTTAAGTGTCAGGAGCAGGCCCCAGAGGTCAGCTCCCCTTTGATGAGCAAGACTGCTTGTCTGGGTATCTCGCTCCTCAGGATGGGATACAAGCGGGCCCATCCGACAGCTGGAGCTCCAGAAACACTCAGCTGGCTCGAATCCCAGCTTTGAAATATTTGTGTGCCCTTCGAGAACTCCTCAGGGGGCAAGGCCTGAGTCACGTTCCTCTCTGTCTCCCCCGCTGCCACTCTACCCCAGTCCCAGCACAGGGCCTGGCATGCTGTAAGAGCTTAAGGAAGTGTGGATGGATCAGAGACTCTGGGATCCTTGGCTCGGTCCTTTGTTGGCATGCCATCAAGAGCGAGACCTGGACCCGGCTACCTCTCCTGCCTCGTCTCCCCCATCCCTGCCTCATGCTCCAGGCTCCATCCACAAGAACTGTTCGTGATCCCTGAATGTCTGCCAAACTCTCTCACCTGCCATGCTGCGGTACACACTGTTCCCTCCACCCAAAGCCCTCCCTCAACCAGGTCAGCCTGATGAACTCCCACTAATCCACCCTTCCTTTAAGGCTCAGGGTGCAAATACTGCCTCCTCTGGAGAGCCTTCTAGAACCGGCCCTGCCTGGGAGGCCTCCCTCAAGTGTGCCCCCTCCATGCCCCACCCATGCAGAACTCTGTTGTACCACTTGGCACAGAGTGTTGTATGTGTCCCCCACCAGGCAGCACTCCTGAAGGAACTGGGTCCGTTTTCTTTCTGTACCTCTAGTGCCTAGACGGTATCTGGCACAGAGAGAATGCCAAGACATGGTAGTTTCTTTTCTACCCACACTCACCCCTTGGAGGCAGAAGATGCAGCTGGAGAGGTTGCAGGGCTTTGAATGCAAAGGAGAGAGGCTTGGCTAGATTTGCATGGTTGAATGATACTGGTGGCTGGGACACCCTCATTTGGGAATGGGATAGTGATTTTTCAATTTGGACCTCTTCCAGCCCAGAGAACAGGGGGTTCATTCTCAGCAGGAAGATGGAAGATGGGCCTGGGGTCACCACTGCCTCCTCCCCTGGACTCCTTTTCCCCTTATGCATTTACTCTCAAATCCTGGAGTCCCTCTCCAAAGGCCTGGGGTCTGGGATCCACCCCCACTATCCAAGGGCCAAGTCCAAACCTCAATCCCCTGTTACGTAAGTGAATTATCTGCTGTCCCCAACCAGCGCCAGCCAGATCTCCTCCTCCTCTTAATTGATTTAATCTTCTCATACCAGGGAATGGGGCCGGGTTGGGGAGATGGCGTTGGTCACAAGCCAACACATCATGACGTAGGCTCATTAATTACAAGGAATCTGGGTCATGGATTGGCTCTGAGCGGCTCTGATCCTCCTCCTCCCCAGTCAGTCGGGTCTATGAAAGGACATTTTCAGCAGCTCCGCATTCCTCAAGCTCCCATCCTACATGTAGAGAAAGTTGAGGGTTAATGAGATCCTAACTGTCTCTCAGAGCCCCCCAAACCCTCAGCTCTGGACAGAAGTTCCCTGCATTCCAGTCTGAGCACAGGACACAGATAAACCGGATTTGCTGAGGAATGAAGAGATGAACACATGATTTAATTTTAGGGTGGTAAGTAATTTTAATTTACTTGCCACACCAAGTCTCCACTTTGCAGCTTCCTTGATAGAAGATGTCCAGACTCTACTTGTGTGCCCTCAGGAATGGGGAGCTCACTACCTGAAGATAGTCCTTCCCCTGAGTGATGAATCTACGTGGGAGAAAATCCTTTTTCACTTGGGGCTGGGACATCAGCCCTGTGACTTCCCCTGGGACCCAGCTCCACCACTGGGGCCATAGGGCATGCCTCAGGACAGCCAGCCAGATCCTGGGACGTAGTGATTGTTACCCTGAGTTTGCTCTTCTCCAGGCTGAACACTTCTGGTGGTCTCACCAGTTCCTCATTTGGTGGACTCTATAGATTACTCCCTACTGCATCTCCTATGTGAACGTCTTAGTTCATTTGTGCTACTTTAACAGAATGCCTGTGACTGGGTAGTTTAAAAGAACAGAGATTTCCTTCTTATACTTCTGTAGACTGAGAAGTCTAAGATCAAGGGCCCTACATCTGGTGGGGCCTTCATGCTGTGTCATCCCATGGCAGAAGACAGAAGGGCAAGAGAGGGAGAGGGAGAGAGAGAGAGAGAGAGAGAGGACAAAAGAGGGCTTGCTTTTATAGTAAACCCACTCTTGAAATAATGAGCCCACTTCCACAATAACAACATTAATCCATTCATGAGGGCAGAGCCCTTGTGATCTAATCACCTCTTAAAGTCCCACTTCTCAACTCTGTTGCACTGAGGATTAAATTTCCAACATATGAACTTTGGGGGACACATTCAAACCATAGCAGTGCACAAGCTGTGGATGTCATCATCCCTCCAGAGGTACAAACCAGAACACAGACCAGAGCAGTGTGAACAGCTCAGGTCAGGGCAGGACCATCACTCTTTTTGGTCTTGATATTGATATAGCCTGAAATAGCCTGAGGTCTTTTGGGGCCTTAGCACACTTTTGACTCAGCTTAAGCACAGCTAACCCCCATAGTAACTTTTCTGGCACTAGCAATGGAAAGTCTCCATGAAAAAGACCTTTGTGATATTAGGAACATCTCCATTTTTCCCCCTGTAATTCTCTCTACCTACCCTGATGTTTATCTTGCAATAATGCAATTATCTATCCAATCACTCACCCACACAACTATCCAACTATATATTAATCCATCAATTTACCAGCCCTACTATCCACCTACATACCCTTCCATTCATCTGTCCATAGATTCACTCATGCACTTATTCACCTGTTCATCCACTCACCCATCTATCAGTCCATTTACTTTTCATCCATTTCTATCCTCCTATTCAATTATGTAATTCTTTATCTGTCTATCCGTCCATTTACCCACCCCTCCACCAATATGCCCACTCACCAAAACACACATCCAGTTCTTCATCTACCCTCTCTCCCAGTCACCCATACATCTGTGTTCATCATCCATCCACCCAATGCTTGCTGAGATTCTATAGCATGTCACATCTGTTTTGAGTACTCTGAGGGATTAAAAAACTGAATAAAATATAGTTTCTCTCTCTCTCTCTCTCTTCCTCCCCCTCTTCCTCCACTCTTGTTAGAGGAGGGGATAGGAGCAGATAAGGCATGTAGTGTTAAATACTATAACACAGGAACAAAGAAAATGTTTTAGAGATTCAGAGCAGTAAGAAGTGGCTTTTGGATGAGGTTATGGATGCCTTCCTAGCAGGGGAGATATTTGCTTTGGGTCTTGATTGAACAGCAGTATTTGGACCTACATAGGTGCATTGGAAATCATTTCAAGTAGAAGCAGCAGCACATCAAAGGCATGCCTAGAGAGCAGATTCAAGTCTTATTCTTTATATCCCTGCCAAAGTGCCTGGTAGAGAGCTGGGTGCACTTTAGAAACCTCATACATTCTTGCTGATTGGTATTGTCCATTATTCCCTTCTCTGACAGGGGCACCCCTAACACTTGCTCAGGATAAGAGCTCACTCTTTTTCTTTAAAAAGATTCTACAGTTGCCTTGAATGGCCTCGGACAAGTAAAAAAACCTTCAGGGCTTCTCTGAGTTTGGGGCTGAATTCCTGTCTCTGTCAGGTGGTCCTTTCCACCTAATCTTAACTGCTCATGCCATGCCCTCCCTTCTCTTCAGAGATATCAGCATTTTCACATATCTTAAATGTCATTTTGTTTTGTTGACACCAAATAACATGATCCCATCTGTTTTTAACTTTCTCAGCCTCCATCCCCAGGCAAGAAAGTCCCTGATGTGGATGAAGGAGTAAGTTCTGTACAGGGGAAATAGCATTGTCTTAGAAGCCAGGGGCCATGAATTCAAGCCCAGCTTTGCCATAGCTTGCTGTGTGACCTTGGGCAAGTCCCTTTCCCTCTCTGTTTTAAAGATTTTCTACTATAGAATATTAGCACTGAACACAGCAGTAAAGATTGTTTAGGCCCATATCCTCTTCTTGCAAATGGAAAAGCAGGCTTAGAAAGAATGGGTATGTGACTTGCTCTAGAGCATGTCTAGACTAGTGGCAAAGACAGTACTAAACTCCAAATTTCCCGACTTCCAGTTTAGGGGTTTCTTTCTCCACCTACCACATTTCAGTCTTTATTCACAGCCTCTATATATCTCGGGGAGAGCCTCCTCTCCCACCTCCAGTCCCCAGGAAGAAACATATGAGTCTTCTAAGTGTTCTGGCTGTGTGTTACTGATTCATGCCTAAGTGGGGGCTGGGTAGGCAGTATTTAAGAGCAAATATTCCCAGCCTGACGGAGTTAATTATGTTCATCAGGAAGGGAGAAGAGAAAGGAACAAGGCGCTCTGGTTATCTACTGGGCTTTAATCAAATTGAGAAACGAGGAAATCCATCACCCAGAGGCTGAGGCAGTTGGAGAGCTTTGCTTCCGCTGGCTCCGCGTCCTGTAATAGGTTGGGCGCTGTCCAAGGTGCTGACATCTTCACTTACTGCTCTTAGTTGCTGGGAGGAGAAGGAAGAGGCCCCTTCCTGGCCAAGGGACAGAGCTTTTAGGAGAGAGCCCAGGACAGACCAAGAGAGGGTCTGGACATGTTGGGAGAGGCTTGAGCTCCTACTGTGCCTCCTGAATCTTCCCTTTTCCATTTTTTCTATCTGCTTGCTGTAGGGAAAATATCCCTTCTATGGCCAGAGTCCTGGGCTGGTACTGAAGGAACACACAGAGAGGGGAGAGCCCTAGATTCCTTACTGCCAGGGAGAAGCCCCAAGTCTGAAGGTGGAGGCACAGTCCTTGACCATGGGAACTTCCACATCTTAAGGGGCAATGTGGTTTCCGTTTTTATAAAATTCTCAGTCCAATGACAGAGACATAAACTTGCCTTTGGGAATTTATGGATAAGATGGAGGAACATCACTCTACCTCTAACTATAACTCAAGTATGATATAAGGGAGGCATGGCTTGTGTCTACATGGAGCCTACAGTCTGATGGAGAAGACACAGTCTTCCTCTGGAAAACTCCATCTGGTTGAGGAGACATACTCTTAATTCAGGGGACAATCTCACATATAATCAGGGAGATAGGATAGACAGATAAGTTACGGGTGTGTACAATAACCAACCAAAGCACTCAGATCTTCACATTTCAGATTAAGGTTATTTGTGTTAGATATTTAATATCAACCATGGAAGACTTCCTGGTAGAGGTGAGTTGAGTTGCGTTTAAAGGAAAACAAGATCTTAAGCCCCTTGAAACCATGACCACATCTTCTCATTCCTTTATATACCTTTTGGAATAAGTACAAGCCTGGTCATAGTGAAGGCTCCTGTTTAATGAACAATCACCAGCAGGTAGAGTGAATGTGCCCACTTAGTTGGGAGATAGCAGGGTGTGGATGGGGTAGGCATCAGGGAGGAGCATTGGTTGGAGGGAGAGCCTGAGGCTGGGTGGAGGGGGCGATGATGATGGAATGACAGGGCTGGCAGAGGGAGTAGCCCAATGTGTGCCCAGGCCACTGAAGCACAACATGTGGAGTGACTCCCTTGTGTTTCTGGAACTGGTGAGAGATACTTTATTGAATCTCAAATTGTTAAAGCTAGAGACTATTAAATTATAAAATCATAGACTGCTCAGCTTCTAGAGCCACACATTTATGGAAAGTTAAGAGTATTAAAATCATAGCCATCTTAGCAGGGCAAAATCACAGAAATTATAGAACTATAGAATATTAGAGCCAAAGAGTCAGAAATCCATAGTAAACAATCTTAAAATGCAAGAATCTCAGTGTTAAAAAAGGAGAAACAACACAACAATTTATTGATCCCCTCTGTTTGTACCAATTATGGTGCTGGGAACATTCTCATATGTTATCCCATTTAACCCCTACCATAAGTCTCAATGCGGTACTTCTGACAAAAGTGTATCAAACACAGGCTTGCATAACCTTCGTGACAGGGAAGTCATTACATCTTGGCATAGCTCTGCTTCCTGCCAAACGGCAGCTAGAAAGTTCTCCCTTATATAAGTTGCACTCTATCTCTCTGTAGTGCTCCCACACTGGTCCAGTTCATGTCCTCTGAGCTACACTGAGCAAGTCTAATCTCCCACTCACATGACAGCTTTCAGACGGCTAAAGACAGTCCTTATTTCTTTCTTCTCTAGGCTAAGCTGGTTTGTTGATTGTATAGCTAGAAATGGGACAGCAAATCCAAGAATATTTGAGCTGAAGAGGCCCTTAGAGGTCACCTTGTCCAGAGAATTCCTTTTACTGCTAGGCAGTATAGTTTTATGGTCAGGAGTCTGGACTTTGGAGAGAGACAAAGTTGAATTTGGAATCTCGAGATCCAGCATTAACGTGCTGTGTAACCTTGGGCAAATGACCTCATTCTCTGGGCCTTTATCTCTAAAATAAATAGAATAGTAATACCAACATAACAGAGTTGCTGTGAAGATTGAACCAGATAATGCAAGGGAAGCTCTTAGCTGAGTGCTTGGCACACAGTGAACAGTCAATAAATATTAGCTACGATTATTGGAGGCCCAGAGGGGTCAGGGACAAAGATCACAGAGCAACTCCGAGGCAGAGCTGGGGTTAGATCAAGGATTCCTGCCTCCCAGCCCAGGGCCCCTTCCCATTTCAATCTTCCCTCTGCCTTCCTTAATCAAAGAAAACAACCTCAGAGGGAACTAGGGTACTTTGCTCACTAAATCATTTAGGATGCAAGGAACAGGTCACCTTCTTTACAGTGTCTTAAACCTTTTGTTTCATTAACAAGGAGGTCAGAGGAAGGTGGTACCAGGATTGGTCTGCTGATTCAACAACGTCTCTGACAACCCAGGCGTTTCCCATTCTATGATCTGGTGACTGAGTGGCATCAAGTGCCATGTCCTCTCCAGCAGGAAGAAAAGGCACAGTAGCAAAAAGGGTCTTTTCTTCTCATGCCATTCTCCTACCCAGGAGGGAAGCTTTCCTAGCAGAATGTCCCCTTACACATCACTGACCGAAATGAGGTCACATACCTACTCCTAGAGCACTCATTGGCCAAGGAAAAGGCATTCCATTGCTGGCTTGGATCATCCCTGTGGCTGGGCAGCTTGCTACTGGCAGGAGGAAGAGGGGATTTGCTGTGGGTAGGCAACCAATAGTGGCCTACCATACTCTCACCTTCTGTCTTCTTTATGGGTCACCCTTCCCCCTCCTCCCCACCTTTGCCAGGAAGTCTTCCCTGGTTGACACCCTCTTGCCTGCACATCCTCTTCTACCTAATTCCAGTTGCATTCCACTATTCATTTACTCTCATCTTTTAATGTCCAACTCTTGTCTTCCCAGCCAGGCTGCAGTCACACGGAAAGTACTAGCAACTCCTAATTACCCATTGCGAAACAGGCAGTGGTCTGGGTGCTTGTGGTAGCCAGCTTCCAAATGGCTCCCAATGATCCACACCTCCTGGCACTCACACCCTTTCGTATTCCCCTCCCACACAATAGCAGGGTTAGCCTGGGTAACGAAAAGAATATGGGAAAAGTTATGGAATGTTACTTCCAAGATTAGATTATGAAAGACTCCATGGCTTCCACCTTGGTAACACATGTTCTCCTTCTTGGGTCATTCATTCTGGGGGAAGGAAGGTGCCTTATGGAGAGGCCCGTGGAAAAAGGAAATGAGCTTTTCGTCAGCTGCCGACAAGGAACAGAGGCCCAACGACGATGGAGTGAGCTTAGAAATGGACCCTCCGAGCACAGCTGGGCCTTCTGCGGACTGCAGCCCTGGCCATCTCTTGACTGCGGCTTCACTAGAGGTGTTGGGCCAGCACCTCCCAGTTAGCCCAGGTGTGGGTTCCTGATCCTCAGACATTGTGTGAGATAATAAATATTTGTTGTTTTAAGTTGCTGCATTTTGGGGAAATTTGTTACTCAGCAGTAGGTAATTGCTATAGTGCTTTCCCACCACACTAAATTCTCACAAGTCTGTTGGGTGAAGTTTGTTTCTCCTTTTTACAGGTGAGAAAACCAAGGCTCAGATGAGCGCAGTGGCTTCCCACTCCTGGTGGGGGCAGGCTGGGACTGGCCCTCCTTTCTGTTGAATTCCAAAGCAGAGGGGACTGGCTCTGTTTTCTCAGCCGAAATGTCCCCAGCTCCAGGGTGAAGGATGCAGAAATGGGGAATGAAAGAGAAGTATCTTCCTCTGATGGGTTTTTTCCCCACTCCCCTCTTTTTTCCATTCCTACCACATTCGTTAGCATCTACATCTATTGTGTACGTGATTCAGGGACAAGTTGATTTATTAGAAACAACATGGGAGTTTTAGGAGGGGAATATCTGGGCTCTTAGGTGACCTTGGGCAGGTTCCTGCACTCTTCTGTGCCTCAGTTGCTTCATCTACTGCATGGGAATAATATCCGTTTTCTGCCCTCCTCACCAGGAAACCATGAGGATCAAGCATAAAGGGACTTTGTACGACGTAAAGTGTTGTGAACACAGAAAGGTTTGTTTTGAGTAAGGAGCACCGGGCCAAGGCTCTCAGCCCTGCACAGCGAGCCCTCTCCCCCCGCACCAGGGCTGGGCTCAGGACAGAGAGCGCCGAGTGGCAGTGAGGGTGCTGACCCACTTCCTCAGCCTCACCCTCGCCATGCCCCCTCTCTTAGGCCGTGCTGCAGCTCCGCAGAACTATGGAAATTTCCCGAGCTTGCCAGGAACGGTCTGTGTGCCGAGCCTTTATCTGCACAGTTTCTTCTGCCCGGACTCCCGTCCCAACTTCTCTCCCTGGTGCGTTCCTACTCGTCTTTCAACACTCAGCTTAGATGTCCCACTTCTGGGACGCCTCTCCCGACCTGGCTCAAGGCCTTCTGCTCCTGCTTCTCTTGACTGTTGCACCAGCCTCCTGCCCAAGCTCCTGGCCCCAGCTTCCCTCAAAGTCCCCATAGTGCAGCCAGTGGCCTTTCTAAAATATAAATCTGGTCATGTCAGTCCCTGCTGAAAATAACTGATCAATGGAAGAATCCATCAGTCACTGCTTCAAGGCCTCCTCCTTGCTCTCAGGAAGGCATCCAGAGCCCTCAGGGGAACTCAAGGCTTGGTCCCTGCTGGTCTCTCCAGCCTTCGAGCTCCTCTCTTCTGATGGCCCTGCACACGTGGTGTGCTCCAGCCACATTGCTCTTGTCACCCTATCTCAGATGCACCTCACTCTCTCTTTGCTCATCCTGTTGTTTCTCCTGCCCATTCCTATCTTCCCCACTTGGGGAAGTCCTGCCTAATTCTTAAGGCCAGCTCTGCTATGACCTCCTCTGGGAAGCCTTCCTTGATGGCCCCAGGAAGAGTGCGTGCCTTCCTCTCCTTCCCTCTCCTGCAGGGCAGCTCATGCTTTTGTTACTGTTGGTCAGTTTGTCTGTGCACACTGGGAGTTTCCTGACAGCAGAGGCTGTGTCTGACACATGGCTGGGTCCCCAGCAGTGCCAGCACAAGGCACAGAGCAGACCCGTAGGGTATGTTGGTTGGGTGGGTGGTTGAATGAATGAAAGAATGAATGGGTGGCTCGTGAACGAACCATTCTTGAACCACCACTTTTTGGCCAGCCCCAGAACCGCTGTTTTCCCAGGGCAGGCCCATTCTACAGCCAAAGGGGAAGCAGAAGGAAGGGACTGCTCTGGAAGGGAGAAAGAAAATCAATAAAAATGTAAATCTAGTTGAGAAAAGCTGTCCCAAGCTGGCTGTGGGGAGAGATAAGACTGGGCTGGCTAAGCCGAGGCTGACAGCAGGGCAGAGATTAGGGGACAACGGAGCCGTGGCCAGGGCAGGGCAGGGCCTGAGTGTGCCTCCTCCCTCAGTTGTCACCTCCCCCTTCCCCCCAGTGCTCTATGTGTTCATTAAATTCTTTCTGGGACAGGAGCAGGGGAAGGAAGCTTACAAGTCCCGATCATCAGGTGCGGGCCGGTAAGCGAGTGCATCATCTTATCTGGTCCTCACAAATTCTGGGAGGCAGGAGCTAGGCATGGCGAACCTCACTTTACAGGTGAAGAAATGGTGGTGCAGAGAAGCGAAATCATTTGTTCAGGTTCACGCTATGAATAAGTGGCAGAGTCAAGATTTGACCCCAAATCTGACCCCAAGCTCTGATCTCTTCAATCCATCAAGGGTTTTTGACCGGAGCTCCTGGGCTTCTGGGCTCCTAGGTCTACACCCAGGCTTCAGCTGGTCTTCAACCTCTGAAATCATAGGCACAATTGTGTATATGCCTGTATTTTTTTTTTAATGGAGTCTACATCTTTTATCAGATTCCCAAAGGTGGTTGTCACCTCCCTACCTCGCCTCCCTGAAGGTGATGGCCTTTGAGCTGGGCCCAGACGCTTGGGTAGGACTTCCTGCAGCGGGGCCAAGGAGGGCAGTCTCGGCAGGGGGAGCAGCACGGTAAAGGCACGTGGAAGGGAGAATATTCAACACACCCAGGCGACGGTGAGGGTGCCCATGGGTTCTCTCTCCTCATTTATCTGAGTGCCAGTCATGGCTCCTGGCTCCCTGCTCCTCAGGGGCATCTGCCCGCCCTGGAACTTCCCAGCATGGGTCTACAGGCAAAAAAACCAACTCAGGATCAGGCATTGGGATGTCAGTTCTGGTCTAGTCCTGTCCTCTGCTGACTCTCCTACCAGCAGAATCCAGCAGGGAGACTTAATTCCTTTTCTTCCCAACTCCCTGGTGTAGCACGAGAAGAAAGTGAGCCCACAGATGCCAATGCCTGCAGCTCTTCATTCCCCGGAGACTATATTAGGGGAGAAGGCTGCTCCCTGGACTCCACAGTACCTGGGACCCCCTGGTCCTGACCTACCCCACCCCTTGGCTCTTAGCCCCATGTCTCTCTTGCAGTGACTCCTGAGTCCCCCAATCCTTGCCAGTCCAGAAGGCTGTAAGCACAAGGACCTCGTCTTCAGATCTCAGCTCAGCCCAGAGGCGGACTCACAGTGAGGATGTTGCTTGAGCACCCAGGCCCCTCCCCAGGTCCAGGAAGAGACCACAGCCATGTGTTCATATCCCATATTTTCTTGAAATTTGCAAAGATAAGATGCTTTAACCAGGCCAGGTATGGTTGTTCATGCCTGTAATCCTAGCACTCAGGGAGGCTGAGGCAGGAGGATCACTTGAGGTTGGGAGTCTGAGACCAGCCTGAGCAAGAGTGAGACAACATCTCTACTAAAAATAGAAAAAAATTAGTCAGGCAACCAAAATAGAAAAAATTAGCTGGGCATAGTGGCACATGTCTGTAGTCCCAGCTACTTGGGAGGCTGAGGCAGGAGGATCGCCTGAGCCCAGGAGTTTGAGATTGCTGTGAGCTAGGCTGATGCCACAGCATGCTAGCCTGGGCAACAGAGTGAGACTCTGTCTCAAAAAAAAAAAAAAAAAAAAAGATACTTTAACCATAATCAACATGGCTACTTCTTTCCACTCCAACTTCCTTTGAGTCCCAATTTTTCTTTATATGAGTTGGTTGGAATTGCCATGGATCCAACTAAGGAGGAGTCGAGTTGGCGATTGGTGATTTAATTTGGGTGTACTGGGATGTATTTATGTGGTTCTTAGTCACCTCTGTGTAAGGACAACCATTACTAGCCATCTCTGTGTAAAGAAATGTTTCTAGGAGTATTCCTATCCACTGCTGGCCTCACTTGGCATTGTGACATTAAAGTGTCACTTGCAGTGGTCATACCATGATATGAATGTGTTTTATGCCACCCGGCCCAGGAAGTACATGAGCAGTACAGAAGCAACAGGAGAAACAAGGCTTGAAATGGACACAGCCACAAGTTCGTCTTTAGGAAATTCTTCTAATCACCAAAGGAAAAAAATGTTTTAGAGGTGTGCAAGGCAGTTAGTTAATAAAAATATTACGCTATTTCTCTGGATTGTGTAATGCATTTGTTTCGATTTATTTTCCCATTATAGGTAAATATTTATTTTCTGAGCTAATTTTATATTCTTTTTTTTTTTTTTTTTTTTTTTTTTTTTTTAAAGAGGGCTCCCAAATTATATGAGCTTCAGTTTCCACAAGATCCAACTCTGGCTTCCTCATTTATTTTCTGTGGGATCTTGGGGAAGTCACTTATCCTTTCTGAGCTGGCATCCCTTCTGTAACATGAGAATGACAATTTGGACAGGTGAGGACTCGGAAAGCCTCGTGACCTTATCCCATGTTTTGAAATTATTACAAGCGGAAATCACTCAGCCAAACAAAAATTAGACCAGAATATAAGGCTAGAGAGAGACGTAATACAGGAGCAGTCATCGTGAGCAATGAGTCCAGTAAAGCTTAAATCTAAATAACTGGAAATAATGTGGTTGCTGCAGACCTCTAATGCAGTTTATAAAGAAAGGATTTTTGTAATAGAAGAGACATTATGCAAGAACAAATTTAATAATAAGCTATATCTACAATTCCAGATTATTTCTGCAAAACCTGGAAAACAGGAGGGCAGGGGAAGGAACATAAACATACTGAAAGCCTCATCTTGGCGGAAGAGACTTTGAAATTCTCGGCATTGGTAAACACAGGCTCAGATGTTTGTTAAATATCTACAGGTGTCAATCAGTAGAATAAAAAGGGAATTAGAGCTTCTGCACCCCTCTCTTCTTTCATGTGGGGAAGCCTCAAAGCCGTGGACTGGGAACGGCCGGAAGGCAAGAGCTGTGTGCCCCGTGCCCACTTTCCACTTCCACCAGGCACCAGCACGGGGCTGGGCAGAGCGCCGGAGAGGCCGTTGCTGGTGGCTCCCTGTCAGCTGCTTCCTGACAGCAGGTCCCAGCCAGGTGGGGTGTGTGGTGGCTGCAGACTGGGCTGGGAGCAGATCAGGAAACTCTCTGCTCACAGCCAGATAAGACCGGCCATGAAACAAGACAAGCCCTGATGTAGAAACAGATTGGCTCATTCGGACCCAAGCAAGCCACAGAATGGCTCATTACACAGAGCGGGGCTCACTGCTCCCAGCAGCACAGAGAACCAGGTGGCACCCCCAAAACCTTGGGTGTCACAGAACCAGACATTATCTACATACACAGCCCCAGGCAACTGGGAGGAAATGTGGAAATTAGGAATCTGTTCACAAAGGTCACAGTGAGTTGGGTGGCCCCTGGGCACATGTGTGAAATATCAGCACCGTGAGTGTGTGCTGAGTGTGTGTTTGGTCTCAAGTTTGAAAATACCCGAGTGTGGGCCTGGGTCTCCCTCCCCACTCCTGGGCTCCTAAGGCAGGTGCTAGGCCTCACCCCTAAACTGTGGCTCCCTGAGGGCAAGGGCGGGGACTTCCTGAGTCAGAGGTGAGTCTCGCCGCTCAGCCAAGGCTTCCTGTCCTACCCCCAACCTCCCAAAGGCCCCCGCCAAGTCTGGATGTTCCCCTGTGACACCAGCTCCTTCTTCCCTGCATGTCCAGAGTCCAGCTCAGGGCTCTGCCTCCAGGGGGCGCCAAATAGACACTTCTTGAAGGCTGCCTGGGTTTGGGGAGAAGACCTGAGTCTATCCTGACCACACAGATGGTCAGAGCTGAACAAACCTGAAAGCTCGTGAGTCCATTCCCACCTGACAGGAGGTGGCTGAAGCTCAGAGAGAGTACTCCAGGGCCCAGTGTGGAGGGCAGCCTGGCCTACTATGGTCCACTCCCGTCTCCTGTGGCCCAGGGAAAATATATGCAGTCCTTCCACCCAGGAGAGCCTGGTTCCAGGGCAGCTGGCTGGCTGGGGGAGGAATGCCTAGGGAAGATCCTCTTGCTTCAGAAATGGCCAACATGGCCAACCACCAAATTGGTTTCTGGTTCAGACGAGCAAACAAAGGCCCAGAGAGAGCCAGTGGCTTGCCTGAAGTCACGCCGCAATTTAGTGGAGGAGCCAGAATTGGAACACAGGGTTCCTTTGGAATCTTGGCCAAAGAGCCCAGAGGAGGTGCCACTGTAGCTGCCACTCTTGGCCAGGTGGGGCCCTGGGACAGCTCACACTCTGGAATCTTCTGGCTTCTTCTCTGGCCCTGACACCAACAGTTGCTGCTCTGGGCCAGAGCTGCATACGGTTGCCTTGCTGCCTGCCTCTTTATCCTGTTGCCGCAGGATCGCCAAAACTAAGGCAAAGCAGACCAGGGTGCCTGTTCTGAAGAAGAACTGGAGGCCGATGAACCTGGGGAAAGAACAAGGGACCCTTGAACTCAGGAGCTCCCAGTCCAGAGCTTGGATGTCCTTGGGCTGGGGGCAGAGTGGAGTCAGCAGTCGTCACTCATTGTGCAGGTGGAGACATTGAGGCCTCAGGAGACACTGACCTCCACTGGGGCCCTTCCCTGGAAGAGGGGAAGAGGCTCTGCAGAAAGAGCCCGGGGACCCTCCTTGTCCTGTCCCAGAATGCCATGTGGCCTGAGCGGGCCCTCCCTCTCCTCGGTTTGTTTAAGCCATGGAGGCCCTCAAGAGTTTTCCCCTGCTAGGAAGACCCCCTGGACAGTCCAAGCCCACAGAGATTATGCCCGCCTCAGAGCCGGAAGTGACCAGCTCCTGCCCCCAGCCCTGCTAACAAGCCTTCCCCACATCCACCCAGGGCAGCAGCCTCTGTGCCCTCAGGCTCCTTTGAGCTCCCCGTTGTATTAGCACGGGCGGGAAGACCGAGCCCCAGAGAAGGCAAGTCCCATAATGAGGGAGACAGAGCCAGCCTGGAACCCAGGGCTCCTGTGTCCTAGGCAGGGCTTGCTACCCAACACCCTGCCCCACATCCCTCTCACAGCTGGCCGTGTCCCTGATTCTCCCTGGGGTTCCTGCACAGACACTGCAGCCAGACAGCTTGGGGTCAAGGCCCAGCGTTGCCAGTTATTAGCTGTGTGACCTTGGGCTACTAACTTTAACTCTCACTTTCCTCATCTATAAGAGGGAGAGACAGTGTCTAGCTTACAGGACTTGTGAGCTCAGCACAGGATATAGCACCTGTCACTGAGCAGGTGGACTTCAGTGGGACCTCCCCGCTGCTGTTATCCTGCCTGGGATCCGGACAGCATTTCCAGCACCCTTCCCGCAGCCCCTGCCCCAGGCCTTACCGGTTTCGGAACAGGTCGTGGTCGTAGTAGCGGCAGACAGCACGACGCCCGCAGCGACGGGCCCAGTGCACACAGGTGGTGTCGATGGCGCTGCCATGGATCACGGGGCTGGGCATCCAGGCTGAGGGAGAAAGGGCTCAGGGGCCAACAGAGGCCGCGTCCCTGCCCCACCCCCTCCCGGCATGTGCAACTAGGGGCTCTGGGCTACTGGGGGCCTCTTGGCTCAGGAGTCTCTGGCTCTCAAGCCCACCCCTGCCCCTGTATCCAGGGTGGCCTCCTGACGGGCTGCGTGGCCTCTGCTGGCACATCCCCCCCAGGAGAGCTGGGTCAGGTCTGTCGCCCCATGGGCCTGAGAGCCCTAAGGTCAGGGACTGGGTCCCGCTCATGCCTGTGCCCCCCAGGCCTAGCACACAGTGCGCCTCCGGACCCCCTTCACCACCACCAATGGTTCCAAGCAGACGCTTTACCCAAAACTCTCAGGAGCATGAACTGGATCCCCACGGCCAGAGTCTTGTCTTCTTTCTTCACTCCCCTGACAAGCAGACACGTAGGCGCCATGAGGATGCAGGGGCTCCTGCCCCCAAGGGCCACGCAGCAATGTGGAGGGGTTCTCACCACGCGCCTCTCTCTCGCCACCCAGCACCAGCCTTCCCTCATCTGAGGGTCTGGTCTGGGGGCTCAGGCCCTACACCCCATCTCCCTTCAACCTGAAGAGTCTGGTCCGCTTGCACTAGGCACACCCAGTGACCATCAGGGGCCCCTGCTGCCCTCCTATGTCCCCGGTCACAGACACTGCCCCTCTCTCCTACCCACTGGTTCCACCAAATTCTCGCCTTCCTCCTACACTTGGCAAGACCTGGAGCTGGGACGGCCAGACATTCCCTCCTGCTGCCCCTACACTGCAATGCCCAGCCTGGGGTCCTCTCGCGCCTCCTAAACAGCACCAGTGGCTGGCATTTATGAAGTGCTCACTGCGGGCTCAGTAATTCCTTACTGCAGCCTCTACGCCCCATGAGCTAGGTATATCATTAGTCCCATTTTACAGATAAGGAGACTGACACTTAGATTAAGTGACTTGGCCGAGACCCCATGGCTGATGGTGTCAGAGCCAGAGTCTACGCAGCCCAGAGCCTGTGCTCTCCACTTCTCTTAGTCATGCTGCCTGCTGGGGCATTGGGTTCCTCTCCTCTGTCTCTTATGGCCAGCCTGTTTTATAGATCTACATGTCTTCTAATATTTGGGAGGGGCCTCATCTGCCTTCCAATTTCCTAGAAAGTAGATGGTGAATAAAATAATCCCAGCAATAGGAAAATTGGAATTAGCTTGCTCTGAGGTCCCTGTGACATTGTGAAATACATATTGGGTCTTCCCAGCACACACCTCCTAACATCCTGGGAATCTTCGAAGTGATAAGTGTCTTCATATGATAATGAATTGGCTGAAGGCTGGCAGCCCCCAGGTAACAGGATGGGGACTAGTCACTAGAGGGACCAAGGCAGGATTCGAGAGTTGGGACGTTCAGCTCCACCCCCAGCCTCTGGGGAGAGGAAAGGGGCTAAGGTTAAGTTGATCACCAGTGGCCAGTGATTTAATCAATCATGCCCACGTAATGGAGCTTTTGTAAAAACCTAAAGGACTGGGTTTGGGGGGCTTCTGGAGAGCTGAACACGTGGAGGTTCCTGGAGGGTCGTGTGCCTAGGGAGGGCATGGGGACCCCTCCTTGCCACATGCATCTTTTCATCCGTGTCCTTTGTAATATCTTTTATAATAAACTGATAAACGTAAGTAGGTGCTACCCCGAGTTCCCAGAGCCACCCCAGCAAATTAACTCATGGAGCGGGTCAGGGAAACCCCAATTTATAGCCAGTTGGTCAGAAGCACAGATAAAACAAGCTGGGGCTTGTGACTGCAGAGGAAGGGGGGGCAATCTTGTGGGACTGAGCCCTCCACCTGTGGGATCTGATGCCACCTCCAGGTAGACAGTGTTGGAATTGAACTGGGGCGTCCACTGCAGAAGTGATCGATTGCTTGGTATGTGTGAAAACAACCCGCACTTCTGGTTATAGAAGTTTTCTGTGCTGGCTGTTGAGTGAGAGTATAGAAAAGCAGCCTCCACCCCAGAAGACCCTGACTTTGGACTCAGGTGACAATTTGTCAGGCACAGCAGGTACTCTCAGGACAAGGGCAAGAAAGACGCTGGACCAAAAAGCAGTGATCAGCATGGGCTGGGTCCACAGTGGACACTTAGTAAATGTTTGTGGCCTTGAAGTGGCATTCAGAATCATGTGACATAGCTTGGTTTCCCCAATGCACCTCCTGTGGCTCATCCACTGCATGTAGGATGGGGATGGGGAGTCCACTTCCTCCTCACTGTATGACACTCTCTCTTTGGGAGGCCAGGACAGGGCCCTAGGTATGGCCCTCCCCTCCCCTGGGCAAGTAGAGGCCTGGGCTCTGGGCTGGGCCACCAGTATCATTCCACCCAACATTTGCTGTGTGACTGAGGCCAGCTCCTGAACGTCTCTGAGCCTCAGTTTTCTTATCTACAAGATGGGGAGAAAACCTTGCCTTAGCAGACTGCCAGGTGGTTTCCTTCCTCAAACTCTTCCCTCAGAATTCCTTGTCCCACCTGTGATTAAGGACCTCCTGGCATCCACCTGCCCCTGCCCCACCCCACCTTTACCTTAGGATGAGCATGAAAGAGGGTGTGTGTGTGACACAGGCCACTGTCGCACCCAGGCCGACCAGGAGCATGAAGGGCAGCATCAGGTGGCTGCAGGCCGAGTCACAGGAGCCCGCTGGCACAGGGCCACCCCCTACCACGCAGCTGCAGTTGGTGTAGAAAACCTGGGGTGGGAGATGGGGGGAGAAGAGCCTTCAGGAGCCTCCAAGGGCCGGCAGCTGGCAAGGCCTGGGGAGCGGGAAGATTCGTGAGAGGCCCAGGGGCCCACAGCCAGGTGGAGTAGAGCCAGCTGGTGTCCATGACTTCCAATCCCTTGGCAGGGTCAAGATGGCTCGAGGAGCTAGGCAGGTACCTGGACACAGGGTGTGTCTGCACAAACTGGGCTGAGCCTGGGCTGAGGCTTTGTGGGGAGAGGGAAGTAGGCAGAGAAGGAGGGAGGGACCCAAAAGAGCATCACCCCCTAAGCACTATGCATGCAGCCCTAGCTGCATGAAAAACGTCCCCAGACTGGTCCTATGTAGCCTGGAAAACCTCCAGCCAAGGATTCTTTAAGAAGCGATCTCTCGACCGCCAGGGCCCTCAGGCACCTGTCGGGAGCAGGAAGCCTGGGTCTCGCCTTTGCTCCCCAGGGGTCAGAGCTTCTTGACCTGTGTGTCCCAGCCTCCGGGGCCTCTGATGGGGGACAGGTGTGCAGGGATTGGCCCCAACAGCAAGCAAGGTGGCCTGGCTGGCCTGGGCAGCTGCAACCCTTGGGGGCCCTCACCTCCTGCCTTCTCAGCCTCACACTTCCCACGGGGGAAAGGGTTGGGAAGCCCTGAGGGGGACGCTGGAGCCTTGGAAGGATTTCAAGCAAGGGAGAGACAGAACTGATAGTACAAAGGCCGCTCTGGCCGCTGCACGGAGGAGGGACCCAGAGATCAGAGAAAGGAGAGAGAGAGAGGACACGTAGGCTTGGGTGGCTGGGTGCTTCCATGTCCTGGCAGAGCTGATGTGCATGACGAGGCTGTGCTGCCACATGTGTGTGACCTCTTGAGCACATGCCATTTTACACCTTTGGCCCTCCAACTGCAGGCTGGAGATACAGTGGAGGGGCAGGTCGTGGAGAAACATGCTAAGGCAAGGTTACTGGAAGAGAGACCATGCCCTGTTCCTCTTCTCAGAAGCAGAAGCTTGCTGGCATGGACACAAAAGCTGGATATCTTCCTCTTGGGTTTTTCCTGACATTTTAGTCACATTAATGTAATTCCATAGCAGGAAATTCTTCTTATAAATAACTTCAATCTCTCCAGCTGCCTGGGTCTCACTCCCCGGGAGCATTTGGCCCCAGCCCGTGTGGCTGCCCACCTTCTGCATCATACCTGGGCCCGTAGCTCATTCATAAGCAGCTACGGAGCACAGCTGCACTGGGCACTGAGCCCTGTCCCTGAGCTCACAGTTGGCCTGAGGAAGCAGACATGTCAAGACACAATTCCAGGCCAGCATGATAGTCCCCGAGTGCTGGCCTGGTCTCAGCTGCACCCTCCTCCAAATACTGTACCCAAGCCCAAGGCTCTGCGATGCTCCAAAGAGGGGCCAGAGCCTTCGCTTCTAGTCCTAGCTCTGCTACTGACACTCTGAGCAATGCCTGGTCCTTGCCTGGGATTCCATTTCTCATCTGTCCAATGGGTATAATAGGAGTGCATATTAGTGAGAGCTTATAATTTCCTAGGCACTGTCTCTGTGCTTTCATGGGTAATGTCATATGGCTCTTCATTTGCTATTTAATGAGTCATCTGGATAAACCATATATGTGGCACAGTGCCTGCTCTATAGTAGGCACTCAGCAATATCACCCCCATTTTACAGACCAGGAAAGTGAGGCACAGGTGAAATCATTTGCCTAAGGTAACAGAGCCAGTTAGAGGCAGAGCAGGGTTTTGAACTGGGTGGTCCAGCCTCTGTGTTCAGGGGCCCATATCCACAGGCCTGCCAGGGCCTGGGGGTCTCTGGAAGGGCTCTCAGGGAGATCAGACTAGGGCAGGACAGTGAACACTAGGAGGTTCGAAAGGCTGGGGTTGTGATTATTCCAAATACAGTGTACGCAGTCCAGGTAGTGCCTGGCTGGCTTGATGACCACAGCTGCCAGCAGGTGCTCTGCTCTGCACCAGCCAGATGGCCCGGGTCCCTCCCTGGAGGAGCCTTGGGCTCAGGTGCAGTGTCCAGCTTAAGGGCAGGGATTCAGTATGATGGACATGGGAGGACTCTGGAGAGGGGGGGATGTTGTCATAACAAACAGCCTGACACCCCCTGCCCCATGCTTGCCTACAGCCAAGGGGCCTGAGAAGGTGGGTGTTGTCTGGGGAAAGGGGAGGGGGAGCCGGCTGGTCTCAGTGGCCTTGCTAAGGCTCACATGGTGCACTGCTGCTGATTACGCTGCCCTTATTTCCCACTGGGCTGCTTGGCTCTGAGTCCTCAGGCCCCAGCACAGGGCTTGGCACAGAGGAGGTACTCGATGAAGGATTGTTGACTGACTGACTGACCAACTGAATGGGCTTGTGTCAGCCCCTCTACTGGTGTCCATGTCCTATTCTGGACTCTGCTTACCTTCCTCCACACTATGGCCTCAAGTGTGACAGAACACAGCTCTGAGCCTGTCGCTCGCCCACTTGAAACCCATCCGTGGCTCCCCATAGCTTTCCTGATAAAGTCTCACTCTTGGCCTGGCATTCAAGGTCCTTCCTTGCATGGGCCTTGCTTCCCCTCTGTGAACCCTAATGTTTCTGTTCCAACAAGTCCTTTGTAGTTTCCTGAAAAGCTGTGTGTGTGTACATGCATGTGTGCCCGTGCATGCATGCGCGTTCTTGCAAATCTCTACTTCCGCTGTTCCCCTGGCCTGGAAAGCCCTTCCTTCCCAAGTCCTAGTTTACTGCTCACCCTTGAAGGTCTGGCACAAATGCTACCTCCCGTGAAGCCTTCTGGGACGCTCCCAGGCAGGATGGTCTCCTTCCATCCGTCTGTGTACTTGGAGCCCCTTTCCCTGTCTGTCCTATATCCCAGCCAGTTCCTGGGAGTTACTTCCTTTTGCATCTCCCTTGCCTGGACAGCTGGGGCCAGATCTGTTCCTCCTCTGTGCCCTGGGGCCAGACTGGCAATGCCAGCTTATTGAGAGAATAGTGTTCTACATCTGCCACCAGAAGGAGAGAGACAGATAGACAGAGAGGAGAGAGCCAGGGAGTGAGAGCACCCAGAGCTGGAGAGCATGGCCAGCCCAAGGGACGGGGAACAGCACAGGTGGCCTCCAGAGGCCTGACTCACCTGGCTTTTGCCCAGAGTCTCCTGGACCACTCGGCTGGCACAGCCTGCGTGGCAGGGAGTGATATATTCCACGTGAGTGCTGGGGTCGCAGACAGGGTTGAAGTCGTCCGACGGGCAGGAGCAGGGCTCCATGCAGCCTGGAAACAGCCCTGGCCCAGGCTGGGTGCTGGGGGGAGAGGAGGCCGCAGGGTTGGCCTGGCTCTTCCCCCTCAGGCCATAAGCGGGGGCCCCCTCAGCCCTGCAGCCCAGCCCCCACCCCGAGAGCCATGGCCAGAGCCTGCAGCTCTGCGCGGAGGTTCTCCACGGTCAGGGCTGCCCGGTGGTGCTGCAGCAGTGAGCTGCTCACACTGAGGCCTGCAAGCTCAGGAGGCCTCCTCACGGGACCCCTCCAGCCCCTGGATCCTACGGGTCTTTGAGCTTCTTCTGCAAACATCTCTGTACCTCAGTGACCCTTCCAGAGGGGACACAAGAGAAACTCCCAGAATTCGTGTCAGATTGAGAGTACCATTCTCCCAATGAGCCGGATTGCTTCCTTTTCTCAGAAAGTTAGAGCTCTGAGTGTGGGATCCAATCAGGAGACCTGAACACCTGTGGGATCTCCTACCTGTCCTAGCCTCTCGCAGGCTTCAGTTTCCCTGCCTGTCAGCTGGGCTGGGGCTCCCTCCTCCCCACTGCCATCCTGCTGCTTCCTGAGTTTCAGTCCCACCTGCCTCCCTCCTGAGGGCCTGCTCCCAAATCGCAGGGGAGCCCCCGCTCCAGAGCAAGGTGGGGTACACAGGGGCAGGAAGTCAGAGAGAGGCTGAGTCCGAGGGGGTGGGTCACCCTGGGAGGGGGCGGGGAGGTGGTCCCTGGGACTCAGAGTATGACCTGGCTTCACGCTAGAAGGAGCACAGCACACCTGCTGGGAGACAGAGGCCCAGAGAGGCTGGTGCCTGGCTCAGGGTCACGCAGGGCCAGTGGCCAGGCTGCGGAGGAAGAGCCCAGAGCAGGAAGCTGGAGGACCCCGTTTGGGCTGGGGGTGGTGTGGGCAGAGGCCCGGGCTGAGGGGCGGGCCTGGCAGGCTGAGTGAAACATCCATGTCATGGTGAAGAGGGCTGGCAGGGCCGGGGGAGACGGTCTGCAGCCAGGTGTGAGGTGGAGAAGGGGTTCATGGGCAAAGGCGAGGTCCTGTCCCTCCCTAAGGCGGGGGTCTCCCTGTGAATGGGGGGGAAGTTCAGCCCCCACAGTCCTTTCCTCCCTCACCCCCCGCCAGACAGTGCTCGCTCCCGTGTGTCTGACACTGCCTTGGCACGTCTCCTGCGGAGACGGCAGGGAGTCAGGATGGCACTGTCTGAGCAGAGGGCCCATCAGGAGGCTGTGCCAGGGGACTCTGCCCAGGAGAGGCACTTCCCAGCACCCGCTGTCAGCAGCTGGAAGGCTGAGCAGGTGGGAGCTGGGGGCTCCTCCATCCCTGCCCTTTTATCAACCCCAGGCTCTGCCTCGTCCCAGCTGGGCAGTGACTTCACCTCGCTGAGCCTCGCTATGCTCATCTGTAAAATGGGGATAATGACAGGACCCACCACAGAGATCCCCTGGGGGTTCAATGAGATGGCACACGGGAAGGTGGGGCAGGGCACTGGGCACTCGGGAGACCCTCGGCTCTTGCATCTGTGGGTGTCGTTAGTGTGTAGGAACATGAGAAGTTCTCCTCGACCTGCTCAGTCGGACCCGAAAGGCTTCTTCAGTGAATTAGAACACAGCTCAGTACATAAATTACAAGAATATCGATGAAAACACAGGTGAGATGAGCTGTCGAAGCCAAGGGTGAGAGGGAGAGGAAAAGAGAGATGGGCAAGTTGGATGTGCTGGCTTGTTCTTCATTCACCGTTTTAAAACTTGTAGTTAAATATCCATTTGCTTTTTTTTTTTTTT
>VBSM01001265.1:38807671-38832756 GCA_008086735.1 Cheirogaleus medius | reverse complement strand
TGATCCGCCCACCTTGGCCTCCCAGAGTGCTAGGATTACAGGCATGAGCCACCGAGCCCGGCCTCCATTTGCTTTTTACTCTAAAGATCATTTGAAAAGTGTGTCTCCCTTCTGGGAAGACGGACTTCCCGAGGGCGTGGCTGAAGGCCTCACAGCGGTGCCTAGAACAGGGCTCCGCACACAGAAGGCCTGAGTCTAGCAGGCTGCATTGCTCCCATTTGGGAAAAGGAGACAAGACAGGGCAGGAAGGGGGAGAGGGGAAGGGAGATGAGGGGGAAGGGAAATGGAGGAGGCTGGTGAGGATGGGGCCTGGGACAGACAAGGGACGGGCTGGGCACTCCTTGGCCCTGAGCTGAGTCCCCACAGCCATGCTGAAGGAGCCCCAGGTGAGGAAAGCTGGCACCTGGGTGGAGACAGCAGGAGATGCCAAGGCAGAGGTGGGGACAGAGCAAGTAGGGGAATTCTAGCTGCATGTTGGGCCAACTTAAGCCCAGAGCAGTTTCCAGGAAAAGTGAAATCATTTCTGGAAAACAGGCAGGAATGTAACTTCCAACATCCTCTCCAAGAAGGGTCCCAAGGGGAAAGAGAGAGAGAGAGAGAGAGAGAGAGAGAGAGAGAGAGAGAGTGTGTGTGTGTGTGTGTGTCTGGCGGTTGGGGCGGGAGGGGCAGGGGTAGCAGGGAGTGAAGCGGCAGCAGCCTTCCTCCTGGAGGGTGCCTCACAGATGTGGAAAAAGAATTCTGACAGTTTAGGATCCCATGCTCTAAGAACTAAGAAGTCAGATGTCTGCAGTCGGGCCCCTTCCAGGGCATCAGGGTCTGCAGCTTCCCTGAGAGGGCCAGCCCGCCCCAGCTCACCCCTCTCCCACCTTCGCCCCCGGGGCAGCCCGCTCCTCTGGCTGAGCTGGGTCCTGCCTCCTGTGATGTGGCCTCTGTCCCACCTCTGCTGGGCCCACAGGGCTTGGCCACTCTGGAGATGCCCTGGCATGGGTGGCTTTGCCCTGTCGCAGCCTGCAGCCTGGAGGAGGAGGGAAGGGAGATGGGGGAGGCCTCCACCCTCCAGGAGGAAGGCCCCAGGCCTAAGCTCTCCTGCCCCTGGAGTCCTACCTGGGCCCCTTCTAGGGGTGCCTGACACCTTCACTGGAGCCTTCCAGAGTGTCCCACTGCTCGACTTGAGTAGAGAGGTGGAGAGATGGTGCTACAGGGGAGCTGAGGTTTGAGGGGATGGTGCCCACTGACTTGGCCTCTCTCTGGGGCCAGTGTCCTCCCCAGTCCCGCCCTGCGCGTGCTTGCCCTGGCGCTCATGCACTCACCCAGGCTGGTGGAGGATGCCTGCAATCTGGTGGGTAGAGCAGCCCATGAAGAAGAGGGGCAGGCCAAGGAGGAGGCAGAACAGGGCCCCCAGCAGGCAGAGGATGCTGCAGCGCATGGGCCCCAGGTGGAGGCACTTGACCAGGGCGCCACCCACCACCATGCCCAGGATGGCCATCGGGCAGGAGAGGCCGCCGATGAGCAGGTTTGCGTAGGAGGCAGTGACAGAGAACTGGCGCTCCAGGAACTTCGGCAGGAAGATGGCCAAGCCCGCCACCATGGAAGACATGCACACCTGGGCCAGGACCACCAGCAGGAAGATGGGGTGGCGCAGGGTCCGCAGCAGCACCCTGGGGAAGACTGTTGGGCGAGTGGGGAGGAGGTCAGAGCGGGTGGCCAGCCACGCCATCCGCGCCTGCCCCGCCCTGCCCTGTGCAAGCTGTTCCATCCCGTCCCGTCTGGTCCCGCTTAACTCTGTTGCAATCAATTCCGTCCCCTACACTTGACTCCTTTCTGTGGAATTCTATTCCATTTTTGAAATTCTGTTTCATTCTGTCCCACTGAGTTAGGCTGCATTTTAGTCAATATTTTTTTCCATTCAATTCTATTTGATTCCATGTAGTTCTATTTCAAGCTATCCTATTAGACTCTACTTCATTCATCCCAGCCCATCTCATTTCATTTTTTCTATTCTACTTATTCACTCTTTTTATTCACTCAGCCTATTCCATCCTGTCCTGCTATAGCTCTTTCGGGGACAATGCAGGCCTTTGTCCTCCCTTCTGTGTCCCCAGCACAGGCCCCCAACCCTACCCTGATGTCCCCATCCCTAGTTTGTGTTTCTCCATAGCACTTTACCTAACACGATGCCCCTTTTATTCATCTAGCTGTTTCATTGCCACCCCACCCCATTGTAACTTTCCTTTAGAGCAGGGGTTTTTGTCTGTTGTGTTAATTGCTGAATCTCTGGAGCCCAGGGCATAGTAGGCACTCAATAAATGTTTGGGGAATGAATGAGGGAATGAATGAATGGACATATGGCTAATATGTGATCAACTGTTGAAATGTCCAGGGCAGAACTGAAGACCTCCAGAGGAGAAACCCAAGCAGGCTTGGCGGTAAGGCCTCCTGGAGGTAGGACCTAAAGAATTCAGGGTCTGGAGAGGTGGAACAGGAGGGAAGGGAATCCCAAGTAAGGGCACAGCAGCAGCAAAAGCCTGGAGACAGGAATAGAAGTGACTGTTCTGGCACTGGGGACCTCCCCAGTCTCCTTCTAGCTCCTAAAACAGTGCCTTGTTCACAGTGTGCTCCCATTGCGAGTCTGATGAATTGAAGGGCTTGGAGGGGTGGGTAAGTCCCTTCCTCTCTGGGCTTTAGTGCCCTCATCACTTGGGGCCGCCCAGGTGATGTCCAAGTGTCTTCTGTTCTTTTTTTTTTTTTTTTTTTTGAGACAGAGTCTCACTCTGTTGCCTGGACTAGAGTGCCGTGGCGTCAGCCAAGCTCACAGCAACCTCAAACTCCTGGCCGCAAGCAATCCTTCTGCCTCAGCCTCCCGAGGAGCTGAGGCATGCACCACCATGTCTGGCTAATTTTTTATATATATTTTTAGTTGGCCAACTAATTTATTTCTATTTTTAGTAGAGACGGGCGTCTTGCTCTTGCTCAGGCTGGTTTCAAACTCCTGACCTTGAGCAATCCTCCCACCTCAGCCTCCCAGAGTGCTAGGATTACAGGCTGCACTGTTCTGACATGTGCGATCCTCTCTCCACTAACAACAAAAGCGACACAGGTGTGCCTCTGCCGGCAGAAGGCAAGACTGAAGTCAGAGATGAGGTATGGGGGAGAGGAGGAAAGGCCTTCCTGGGGAGAGGAGCAACTCACTTTCCAGGCTGGGCTGGTGGGGCAGGAAGGCCATGGGGATGCTCTGGGCCAGGTGGGGGGCCCCTTTTTTGCCTATAGCAGCAGGACCAGGACCTCTGACATGGGAGATTTGTGTCTGTCCTCAGAGCATGGCCAGGCCAGCTGGTCCCCTAGCCCCCCGGCCCAGGCCAGAAACAGTGTCCCTGGGAGCCAGAAAGTAAAGATAAACAGTCCAAAAGGGATGGGTGGGGCTGTGGAATTCTCCAGGCCTGACTCTTGTCCCTGGTCCCTTGTCATGCACTCAGCGCCTCCAGCCAGCATTTGGAGGAGGAGTTGTAAAGCTGGCGTGTGCCCCAGGTAGCTGTTCCAGCCTCCCTGCCACCATGAGCTGCTGAGGGCATCTGAGGCCCTGTAGGAGCCACGGAATTTCAGTCTGCTTGGCCCAAGTCATACAGGTGCCCTCACTGCGTGGTGGGGCCCAGAGAGGGGCAGGGACTCAACCAAGTTCATCCAGAGAGGCCAGGTCAAGGCCAGGAGTTCCTAGGGTCTCCTGACTCCCGGTACAAGGCCTGTTCTCCCTCCTGTCCCCTTCCCCATTCCTGTGCCTCTCCAGCTGCCTGGCTCCAGAAAACTCCATCCCGCTATTCCCATCCCATTCTCCTGCACCAATCACTACAGCGTGCTGTGCCCATCCTCCATCTCTCCTCAGCGTCCGCAGCCTGCCTACAGAGCAGATGGGAAATTCCTCGAGGACAGGAGCTACGCCTTTCACTTAGGTGGGGCCACCTGAAGGGGAGTTCCAGGGCCCATTGCCAGCTCCAAGTCAGACCTTCCCCATGGGACAGGGCTTCCCTCAGCTCAGCACAACGTCACCCCATCAGACAAGCCAGGGCCTCCCTCAACTCGGCTACTACCGGTACATCTTCCTCATCAGCCAGCTCAGAGGCCAGATCTCCTCCCTCCAATAGGACAGGTCCTCTCTCAGTTGAGGGATTATATTTCCTCCCATTAGCTAGGGGCCTCCCTTAACTCCAGGACAATATCTCCCTGATTAGACAGGAACCTCCTCAGCTCAGGGGCTCTGTCTCCCCATCAGACAGGGGCCTTCTCCACCCTAGAGGCCAGGTCTCCTCCATCGGACAAGGTAGGCTCTCCTTTCCTTCAGGGACTATGTATCTTCCACCAGAGAAATTGTGTCTGCCCCACCTGCTAGGGCCTTCCCAGCTCAGGGACTACCCTTCCCTAAGAGTTAGGGCTCCTCCGGCGGAAGGACCATGGTTCCTCCTCCCTTGGCCTCTCCCATGGTCCCAGGTGGTCAAGGTCAGGTCTTAGGGTCAGATTGGCCTCTGTGCAGCACAGCAGCACAATGCTGGCTAACTAGCCACAGGGCTCATGGCCAGCTCTGCCTGGGTCCTCTCCAGGCTCATGTTGGAGCAAAAACCACCAGAAATAATCTGGCCTAGAACACTTGCTCTAGGATCCAATTTCAGCAACTGACCCCAGCTTCCCTCTGGGCAGGAGCCAAGCAGTGATTAATAAGCAGTTCCGTGGTGCAGTGTGCTGGGCCTTCTAGCAGCTGGGGGTGACCTGAGCCAGCCAGTCCAGGCCCCTGTCTCGGAGTCCAGGGCCTCCCTTTCCCTGGGAATGCGGAGGAACCAGGGGGTTAGATTACTCTTATTCCAATGTGTCAAGTCTTAGGAAACTCTTTCCGCAAATTGGCCTAATTTCTTCCTGCTGCAAAAATCCTCAGTGAAGGATTAAGCAACCTCCGTGGACATCACCCTCCTAAACCACAGGCAGCTCGACTTACTCTCCTAGGACATGGGCAGAGCGGTAACAGTAGGTGGGAGTAATGATTGGCAGAACTGCACCTCACCCACGGACAGTGTTTGTAACAGAATACAGGGGCTTTCTGCTCATCGTCCCATTTGACTCTCATGATAGTCTTTGAGCAAAGCAGAGCAAAGCTTCTCCACCTGATCTTCCAGGTGAAGAAACTCCGGTTAGAGAAGGAAAGTAAGTCCCGTAAGACTGTGCACTGGTCAGTGTTAGGGGTGGGACTCAAAGCCAGGCCTTCTGACTTGTTACCCAGGGCTCTACGAGAGCTTGGCACACAGCAGGAGCTTACTCAATGTTCATGGGATTGGAATCTCTAGACAGGTTAGCCTGGTCACAACGTGTACTCTGGTTACACACAGATTGAGCTCATAGTCTCAGGGTCGTAGCTACATGGACCTTAGATCATTGAGTCTACTGTACAGATGGAGAAACTGAGGCCCAGAGAGAAGTGAGGACCCAGAACTAAAGCCCAGGTCCCTGGATTTTAGCCTAGAAGTCCCTCCACCTGTGCCCAGCCTGGGACTTTAACAATTTCCTGAGGGCCTCCTGTTCTCAGGCTCAGTGGTGGGTGGGAGGAGAGGAAGGCTCACAGATGAGCCAGCACAGGCGATGACCTGCAGGAACACAGCGCTCGGGGAAGGGCTGGACGAGTGCACAGCACAGATCTGAGCTGATGAGAAGCCTGAGCGTTTGAGAGCCCCAAGGAGAGCAGGCCTGCTGGAGGAAGGAGAGGCTCTCGGGCAGGATACAGAGGGACAGGGAAGATGTTGATAGTGATAGAAACTGTTGCTCCAGGCAGAGGGGATTGCACGAGCGAAGAGTCACAGGGAGTTTATGGTGCTAGTGAGTTTCCTGTCGGTGGAGAAGATGGATCAGGAAGAGCAGGCAGGACAGGATCCTGCACAGTCTCCCTGCAACCTGGCCTGAGCTCACTTACCTTTGATGAACTGGATCACAGTCAGGTCTGGTGCCACCTGTGCTAGGCCATCCTGCTTCTCTGGGGAGTCCCCAGGGCTCCGCTCAGATGGGGCATCCCTACCCTGGGGAGACACACAACCAAAGGCAGTCAGCTGGATGCCAGAGGTCCTACTCAGAGAGGGCTGTGGGCGGGGAAGGAGCTGTGGCAGAGGGGAGGTGGGGGCTGCCGCCTCATCCCAGTGGTGGGGCCCACAGTGCTGATTACTCTTGGCTCTATAGGTATGCAACACGTGGTTTTGAAAGAATCACCCTCAGCAGCACCCACATGGTGGCCAATTGTCATCGCCATCCTTAACATCATAATAATCACCAACATCATCATGAAAATTACCACCACAGCTACCATCATCACTATTATTCCTATACCTTAAATATCACCCCCATTCACATCACCAATATCATCATGACCAAGTGACCAATTTAGTCATGAGAATTGCTATTGTTGACTCTGATACAGTCACCACCACAGCACAAGTACCACCATTGTCACAGTCGCCTGAACCTTCAGAATCACCACCAACATCATGGTTATCGGGATCATCAATGTCATTATCACTGTGTCCAACATCACCATCATCCCTGCCACTGTATTCAGCAACATCAGTGTCATCAACCTCTCCATCACCACCGTGCCGTCACCCCATCACCAAAAACACCAACGTCACCAATCCCATCACTACCACTGTCACCAGCATCTCCATTGCTGACATCATTATCAGTGTGACCATTATTGCTACATCAGTGTCACCTATTCCGTCGACACCATCACCATCAGTGTCACTGTCACCAGCAGCAGCAGCATCTTTACCACTCTCACTGTTTCCATCACCACCACCATCAACATCACCAACACAGTGACTGCCACACCTCTCTCTTCAGTTATCACGTCACTCCTGACTGTCATCACCTGCAGAGTTGCCAGGAGCAGGGGCCTCCAGTGAGCTGTGCCTACCAAGAGGCTGGGTGGCTTGGGCTCCAGGCTATCCTGTTCTAGACTGTCTACTGGGACAGGAAGGGAACGTGTCGGGGAGGCAAGAGACAAGAGCCCCCTCTCCTCCTCTTGGATGAATCAGGGCATACCCAGAGGGCATGCTTAGCTCTGAGCCCACACTGTGAGGATGCCCTCTGACACCCTGGACTGTGTCCCTCCGCCTGGGTGAAGATGGCCTGTATGCAGCTCCTGAAGGAGAGATCCATACTATTTTTAAGAGACGGAGTCTCGCTGTGTCAACCAGGCTGAAGTGCAGCGGTGTGCTCATAGCTCACTGGAACCTGGAACTCCTAGGCTCAAGTGATCCTCCCACGTCAGCCTCCTTCCCAAGTAGCTGGGACTATAGTCGTGCACCACCATGCCTGGCTAATTTTTTTCTTATTTTTTGTAGAGATGGGCGTCTCACTATGCTCCCCAGGCTGGTCTCAAACTCCTGGGCTCAAGTAATCCTTCTGCTTCAACCTCCTAAAGTGCTAGGATTATAGGCGGGAGCCACTGCGCCCAGCCTAGGAGAGGTTTTTTATCCTGGGGAAGAGAAGACTTGCTGTGTGTGACAGGGGGTTGGGGGCAGGAGGGCACAATCATCATCTTCTGATTGTCAGAAACAAGGAAGGAAATGATAAATAATGGTCAATGCCTACTAAGCACTTACTGCATGCCAGGCCTGTTCTAATGACTAATCCATAACTTACTGAAACCTCACGACAACCTTCTGATGTAGATACCATTATAATCCCTTTATCTCAGATGGCAAAACTGAGACACAGACAGATGAAATAACTTGCCTTGAGTTGCACAACTAGCAAGTGGTCCAGCTAGATCTGTACCCAGACAGCCTGACCCTGACTCCAGAGCCTGAGCACTTTGCTGGTCCACCCTAAAGGAAGGAGGCTGACAAGGCCACCGAGTGCCCAGGGTGTTCCACCTGCATTCCTCCAACACAAAAATGCGGCAAGGTAGGTACTATTATTGTGCACATTTTTCAGATGAGGAAACTAAGTCTTGGAGAAGTTACTACTGGCATGGGGGTCATTCGAACATAAGCGATCAAGCGGGGTCTGGTTCAGCCACACTTTTCCATGCAGGCTGACATCAGAATTAGAAGTAACGAATTCCACAGAAGACTTAAGCCCAGCGTAAACCCAGCGTGGGAGCCCTGGGAGGAAGTGAGTTTCCTACAACGGGAGTGCGCAGGCAGAGGCTTCCCCATGTGGGTCCAGGATGCTAGAGGCCACGGGAGGGCCAGTGGGCTGGAGAGCTCGCCCAGGCTTTGCTGCTTTTGCCTCCTGTCCCTGTGTTGCCTGTGAGGTCCCTCCAGGGCTCACCCTCTGGTTGGGTCTGACACCTTCTATTTCTTTTTCTCCCATCTCATTTTTCTTTCTTTTGTAGAGACAAGGTCTTGTTATGTTGCCCAGGCTTGTTTCAAACTCCTGGCCTCAAGTGATCCCCCCTGCTTAGCCTCCCAAAGTTCTGGGATTACAGGTGTGAGCCACTACACTGGCCCCATCTCCTTTATCTTAGGCAGCCTCATGAGGCAAATATTGGATTTTCCCACATTTCAGAAGCTCCATGCCTGCCCCCACCCCGGGGAGGAGGGTGCCCTGTTCTGAGCTTCTGACACCTGGCTCCCTGGTGCTGGCTGGCCCACGGCTGGCCTGTCTCAGCAGGACAATTCATTAAAATATGAATTCATGTGTGTTTGCTCCCCTGGGCTTTTCCCTTTCTTGTCTCTTCTTTCATTCCAGCAAGGAGCAGGTTCTGGGTTTCCCGTCCTCAGGGGAGTTTCATGGCAGGGCAGAAAGCAGTAATCAGGTTGCAAGATTTTCTTTCCTGACTTTTGTTTCTCAAGCTTGAGTCCATTGAGAAAATTCTGCTGGGTGATTCAGAGTGGAGGGGGGTGCGAGGAGAGGTGGGGAGACCTCTGAGGATGAGGGGAAGAGAATGTCATCCTCCTTACAACTAAAACCTGGAAATGAGGATGGGGCAGGGACCAAGCAGTCTGTGGGGTCCAATAGCAGCAAAGAGCCACATACCCTCTGAAACAGGGCACAAGGAAGCGGCTCACTTCTAAGAAGCAGGCTGAAGGCTGACCTAGGGGAGGCTGGGCTCCCACGTTCCCAGCCATACCAGCACTCTTTCCCAGCATGTTAAGGGGGACCACATGGGCCAGGATGGTAGGTGGGCATCACTGTAGTGACCAGCATGGGTGGATGCTGAAGTCTGGTGGGTGGGACCTCCTTGGTGCCTGGGCACAGGGTAAGACTTTAGGACTTTTGCTTCACCTTGGTGGGAGAGCCCTGAGAAAGGCTGAGGTTAAATTTCCTGATGATCTGGCATGATGGGCATTCAGAGTAGAAATTAAGTTGGTTTTTAAAGAAATATCTATTTTACCCATGCTTAGATCTGAGTCAAAGCCTGTTCGGTGTCTATCTCCCCTGCTGGACCCTGAGCTCTGCAAGAGCAGGAACCAGGTTTTCTTGTTCTCTGCTGAAACTCTGGTGCCTAGCACAGGGCCTGAGGCGAAACAGTGGGCATCTGATAAACAGCTATTACAAGAGGGAGCGCCAGAGACGGCTGGACCCAGCAGTGCGTGCAGCCCACTCGAGGCTCTTGGAAGAGAAATGAGAACATCAAGAGGAGACGCGATTGGGCTGCCAGGGAGCGCTGGAACCGCTAATGGTTCAGAGACAGGCAAAGGCCCACACAGAGCACCCTGGGGCTGGCAGAACTGAGACTCCAGCATCACACTGGGATGTGGGCCAGTGGCTATGCAAGAGTGAGCCTGCTGCATCTTCACTGGGACCTGCAAAGGACAGAGACTTATGGTCCTTCACATGTGCGCAAACAAGCTCCAAAGTTAGGTGACTTGTTTACACCCCACAACTAGAGATGGCTGGACTCAGATGTGAGCTCAAGTTTGCCTGAGTAGAAAACTCGTGCTCTATCTCCTAAGCCCTATCAGCCAGCAGCCCAGGCAGAATTAGGAGGTACCATTGTGGTATGATTTGAAGGGGCCTCAAATATCACCCTTTAAGTCTTATTTCTTTGGGTGAGGCACCCTGGGTCTATTCTTCATCTGTACCTTAGAGCTGTACTGTCTGATGAAGCCGCCACCAGCCACGTGTGGCTCTAAGCCCTTGAAATACGTCTAGTCCACATTGATGGCTGCCATGAGTATAAAATACACATTGCATTTTGAAGACTTAATGTGAAGAAATAAGAATGAAAAATATTTCATCATTAATTGTTTATATTTATTATAGGCTAAAATGAGAATATTTTAGATATAGGGGGTTAAATAAAATATATTATTAAAATTAATTTCTTTTGCTTTCGAATGTGGCTACTGGAAAATTTAGAATTACATACGTGGCTCACGTGCTATTTCTTTTGGACGTGCTGCCTTAAAGGGAATTAGGGAACCTCTCTGCTCCTTCTTCAGTCCCAGCCAAACTCTGGGAGAGTGTCTGGACGCCACAGTAGCGGGAGGGGCCTGGGTAGCTGTGGGAGAGGGTTCGAGGAGCGCTGCTGCCCCAGGAAGGAAGGAGGAGGGGCAGGAGACAGACAATAACTTGCCAGGGAGGGGCAGGCTCACCCTTCAGGGATGAGCAGAGTGTTTTGAGTTCCTAGCCTGGGTTCCTTGTCCCCACATAAACAACAAAAACAACCACAGTGTCGTCTTCTCCCTGTGTGGTCTACGCTGCTTTTTCACATCTACCGTGTCATTTCATTCCCACAACAGTCTACCTGGTTCGGGGATTATCACTGCACCTATTTTACAGAAGAGAAAACTGAGGCCCCAAAAGAACAGGTGTCACCTAGAGAGTTACTGGCAGAGCAGTTCTCAAACCCAGGTCCTGTCTCACTTGTCTCCTGCTGTATAAAAGGACATGGGATTTGGAGACAGGAGGGGAGGGACAGACTTTCAGGGCCTGAGTGGTCAAGGAAGGCAACTAGGGAGAAGTGAGCTTTGGGATTTGAATAGACAGAAAGGAAGAGGTGTTGTTGTTGTTGTTTTGAGACAGTGTCTCCCTCTGTTGCCCCCAGGCTGGGGTACAGTGGTCTGATCACAGCTCACTGCAACCTCCAATTCCTGAGTAGCTGGGACTACAGGTGCACACCACCATGCCCAGCTAATTTTGTTTTGTTTTTTTTGTAGAGATGGGATCTCGCTATGTTGCCCAGGCTGGTCTTTAACTCCTGGGCTTAAGCAATCCTCCCACCTCCGCCTCCCAAAGTTCTGGGATTATAGACATGAGCCACCTTGCCCAGCCAGGAGAGGTCATTTGAAGCAGGGGCATACTATGAGCAAAAGCATGGTGATGGGAGCTTGCATGTAGAATGCAGTGGGGGCAAGAGATGGACTGCAGCCAAGCCAGGCTAAGAGGTCTGGGCTTTATTCTGTGGGTGCTGGGAGCCCTAACCGTCCTGAGCTCCTGTCCTCTGTGCTCTCCATGGGTTTCTGCCTCCTACCGCTAATCCCACTAAACTGTGTTGAGGACTGCTGACTAATAGCGGGCTCTAGAAACAGGAACACTGTGCCTCTGCTCAGAGGAGGGCTTGGTGCACAACCCATCTGGGCTGTGGTTTGCCCAGGTCAGCAGGCCTGGATTGAGGGGGCTGTTGGAACTTCCCCTCTTGGCACTCTGTGCTGACAGCTGCAAGCCTGCAGGACAAGGCACGCTGTGTGTGGCTCAGCCCGAAGAAGGCTCTACTGTCTGCTGGGCCTCCAGGGACCCAGGAGCTACCCTTGTAGGGAGCTGAGTTCCTAGAAGGCTCTGTCCTGGTGCTGGGTCCCCAGTGCCACGGAGCAGTACAGACTCTGGTAGGTAATACAGAACTCCCTGCCCGCCCTTGGCTTCCATCACGCATCACCAAGGGAGCAGCCACAGGGACAGGGGTAACTGCTGAACTTTCTACCCCTCCCGACACGGGGATAGTGTTTTTTAGCAGAGTGGAGATCTGAGCTTCTATGGGGAATGAAGCTCACTTCTGGCTTTGGCTACCAGAAATCTCAGAACCAAATAAGTGGCTCAACCATAACAACGGAATTAATCTTTATGGTCCACGCATCTATGTTGTTCCTCTCATTCTGTTAATCTTCTGTTCTTATTTATATTTTTCTTGCTCCTTAGTCTTGGTTGGTTGATTGATTCATTGATTTAGTACAGGTCCTGGAATGAGTTTTCCTGAGTTTGAATCTCAGCTCCACCATTTACTAACCATGTGACCAGGTTATTTAATCTCTCTGTACCAGGTGTACAATGGAGGTAATAACTGTACCTACTTCATAGGGGGGTTATGAGGATTAAATTAGATAATACATACAAAGGTTATAGAACACTATGTGGTGCAAAGTAATAAATGTTAGTCTAATTGCTACCATTTTACTGGTACTGTACCTGTGTTTGGTATAAGCTGTCTTAAACTTTTTATGGAATATGGTGGAAGTAGGGTATAGAAAGACATCAAAGAACCACAATGAGCTATTACCTCATACCTGTTAAAATGGCCATTATCAAAAAGATGAAAGATAAGTGCTGGCAAGGATGTAGAAAAAGGAGAACCTTTGCACACTGGTAATGGGAATGTAAATTACACAGCCACTACGGAAAACAGTATGGAGACTCCTCAAAAAGTTAAAAATGGAATTACCTTACGATCCAGCAATCCCACTACTGGGTGTATATATCCAAAGGAAAGCAAATCAGTATGTTGAAGAGATATCATTGCAGCACCATCCACAATAGCCAAGATACAGAATCAACCTGAGCGTCCATCAATGGAAGGTAGAGAAAGAAAACATGGTACATGTATACCATGGAATAGCATTTTAAAAAAAGGAAATCCTGTCATTTGCAACAATATGGATGAACCTAGAAGACATTATGCTAAGTGAAATAAGCCAGGCATAGAAAGATAAAAACTGTGTGATTTCAATTATATGTGTAATCTTAAAAAGTTAAACTTACAGAAGCAGAAAGTAGAATGGTAATTACCAGAGCTTGGGTAGGGAAAGGACTGGGGAGATGTTGGTCAAAGGGCACAAAATCTCAGGTAGGCAGGAGGAAAAAGGTCAAGCGATCTATTGCACATATGATGATTACAGTTACAAACGATATATTGTACACTTGAAAATTGCAAAGAGAGTAGATGTTAAGTGTACTCACCACAAAAACGGTAAGTATATGAGGTAATGCAAGTGTTAAACAGCTTGATGTAGCCATTCCACAATGTATATATATATCAAAGCATCATATTGTATATCATAAATACATATAATTTTTACTTGTCAATTAAAAATTTTTTTTAAAATTTAAAAAAAAATTTAACAGAAGAATATTAGAAAAAAGGCAATTTTTTCTATTATTTTTTCCCCCTTGAGATCTGGTCTGATCAGGGAAAGATGCCAAGAGCAAGCACTCGTGTTTACTGGGCCTGCATGTCTGGCATTGAACCACTCACCTCACCACTTTGCCTCATTTCATTATTACAAAAACCCCGAAATCTAGATGTTACGGTTATACCATTTTACAGATTTCAGAATTAGTAAGGAGCAGGCCCAGGCCACTATGGTGCAGACCCCCTGTGTCCAATGTCTGCCACAGCTGGCCCTGTCCCTGCTACTGCAGGTGCCTCAGACACTGAGGAAACAGGTGGTGCCTCTTGGGCCAGATCAGCTACCTTTCATCTCTCTCCTCTTTGGCCTCAGTCTGCTCCTCTGTCAAATGGGGATATTGAACTAGATCAGCTGTTTTTTTAGCAACAGAACCTTTTTCCCAATTGAAATCTCATTCTAAAGACTGTTATAAAAACACATAAAAGCAGAACTACTGTGATTGAAGTGAGAGAGAGAGAGAGTGTCTGTCTGTCTGTCTGTCTGTGTATAGGGGAATGGAAGGCCCTTAGTCCTTAGAGTTCTGTGGGGTGCAATTTGAAAACCACTCAAGCAGATCACCCCAAAGTGGCCTCCAGCCCAGATGTCTGCGGAAGCTCTATGTGTACTCCCTGTGCTGAGGGAGGAGCCCTTCTCAGCCCTTTGGGGCCATATCCTGGCCTTGTATAGACAAATGCAGGGACCAGTGGTGCTGGCCAAGTTCTGGGAATGTCCTTGACCCTCTGTGGGCCTCAACTCCTCCATCTGTGGGATGGAGTTATAGTTCACCTGGGTGATCACTCAAGCCCTTCGACGTTAGAGACTGGAAGTCACAGCCAATGGACTGTGAGGGATGGGGAGGGACACAAGAGGGCTACCAGGCTATAAGAGAGGGGTCTAGAGGTGGTGCCTGCAAAAGAGGGACACAGGGGACAAAAAAGACCTGCACCACCTCAGAACTCAGAGACTGCAGTGGGAACACAAGTCCCAGGGAATGGGGCCCTCTAGGCTGGGCAAATCCCAATAGACCAGCCCTAAGCTTTGGGTTGAAGGACCACTGCCACCTCCCACTCCTGTCCCCAGCCCTGATCATTCTCCCAAAGATGTGCATTGAGGCTACTAACCAGCAGGCAGTGGACTCATAGACTGGCAGACTCTTAGCCCAAATTGTAGCCATTTAGAAATGTGAATCTGGGGAGTCTCAGACCATTTCAGGCACAGAATCTTAGAATAATAGAGCACAGGTACATGAGAATCTCTATTAGGAACATAGAACTTTAAAACCATATAATTTTAGAATCCCAAACTCTCAGAGACATCCCAGAAATAGCAGACACAGGGACACCTGGTAAATAGGAGGCAAGGGAAGGTCACAGAGTCCAGTGGTGCTCAGAGGCTGGGCAGGGACAGGGACCCTGGATGGGAAAGGCCTCCCTGCTAAGAAGTATCTGGCTGGGCCCCTCTTAGCCCCTAACTCGGCCCCCAGGGAAGGTTCTCAAAAGGACCCGAGGGTACGGAGGGCACAGGAGGGTTGCTGGCCGAATGGGGACACTACCACCACAGCAACAGGTGGGGACAGAGGATCTGTCAGGGAGCCCCAAGAGACCATCTTTACTCCACAGACCCTGCAGAGCCAACTGCCAGGAGTCCTAGGGCCCAGCGGGACGGGACCTTAGGGACTGGCTGATTGTAGATAGGGAGACGGAGGCCTAGAGAGAGGTCAGCCAGGCCTGTCCTGGATCACTCGTAGGAAGATGTCTTGGTGGCCACCTGAGCTCTAAGGTCACAGATGCAGGGACAGAGCCAAAGGCAGGAAGGCAGGACTCTTGCCCCATCCCATGCCCTGTGCACCCCCCCACACTTCATCCTCTTTTCTGTGGGGACTGTCAATTCCCCCCGCCCCAGGCAGAGAACCCCACAGTCATGGGAGAAACCGTGACTACGTTAGCAGTTATCCCCCGTCTCTGCATCTGGTCTTCCTTGGCTGCCTCAGAGCTCCTGGGGGCAGGCACTGTGGGATGCACCCTCCTGTCCCTCTGTAAAAATGCTCATGCACTGCTCCAGCAACGGGGAGCCATTCAGAGGAGACAGCATGGACCCATCAGAGCTGACGGACCTTGTCCACTCTGCTTCCCATTATACAGATAAGGAGACTGAGGTCAGAGACCTTTTCTGGGTCGTGCGATTCTTATATTACATACTGCCGTCTCCTGGATAAAACTGTAAAAACCATGTTTACTTCTAGAACGGTATTTAGGAGACCCCTGAGCCTCGAGCCTGGGAGGGGATGCCTGAAGAAGCTTCAGAAATAGCAGCCCCTTCACTTCTCCCCTTGCCCACCTCTCTCCCTGCAGAAGAGGCACCTCCTCTGTCTGATGACCTGGACTTTCTGGCAGCTGATTCTGTCCAATTGAGCCTGTCCTCCTGATCCCCCTGCCTCTTGTCACTGGCCCTAGTGGCAGGCCAGCCATCGTTACTTCTTACCCGGGAAAGGCAGCCTCAAGGAGGCGGAGGAACAATTCCTCCCACATCAATATTTATTGCCCAAGAGCTGCTGGAAGCAGATCATCATGTTCTCAGACCTCGATTCTTTAAAAAGAACCTCTCACTCCCTCTCCTTGGCACTCCCCGCCCCCCTGCCCTGTGCTGACAGAATGAATTTAGACAGCCAGACAGGTTCACAGCCGGGGAGCCTGGTTTCAAGGCATTACAGAGACACAGCTCTTATAATCCGAATCTCTGAATCATAGCAGCCTCGACTCAGGGAATCGTGCATTCTCAGAACCCGAGGTGGGCAGCCTGGCTCGGGAAATCTAGCCTCAGCATCTTACACAGCAACACAGAATGGGGAAGTGACTTGCTGCTCAAGGTCACTCGGCAGACATGTGACTGAGCTCAGCACAGTGTCCCACCCCCAACTTTTACTTCTTCCACCCATTCCCCCCCACCCCCATCGCCGAAATGGTGTTCTACTCTGCTCAAATTCAGGACCAGCAACCAGCAACCCAGGCTCTCTTCTTCCTCTATGATGACTCCCAATTCCAAGAACTCTTCCCCAAGTTCCAGGAATTCCATCTCCTCCAACTGGCCTGAGCTAGGCAGAACCGGGAAGGACGGTCTGCGGTTCCAAGCTGCCTTCTTCCCCTGAAACTGGTTTCTGCCCACCACCTGCTTCCCCCGCCTCTGAGCCGGCTGCACCCCATCCCAGCATCAGCCCAGTGCATCACTGTCTCGGGGACATCCCTAGCAGAGCAGCACCCAAGCCTGAGCAGTCCTCCTCCTGGGACCCCCAATGTGTCCCCAGCCCCTCACGGCCGGTGTGCTGCTTCCTGCCTGGACCACTGTCACAGCCGTCGCATCAGGCTCCTGCCCTCAGCCTTCCCCCAACCTGACAGCAAACACATCCAAATACACCAGCCTGTCACAGTAAAGAGAAATTTTCTCACTACAAAATAGTCAACAGGATTTTTATAAATCGTCCCTTTGAAATGAGAATCACTTAGCAACAAGTAACTTAATTTATGATTGTGATTTCTTAACAACTACCTCCTATACTTGGGGAAAGAGGAAATCTGATGTACAGATTTTCAGAATGTAAAGAAATGTGTGTGAGTATTAAAGAAAAATTAATGAAGTTTATATTAGTGACATATAATTAAACTTAAAAGAAATCATTTCTATTTTGTCATTTTGTTTTTAATTCAGAGCCAATTTATTGTTTTTCAGGTCCTGGAAAATTTGGAGGCCCCTGGCCTGGAATCATCTATCCTGCCCAGTGGCTCACATGGTCCTGCCCTCTCCTACCAGCTTTGTGATCTTGGGCAAATGCCCCCACCTGGCTGGGCCTCAGTGTCCTCTTCCGAGCTGAGTGGGGGTTCCATAGACATCCCTGGAGCATCAGATCCTTGCTGTTTACCCACTGTGTACTGATCTCTAGTGTCCAACCGGGCCTCGCCCCGAGGAGGCACTCAGGACATGTTTGTCCCCTTCACTGTCCCTGAAAGGGCCAGGTTCATTACTACAGCCAAATCGTTTGCCCAGGTTGTTTCCGCGCCCAGAATGCCCATCCTCTCCTTTCCGTGCTTTGGCACATCATTCAAAGTCCAGCTAAAGTCACTTCTCTTCAGGGAAGTTTTCCCAGACCCTCCCACCCACCCTTCAAGCACTTAGCGTTCCTATGGCATGTTCTGAATTTACAAAACTTTGCAACAAGCCCAGCAGTGGGGTGCAGTGGGTGTTGGGAGGGGTGTGAACTCCCACAGGCATGGGCTCTCATCCCAGTGCCGCCCTTGCTGGATTTGTGATCTTGGGTAAGTCACTTCCCTCTCTGGCCCTTGCCCTCCGCCGCTGTGGAAGGGGCAGGTGTTATTCACCACGCAGGGCTGTGGGAGGGTGCAATGGTGCCCAGGGGGAATGAGCTTGGTAAGCTGTGAAGTGCAGTGCCTGGGGTGGGGGTGAAGTGTAATGTCACAGAGGAGGACAAGGGGATGGGGCTGGAGCCTGGGCTGGGGCAGGGGACATGGACAGGGTTTACCTTGCTGACAGCTGAGGATGCAACAGCCGAGACCTTTCGCCGAAAGTGAAGCTCATGCTTCTCCTTGGGCATCTCCCTGGGGAAGAAGAAGTAGGGGATGGCAGCCAAGGCCACCAAGCCAGCGGCGATGAGGAAGCCCAGCCACCAGGCACCCACCCATCGGGGGTCCTTTGTGGTCAGGCTGATACCACCTGAAAGAGAAGACCATGGTGATGTTAGGGTCAGGGTTGGCTGTCACTTCTAGGCCACCACCCTGGGACTGGCCTCTGAGACATGAGGCAGCCCAGGCTGGGAGTCAGGAGACCTGAGTTCCAGTCTTGGCTCTGCCAGTTATGTCATGTGTGACCCTTTCTGGGCTTGGTTTCTTCAAGTACCAAGGCAATGTAGTCTAATGGTCAAGGTCGTGGACTTTGCAAATGGACCGATAGGTCTGAATTCCATTATTGACTCATAACCTTGAGCAAGCGACTTAACCTCTTTGTGCCTCTGTTTCTTCTTCTGTGAAATACAGATATTAATATTTCCTATATCATAGTGTTGTTGTGTGAATTACAGAAACTAACACATGGAAAGCACTTAGAAGGGTATGTGCTATAAAAGTGTTTGCTCTTCCTCCTCTTCCTTCCTGTCACTGTTACGATGATGATTATTATTACAATAATGGTTAGGGCAACTGTTGTGGTTCTCAGACCTGCATGATGATTAATGTCCCCAGCGAGACCTGTCAAAAATACCTGGCCTTAATGAAGACCTGTTTAGAATGACCACAGGTGGGTGGGAAGGTGACCAACTTGTATCTCTAACGAATTGCCCAGGTGATTTTGATCCCCCACCAGGTTTAATTAGAACTAGATTATCCCAGGTGGACCGCCTGACTAGTGTGTATAAATCTCTCATCAAACGTCTTAACCCCAAGGCTGAGCCGGGCACATTCTCCTTCAATCTCCACAGCATCCGCAAATGCTGCATAGAAATGCAGACCTGTGATAACACTGACCCCTTGTGCCAAGCTGGTTCCCAGGTGCTTGATCCTGAGCTCCTCCTGGGCAAGGACCAGAGTACACAGGTGGCACTCAGCAGTGTATCTATAAAGTGCAGAAGGGCTTGGCTTCTGCACTGATCAGACCTGATTCCCTCCTCACTTACCAGCTCCCCTGCCCCGGTGCCAGGTTGGCGAGAGCTCACACATGCGTCTCCCTAACTCCTCCACTTTTCAAATGCCTGTCTGTGCCTGCAACAGGCATCAGCCGCCCATCCTGTGAAATACCCCATAATGAAAAAGGACTTGGGAATTGGAGCCACAGAAATGCCACATCTGCCTGTGGAGATGCCCCGCCTGCCAGGGTGACGTCAACATCGTCCGAAAACACCCCCCTTTCCACCCCTGGCTCCCAGGACTTTTCCTTCAGGGGAGAGAGGAGTTGAAACCAAAGCCCAAACATGGCACCTTTTTCTAGAAGGAAGAGAGGTGGGGCGGGGCTGTCCCTAGTGACTGTTACACAGAGCTGCCCAGACTTGTCTTGGCTGGAGACACCTGTTGGCAAAGGCTGGAGAACAAGAAGCAGCATCTGCATGTTCATCCAACCATACACTGTCACCTGAGGCTCCCAAGGCCTCCAGGAAAATGTCCAGGTGCGATAGGACTTCTCAGTAGCACGAGGCGGGAGGCAGCTGAGATGCCGCGGGGACATGTTCTAATGGGGATCCTCTCCTGGCCAGTTTCCGCCCAAGCTTCAGTCCCACTCCTTGGCCCGCTCTGACCACTACCTGGATCAGAGACGACCGTTTCCCAAATGGTGCCCCTGACTCTGCGGTGGTCAGAACAAGAAGGGTTCTCAGGGGTCACCCAGGGACTGTCCCATCTGAGAGAGGCCCAAGGTAACACAGCAAGGCACTGAGTCCTGTTCCAAAAGTTCTCTGCAGTGTGCCGTCGTCCTCTCTATTTTACCCGAGTCTCGATTCCGCCTAAAGATGGGAGCTCGCTGCGGCCAAGACAGCGTGTTCTGTCCGCTCCACGGCGGTGGGAGCCGGGCTGAAGGCGCGGGGAAGCGGGTGTGAAACAGGGCGCCGACTCGCAGCAGTAGCAGCCACTATGACCCCTCATCTGAGGGTGCCCTACCGTCTGTCCCCATCCCCTCACTGGAGGCCGACTGCGGCTTTGGGAGAGAGGCAGCACGGGGTTTATCTCAGAGATGGGAAAGCTGAGGCTCGGAGAGGTTAAAAGGCACGTCCAAGGTCAGTGGTGTTGCTGGGATTTGAACCTAGGTCCCCTGGCTCTCCGTCTCTATGAGACCAGCACTTAGCTAGCTAGCATCTGTGTGTCCCAGGGGATAAATGTGCACTCCTGGGGCTCACCTTCTGGCATCCGATCAATGTCCACATAAAGGCGTAGCATGAGGCTGCCCAGCCCATAGGCCAGGCCTGGCCCCATCACCGTCAGTGCAAACAGGACGCCTGCAACACAAAGCCTAGGTTAGGACCCTGCAGCCCTGGCTTCCCTCAGCAGATGGGTGCCTGCCCAGACTCTGATGGGCAAGAACTGTGTGTCCCCCTGATCTGGCTGGAGAACTAGCCAGATGGGGCAGGGGTCTGGGAGTCCATACCCAGCCCCCACCCTGGGCCTCTCTTCCTCCCACCTGAGCCTGGCCTGACCCTCAGAGGCCAAGGGGTGGGACCAGTCCTCACCGAGGTAGAGGGGTGAGTTGCTGTTGTGGGCAAAGTCGTCGATGTAGGAGATGCCAAAGGGCTGAATGGGCACAGTACCCACGCCGAGCAGGGTCTGCGCCAAGAACAGTATCCCCACCACAGTCAGATGCCGGGCCTCTGTGTAGCTCGAGCAGCTGCCGTTGGAGGGGGCTGGGGTTGGGGCTGAGGTCGTGGGCAGGCACAGGGAAGCCTTGAAGTCCTGTGGCATATCCTCTGAGAAATGGCGATAGAAAAATAGGAGGACAATAGCTAAGACTTAAATAGCACTGACCGATGGAAGGTACTGTTCTAAGTACTGTGCACATAAATCATTTCATCTCTACAACAAACTTTGGGATGCATGCTTTCATTACCCCATTTCACAGATGAGGAAACTGAGGCTCAGACAGCAACGCAAGGGGGTCGACCCAGGATTGGAACCCAGGTGGTCTGGCTTCAGAGTCCACGCTCTTAAACTGCCCTATGCTACCTTTCTGAGCAGAGGGATTTGAGAGCACCACGGCAACGGTGGCTCTAGGGTGGGGTGGGGCAGTCAATGGAGGTAGAGTTTGAACTGGGGCCAGAAGAACAAACAAGATTTCCCAGAGACGGAGGGAGGGGTGTTCCAGGGAGAGGTCACGCTACAGGCAAAACCCAGGGCCTTCAAAGGCACCGTGTTGGTAGAGTGAGAAGCTCAGAAGGGCGAGATCACAACGTGTGAGGGCGAGGCTGGGGCTGCAGGCGGGGTCTGGCAGGGGAAGAAAGCCGGGGCTGGATCTTGGAGGGCTACGGGGCCCTCGGCATTCACCTTGGGGAGCGTTCGGTGTCAGCTTGGGACACAGATGCAGACTACAGAAAAGAATTTCTTAATTTAGTACCAGACATTTGTTCCGTGTAGCTCACCAGTATTTGGTGAGCAAACTCGAGGAGACCCTTACACTACTGTTATCCCAAATGTGTGTAGCGGTGGCCTTCTCTCTGTGGCCTTCCATTTACAGAGCAGGGACTCTGAGCCGTGGCAGCCCGGCCCGCAGAGCCGCTCCGACTGCCAAGAGCCCTGTGAACCAAGGTCGAGAACCCGGACTTAGGCCTTCGGTGAGGCTGCCTGGGCCTCAGGGTGTGACTTCGACAGGGACCCTTAGCCCCGTTCTGGGCCTCGGCTTCTTCATCTCGAAAGTGAATCTCCTAGAAGTTCTCCAGAGATAAGGAGCTCAGAGGCAGAGGAATTCAGTAATTAAGAGCAGGGCCCCAGGGCAGGGCTATGTGGAGATGTCATAGGTGTCATAGGTCTACTGCTGTCATAAGTGTCATAGTTCTACTGGGCGGGCCTTGGGGAAGCTCCTGCCCTCTCTGAGCCTCAGGGGCTGTGACCATGGAGAGTGGCGAGCGGCGAGCGCGCCCTGCACAGCGCCTACTAGACGTTTGACTTTTCGTGTCTGACTTTTCCATCCCCCTGTCCTCAGGGCCTTGCAGGGCCTGGCACAGAATAGAGCTTTGTAAATATCGGACGCAGAATGAATGAATGAAACAGCCTGCAGTGGCAGAGCAGATGGGAGCTTGGAGACCCCCGAGTCTCACCCACTCTCTGGGCCACTGTGAGGACTGAGGCTCAGACAGGAGAAGGGCTTTGCTCGGGCTCTCAGGGAGCCTGTGGCAGAGGGTGTCGTATGGCAGTGAGGAGGAAGAAGAACGTGTGTGACCCTGCACAGAAAAAGCTCTGTTAAAGTGAAAATTCTGGAAAGAAATGGGAGGCAGTATTACTTTTGGCCTTGCAAGCAGTCCTCTTGACAAGTCTCCACTCAGGCCTAGGCAAGCACCCCGCATTCTTCATGCGTGCTCTGCGCTCCCCTTCTCCGCTGCTGCACCCGTGTCCCGGCCCGCCACCTGCAATGCCCGCCTTCTCTCTGAGCTGCTCTCTCATGCCACCTCCTCCAGCTCCCTCCAGCTGCCAGTGTCCTTCCTCTACTCAGGGCTCTAATGGCTCCCTCTGTCATCTCCTAGGGGCTGGGCTCTGGACCTTGTAACATGCTCACGCCAATCCCGCACTCCACTGGGTCACATCTGCTTCATCTTTCCACACCCTGGTCCTGCACACAGCGGGGCTCCCAGGGTGTGAGCTGGTGGGAGGGAGGAAGGATGCTCTCTGACAGGCTCTTCCCCTGGGAAGCCTTTCCTGATGCCAGGCTGGGATGTGGGCTCCTCCCACCCCTGTGCTTCCCTCACACAATCGACACACTGAGGGGTTTGTTTGTCTCTGTCTCCTCTCCCAGACTGAGAGCTCCCTAGAGGCAAGGACTGAGTCTCCCTGAGAGGGTCAGGCACATAGTAAGCAGCATTAAGGGTTAGTGGGGTGGACCATTGGCTGGATGGATAGATAAATGGATGGGTGGAGGGGTGTATGGATGGATGGGTGGATGTATGGATGGAGGGGTGATGGATGGATGGGTGGATGTATGTATGTATGGATGGATGGATAGAGGCATGAATGGATAGATGCAAGGATGGATAGGTGGGTGGATGGATGGATGGATGGATAAATGCATGGATGGATAGGTGGGTGGATGGATGGATAGATAGAGGAGTGAATGGATAGATACATGGATGAATAGGTGGGTGGATGGATGGATGGATGGATGGATAGAGGCATGAATGGATAGATGTATGTGTGGATGGATAGGTGGGTGGAGGGGTAGATGAGTGGATGAGTGGGTGGATGGGTGGATAGATGTATGGGAGGATGGATGGATGGGTGATAGGAGAGGGAAGGCTGCTTGGGTCATTCTCTAAGGGACAGGCATCCATCTGTCAGGTAGGCCCTCAACAAAATCCCACTGGGCTAAACAGGGCTTCACTATGCTTGTCTAAAATGCTTTCATTTTTTTTTGTTCATTCACTCAGACATTCTTTCTTTCATTAATGTCTCAGCTTTTTGTGAGGATGAAATGCATGAACACACATAAAGTGCTTAGAGCAGTGCCCAATGCCCGGTAAGCAGTGTGTGACACTGTTATTATCACTCTGCCTGCATTTCCTGAGGAACTACTATATGCCAGGCCCTAAACAGGCTGCATTATAAATTCACTGCCACCTCAAAAACCAAAGAAAACCCAGTGACATACAAGTATGTCCTCACCCAGAGAGGCCCTGCCCTGGGCCTCATCCTACCCCACGCCTCAGGGCCACCAAGAGGACTAGAAGGCGACCTGGGATGCGAGGCCACCCTGCCCGATGGAGGTCTATGCACGAGCCCCGCGCACAGCCATGCGGCTGCTCACAGCCTCTCCTGCCCGGCCCTCCTGCTCTTACCAGGGCTGGTGTGGTCGTAGCGGTATGGCTCCGAGATGAAGTGTGGGACAGTCATGAGCAGGCCCGCCAGGGCCACAAGGACAGCCCCACAGCCGATCATTCGGGGCCGGTGCACCCGGCTGCCAAAGTAACTCACAAACACAATCAAAGTTGTGTTCCCCACCTGCAAAGGGACGAGGTGATGTATTAAAGTGGAGCAGAGCCCAGGGCTGGTGGCCTGTACCACCCCTGTCTCCATTGTCAACCTCACTGTTCCCATCTGTATAATGGACTCAGTAAGAATCACCTGAGTCCCTCTTATAAATACCGATTCTGGGTCCTCCTGGGAAGGGCTCCACTGTCCCATTAGGGGAGAAAAACTGAGGGCAGAGTGGAGAGGGGACTTGAGAGCTTGCCCGGCAGGGGCAGCCTCTGCCGTCACAAGCTGGGCGTGCATCTGTTCTGTGGCTTCCTGCCAGGGATGCGGGTGAGCCTCAGCCTCCTCGCTGGGGGTGGGGGGCAGTGGCAGCAGAGGGGCAGGGTGGGGACTGACCCTGGGAAGGACAAGCACTCTCCATTTGACAGATGAGACACAGAGGCCCAGAGACCCGGAATGACATGCCCACGTCCCAGAGCAAGGCAAGGACTTTCCCTTCCCATGTCTGAGACCTGAGGTGGGGTGCCGAGGAACATCTGGGGAGGCTACGCAGCTGGCAGGCCTTGGGTTGGGAGGAGTGTGACACGTTACCCAAGGGGAGGGAATTTCACAAAAATTTGCCAGGGGCAGTGGAGAAAGAGACAGCTTCCTGCTCCCTGGGTGAAAACATCTGGTGAGGGAGGAGCTGGGCACAGCTGGACTCTGATCTCCAAATCCACCCAGAGCAGCTCATCCACTCCTCTGCTTGGCTGGGGGCCCCAGAGGCCTACAGTTCTGAGGACAGACACTTCGTGGTGTCCCTCCCTCCCCCATCCCCAAGTTCTGAAGGTTCTGTCCCTGATGTAATTTAAGCCTCTCTCACTACTGTTTGTTTGATTTGAGACAGAGACTTGCTCTGTTGCCCAGACTAGAGTGCAGTAGCGTCATTATAGCTCACAGCAACCTCAAATTCCTGGGCTCAAGTGATCCTCCCACCTCAGCCTCCCGAGTAGCTGGGACTACAGGCATGCACCAAGACCCTGGCTAATTTTTCTATTTTTTGTAGAGATGGGGTTTTGCTCTTGCTCAGGCT
>VBSM01001265.1:38776121-38807571 GCA_008086735.1 Cheirogaleus medius | reverse complement strand
AGGCTGCCCTGTGGGACCACCTGCACACACCAGGTCCCCAGGCGGCCCAGCCCGCCCGCCCCAAACATGCCAGCCTGCCTGTAGTCTTCCTCCTGAAAGACTGGCAGAATGCCTAAGAGAAGAAAAACTTGCTCCAAAGAATTAAAAAGTATTTACGGCAGAGCTTAATACGTGCACTCTGTTCCTCATGGGTACAATGAGGACAGTGGCCCTACCTGCCAGGGTTATTTCGAGAACTAAGTAAGATCACGTGTGAATGGCACCTGGCACAGGCCTGGCACCCAGTAGGTGCTGGTGGGTGTTGGATGTTTAGGGCTGCCCTTGGTAGAGCCAGGATCCCCACTATCCATACAGGTTCAGGACCCCCAGGGCACTTTATTTCTCTAGGGAAGTGGGAAGCAAGGGGACTCACCCCCCACTGCCCCCAGAGCAGCCCCTCTCCTCTGAGGGGAACATGTACTGGGCACCTTCCATGTGCCTGAAACCCAGCCAGGTGCTTTCACAGATCACCCTTTTGATCCTCACAGCCACCCATTCTACAGATGAGGAAACTGAGGCTCAGAGAGGGGCTTGGTTGTCATTGCACAGCCAGCATGTGGCAGAGGCTGCTCTGCTAGGCTCAGAGGCCTCTGCCCCTGCCAGGCCCCAAGAGGTACCTTGATGTTGTGGAACACACTTGGCCGCGAGTCCTTAGAGTCTGGGCTGGCTTTGCCTCCAGGCGTGACTTCTGTGCCCATCATGGCCTTGGTTTCCTTGTCTGGCATCTGCGCTGGCCCTGAGGGACAGACAGCCAGGTGATAAGAGTGGAGATGTAATCCCAGAGGATGGCCCTGACCCAGGTAGCCTAGACCTCAGAGCCAAGGTGTTTCAGGAGACGGGACCTTCGTGGCTGAGCGGAATCTGAGAATCAAAACACCTTCAGCCGTGTTGATCCCTAGGTCGAAGTGGTGGAAGAGACGGTCCTAAGGGGGTGTGTGTTCTGTGTACTCATGCCGACCAGGTCGCCACTGGGGACCACCTGCTTCACACCTTCACTCTGCTCCAGCGTGAACCTCCCTCCCCAGGGAGAAGCTGCCGCCCTCGCCAGACAGCAAACCCGTGCGCAGCGGCCCCAGCAGCAGGGACGAGCTGTGCAGTCTCTCAGCCCGCCCTGGGCCTGTGGGCTTGGGCCCGAGCCTGGGCCTGGGTGTGCCTTGCTCAGGTAGGGTCAGAGGTCTGGCGCTAGGCGCAGGGGCAAGGCTCAGTCCATAGGCAGGGAGTAGAGGCTTTTCCTGGGTGTATTTTGGAACAGGTACCAATGCCCACACAGGGTGCCACCTGTCATCTCAGGGCTAACCAACCGTCCAATCACACCGTCAAACCACGTTGCTGGTTGGGCAGAAGGAGCCCTCAAAGCTCATCCCATGTAACGCCCTCCTGGACAAGCAGAGGCACGGGGAGGGGTGGCAGGGCAATGCCTCGGGAGCCAGAGCTGTCTTGGACCCTTGGCCCCCATTATGTATGTCGCCTCTCTTCTCGCGGTAACTGTGGTGATCGTGCCAGCATCCCACTCCCTGCGGTGAGAGGAAGCTGAGCTCCTTCAGAGGCAGCTCCCAGGGTCTCCTGAGCTCACCCTCAGTGGGGAGCCTGCAAGTCCAACCCTGGGGGACTCCACCCCTCCGCTTAGATGGGAACCACCTGCCCTCCTGGCAGCCCTGGCCTCCTCGGCCTTCCTCCCCGCTGCGGCCCCACTTCCTGCCGGAAGCCTTCTCCATTGTCTCACGTCCCCCTCACCACCCGTAGGAGTTTCCCCTCACTCGGCATGCTCCTGCTGGAGCCTGAAAACTGATCTAAAAACACCTGTGACCCAGGGGACTCTCTTACTCCGTGTCTAGGCCCGGAAGGCAAACTTGGGGAGGGGGCCACGGAGGCCTGAACTGCCCCGAGTGAAGGTTTTGTGGTCCTCACACAAGGCCCCTGGGAATCTGAGGATTTTTAAAAATTGATATAATAATCCACATGCCATTTTCAAGTGCACCGTCTGAAGGTTTTTAGTGTATTCACAGAGCTGTACGACCATCACCACTGTCCAACGCCAGCACATTTTCCTCCCTCCCCCCCGGCCCCTGGCAACCACTAATCTGCTTTCTGTCTCTGTAGACTTGCCTGGTCTGCACATTTTGTATACATGAAATTATATAATATGTGGTCTTTTGTGACTGACTTCTTTCAATTAGCATAACGTTTTCAAGGTCCATCCATGTAATAGCATGTATTAGTACTTCATTCTTTTTTATGAATGAATACTATTCCATTACATGAATATATCAACATTTAGTTCATCCATTCATTGGTTGGTGGACATTGGGGTTCTTTCAGGTATCATGAACATTCATGTACAAATTTTTAGGTAGACATGTTTTCAATTCTCTTGGGTATATACTTAAGAACGGAGTTGCTGAATCGTATGGTAATTGTACGTTTAAATCTTCGAGGAACTGCCGAACTGTTTTCCACAGTGGCTGCATCATTTAACAGTTTCACCAGCAGTGTGTGATCATCCCAATTCTCTAGATCTTTGCTAATGCTTGTTACTGTCTGTCTTGTCATTTACAGCCATCCCAGCAGTGTGAAGTGGTATCTCAGTGCGGTTTTGATTTGCATTTCCCTAATGACTAATGATGCTGAGCATCTTTTCATGTGCTTATTGGCCATTTGTGTATCTTTCTTTGGAGAAATGTTTATACAAATAGCTTGAGGAATTTGACTGAGGAAATGGAAGTGTGGCTAGCTGGGGAGGAGTCCCTTTTGGGGGACTCAGAGGAAACAAGGAAATATTGAAACAAAACTGCCTCCTGAGAGGGAGGAGAGGAGGGGTTGGCCTGGGGAAGGGGAGTCGGGGGGGGGGGAGATTCTGGGGGGGGGTCACTTTGAAAGCAAATAGGAAGTAAGGCAGTTCAAAGCACAGGCCCCCAGTGGAGCTGCAGGGGGCCATTTCTGAGCCACAGTCCTCTCAGCGGCAGAGGCCGGTCATCTGCTGTGGTCTAGGCTCTGGGCTACATCCTTTCCACGCATCGGCTCTTGAACCCTCCTCACAGCTCTGTACCGATGGTGCTTTATTGTCTCCTGCTTCTGATAAGGACACCCAGCTCAGAGCAGCTAGCTCTGCTGGCTAACATTGGTCCAGCCCAGGTGTTAAATTCAAGCCCAGGTGTCAAACTCAACATCACTCCATGCTCCCTGTACAGGTTTGAAGACTGAACTCTGGTCTTTTCTTTTGCCCCAAAAATTCCTTTCTAAGGGGGCCTGGTGAGTCATGCCTCCAGATGATAAAATCTCACTAAACAGGTTTTGTTACCCCAATATAATGTGGTTTACTTCCCAACTTGGTTCCAGCATAGCATCACATGAAAGATAAACGACCCTTGTCCTAACTCCTTTCTGCTGACTCCTGGTCTTTTAAACAAAGCCTAACTCTTACATCCAATTGTCAACTAAAAATCTCTAAACCCACCTATGACTTGTAAGCCCCTGCTTTTTGGGCCAAACCAATGTATGCATTGCATGTATTGATTTATGACTCTACCAGTAATTCTTGTCTCCCCGAAATAGTATAAAACCAAACTGTAACCCAACTTTAGCAAGCCCACTTGCTCAAGGCTACTTGGGCATGGTCCTCAAATTTGGCTCCGAATAAATCTCTTAAATTGTTTTACAGAGTTTGGCTTCTTTTCCGTTGACAGGGGAAGAAGTGCAATGTTCTTCTCTATCTTGGCCCACCCAAACCTAGCCAGGCCACCTCCTAGGCAGCAGAGCCGGCCCACCAAAGGGGCCAGCCCAACCAGGGTTGGAACTGAGCGTGGGAAGGCAGAAGTCACCGACTTGGAGCCCCAGCTCTGAAGGAAACCCAAGGAATGAATGGGGAGAGGGTCAGAAGGTCAGTGGACCTGCTCAGAATACGGGGCCCCCAGGTACAGGCCAGATCCTGGACCCTCGGCTTGGCTTCCTGGGCACACCAGTGTCATCTTCCCTGTGCCCCAAACTGTCTAGCTCAAAGATCCAGCCCCCTATCCTCTCACCTGCCCACTAACAGAACCTGCTCACCTGCCTCAGGTGAGCTCCTACTCCTGCCTCACCTCTGGCTCTCCCTGAATCTTCAATCTCAGCCTCTTCTGCCAAGGCCAAAGTCTTCCTGGGATAATTTATCCATTACAGATACGGCAGTTTCTGGAGGGCAGAGTCCACAGTCTGCACCTCTCAGTGGTGGAGGGACGCACTGGCTGTGGCTTTCTGCACTGAGAGCAGCAGCAGTCTTGCTGGCGGTCAGTCGGCCACTGAATGGGGCCAGTCGGGCAGGCCGTCTGTCCCCTCTGAGCCCTTCCTGTGGGCTGGGAGGAAACCATCGACTCCCTGAATGAGGACAGAACTCCCCGTGGAAGGAGGGTCCTGAGTCCAGGGCTGTGTGTCCTCCTCACGTGGAAGGGCTCTGAGGCCCTTCCCTGTTCTGTGAAGCTTTTATCCTGGAGGAGGAGACAGCTCTGGGAGTGAACCTGGGCTGGGCTGGCTGTGGCCTGTGGGAATGAGGGGAAGGGCAGAGAGCCATGCCCCAGTTAAAAAACCCAGTCTGAAAAAAAATCCCAGTCTCCTTCTCTCCTAGGTGGGCAGCCAGGTTTTGGGGTCCCAGGTAAGCCAGTAGTTTCAAGGGTTGGGAGCCCACAGCCCCCGAGCTGGCAGGCAAGGGGTCTGTGTGCCTGTCGGTCAGTTACTTGGCTGGCCATTCATACAGGTACACATGTTCATCTGCTCGAAAGCCAGCCAGTCAGCGGTCTGCTGTCTCCCAGGAGACCTGTCTGTTCAGGCTGTCAGTCGGCCACCTGCCCCGTGGCTTCTTAGAAAGACAGTCATGCAATTGCCCCAAAAGTCTGTCTGCCAGAAACCTTGTTTACCAGGTATCTGGTCAGTGAGACAGGCCTTCTGCAGGCTGCCCTTGGGCAGAAATCAACATTCTTCATGCCAACTGCATGTGGGTGATGAGGGGCAGAGTTTCAGAGACCAGCCTGACAGCGGGGAGCACCTTTCTCTGCTTGTTCTTTGCTGGAAGGGCTCAGGCTTCTGCCTCCTTGAGCCACCTCCTAGCTACAGGGAGCAAGTCTCAGGGAAATGTGGGGCTGAGTATAGGCTTTAAGTCCTCAGACCTGGGTTGGAATCCTAGCTCTGCCACAAGCCCACTATGTGGGCCTGGACACATCCCTTGATCTTTCTGAGCCTCAGTTTCCCCACTTCTAAGGTGAAGATAACAGTATCTACTGATGAGGTTCAGGACATGCTACCCCAAGATATGGCACCTTGGCATTCAAGAAAACAGCAGAAGCAGGTCACTAAACCTAAGAAGGCCACTCTTCGACCTACTCCCACCCTTCTCTCCTGAAGCAGGTCATAAGATGCTCATTTGAGAGTTATTCTCCCTATAATGGAGAAAAGGAACATCCTTGGCTGTGAAGACACAAGGGCATGGAGAAGAATCTGAACAAACAGGCCTTGCTAAGTTGCCCCCAGTTTATTACCATTAGATCATACCCTCTTTGTCTGATCATACTTCTCCACAACTATATACTTCTCATCAAACTTAGCAGAAAAATACACAGGTTTTTCTGACTTTGGGGGTGGGGGGGGGGCTTCATTTATGAAGGCTGCTATGGCATGGAAAACTTGTATTAAATAAATTTGCACGCTTTTCTCGTGTTAATCTGCCTTTTGTTATAGGGGCCTCAGCCATGAAGCTAGCAATGGGTGAAGAAAGAAATCTCTTCTCCCCTACACTATCTCAAGGGTGTGAGGTTTCTAAGGCACCTGGCCCAGTGCTTGGCACAAGTAGGCCACCGCCAAGGGCCATCACTGTCCTCTTTCCTAATAAATCTTCAAGCACCTCTGAGGCAACCTGGCCAACTGGACCCCTCCCCTTCCACGCACACCTGGTCCTCCTCCAAGTACACCCTTCCATTCTGATGTCACCGGCCATCCACCTGGGTCATATCTCTCTCATCCAAGCCCCAGCCTACCACAAAACCTGAGGAACTGGACCCCTTCTCTTCAGGCACACTCAATGGCCCCAGTTTGAAGCCCCCCGCTGCAAGGCAGGGACTGTAACCCGCCTTCCCAGTGCAGAAAGCGTCTACCGAGAACCAAAACCACCTACGCCCACCTTCAGCCTGGGCCAAAAACCTCAAACCACGACCACACCTTATGGTCCACATTCACATGGCTTTGCTATTTCACTGTCATCGGTAGCGTTTTTCCCTCTCCCAGGCTGCCGCCCCCAAGTAAATGGTTTCATTGTTCATTACAGGAACTTCTGAAAGACCAGTCAACTCTTCAAGGGAAATAAAGTGTTGGCCCTCAGGTTCTTTGACTCTCTCCTGACAACTTCCTCACCTTGCTGCTTCTACCAATCCTGAACTGTCGAATTGAAGTTTTTACCCAATCCTAATCAAGTCCCCCCCTACCCACCTCCTACTCTGCGCTGAAGGGCTTTAAAACAAACTTTTAATTCTTCATAAACCGACTTTACTTCCCCCTCTGAGACACTGTCAACACACCGAGCAGCAGTGGTGTCCCTTATCCTGGAGAGTAATGACCTTTGCCCACCAACAGGCCGTGGAGGTCGTATTTGGGAAGCTGGCATTGACACAGCGCGTAGCAGGCGCTCAGTGACTATGGCATGTTCCCCTGCCAGGCAGCCATCCTGTCAGCTGCCTGTCTTCCTGCCACAAACACCTGCCTGCTTCTAGACTTGCTTTGTGCCAGCAGCAAACATTGCCACATCTAGAACCAGAGGATGGGGCTGAAGTTCAACAGCAAAGGGCCGGGGAAGGGGTCAGGGGAGGGCAGTCAACCGAGGCCTTGGCTGGAAACAGAGCTCTCAGACACACCTTCATCCCCCACGGAAGTGGCCAGCCCTGAGCAGCAGGCAGGATGGAGTAGCTTGTCCTGGGCGTCTTCTTCTCGGGGGAAGCAGGTGCTTGATCTAGACCAAAGACCACCATGTGCAGGGCTAGGCTCAGCACCCTTCCCCTCAGCAACACTCTGGGGGCACCGCTGACTCCCCGATGCAGGAAGAAACAGAGGCTCCTAGGGAAGCGACTTTTCTAGGCTCTGGTAAGTGGCAAAGCCAAGGCTGAGAGCCAGATCTGTCTGACTCCAGCGCCCCCAACAGCAAGCACGAGATGGTGGCCACAACGATGGCAGAGACAGTCCCTGTATAGGCATGTCTCATTCTGGCCTGGCTTCCCTCCTGTGAATTGGCAAAGGTGGCCATTTGGGGACAGTCTGTCATTGTACCAGTCCACCCTTTGGCTAGTGTTGGGGCTCAGAAACTGATTCCCCGAAGTCTCAAGGTCCCTCTGCCCTCCCCACCACCGTCTCTCCCTAAGCACAGGACAAAGTTGAAATTCCTTTACCTGCTTAAGATCCAGACCCATCAAGGAGAACAACTGTTTTTTCTTCTCCTCCCGGTAAGACCGAGGATGTAACCACACCTGAACAGCCCCTTGCACAAGATAACGTACAAGTCCATCTCAGTTCCATGATCCATTCATTCTGCCTGGTAACCCTCTCAACGGAATTCTCCTTCTCTCCCATCCTACAACCTACTTTGCCAGGATGGCAATAAGCTTCTGAACCCCATTAGGGGTGGGTAGTCACTCTGTGACTTTCCCTGTGCACATATTAATGAAATTTGTACACCTTCTCTCCAATTAATCTGCCTTTTGTGAGTTCATTTTTCAGCAAAGCTTCCGAGGGCGAAGGGGAAGTTTCCCTTGGCCCTACCCTAGTCAGTCAGTTCCCTGGTTGGTCAACGTCCTCTTCCAGTGGCCTGAGAGCACCGCGGGCAAGGGCTGGGCGAGAGAAAGTGGAGGGAAAGATGCGCAGCCCCCTGTCCAGGGGCCCTGAGTGTGACAAGGGTCCAGGACTCACAACCGAGGCCCAGATCTGGACCTTCAGGAGAGCCAGGGCAGCAGATGCTGAGAAATGCAGACAGCTGGGAGAGCGCTCACACCCTCAGGGTGACTCCAGGCCGGCCAGCTCGAGGAGGATGGCTGGGACCAAAGAAGGGAAGACATGACACTTTCTCTCCAGAGTGTGCCAGCCTGTCCCTCACAGAGAGTGAGACCTGGGACCACTCAGACCTGGTGTGCCGAAGCGCCAGCAGTCACACCCGCCAAGCCTCTGTTAAACAGGGGTACTGAGCCTTACCTCTAAGCCTGGGCAAGGGTCAGACGGGATAATGAGTGCCCTCTGTCAACTCCAAGGTGCCTTACAAGTGCCAGCCTTGTCAGCCTTTGCCCCAAACTCACCGGGGCGTCTATTTTTAACGTCTGGCCACCGGCCTCAAAATAATTACTCTCTTTCCTGTGGGACACTCAGCCGCAGCAGTACTCTCTGACCAACTCCTGGTCCTGGAAGCAGCACAGACCCCTGTGGTGTCCCTCCCCTGTCCTGCCCTGGCCCTGTCTCCACCCCGTCCCTCACCAGCAGCATTCCAAGACTTCTTTGTTTTTTCCGAATAATTTTCCTGTGCTAGAGAAAGAGAGACTGCCCTCCCCACCCTCTCCCACACATCGCCAAGGCCATCAAAGGGCCCAGTGGGGACAGAATACAAGGCAGAGGTTACAACTGGAGGACCTGCCCCAGGCCCCCTGTGCGCGGTGCGGGCGGCTGCGCACTGCGAGGTGGGTAGCGCCTTCTGGCCTTGTCCTGACGGAGGGCACATCTGGCTCTCAGACCTGTTCTGGGAGCTTGCACAATGCCCACTTGCTGAGTGTTTTTAAGTCAGATGCCAGCATTTAAAATTCGGGAAATTTTACATAAAACTCCAGATTTTTGGTTTTTTTCTTGAAAGATCAGCAGAGCCGGCACTGTGGAGCCCACATTCCCACATGGGCAGGCTTTGTGTGAGGCCAGGGAGGAGGTCAGATTTGGGCTTCTGGGAAGTCCACCACGACTGGAGGGGAGGATGGAGAAGCCAGGCTGGAGGCAGGGGCCGGGAAGGAGGAGTGAGGTCCAGGGGAATGAGTGGCAACGGGTCTGGCCAGGTAGTGGCAATGGGGATGGAGGGTCATGAGCAGGCACTGCCACCATGGTAGGGAGGGGTGTCCCCAGGGCCTGGCAGAAAATCAGTGGTGGGGATGCAGGAGCTGAAGAGTCCCTGGAGGCGCAGGGGAGGAGAGGGGCAGCTTTCCTTCTGGGTGCACTATCATTTTATTAATTTATTTAAATTTTTTTTTTTTTTTTTTTTTTTTTTGGAGATAGGGTCTCTCTCTGTCATCAGGCTGGAGTGCAGTGGTACCATCATAGCTCACTGCAGCCTCAAACTCCTGGGCTCAAGCAATCCGTCTGCCTCAGCCTCCTGAGTGGCTGGAACTACAGGTGTGAGCCACCACACTCAGCCAATTTTTAATCTTTTGCAGAGACACGATCTCACTGTGTTGACCAGGCTATTCTTGAACTCCTGGCCTCAAGCGATCCTCCTGCCTCGGCCTCCCAAAATGCGGGGATTAGAAGGTGTGAGCCACTAGGCCCAGCCATGAGTATGCTATTATTAAAACCATGATCGCGGGGTGGTATAAACATAACGTTGGATGTGGTGAGTTCAGGGTGGCAGAGAGGCACCCAGGCAGTGATGTCTAGAAGGCTGTGAGCTCCAGGACAGAGGAAATGGGCTGGAGACAGAACTCTGGGAGTTTGGGAGCCTCGTGTGGATAGTAGGTAACAGAAGCCACAAGTGGCCAGACTTGCCCAGTGAGAGTGAGAAGTCCCTGCCATGTGCCCCAATGAAGGAGAGCCGCACAAAAGGAGGTGTTCCAGGTGCCAAGTTGTGTGTGAGGGGGTGTCACTGGCAAAGCCACCAGCCTCCAGCACTAACATGCCCACTGCCTGAGCCTGGGAAGGCAAACTTTCCCAGCAGCAGGTATTGGGCAATCTATCCCTCAAGATGACTGCAGACGCCTCTCCCCAGAGGTGTTGGGGCGGGAGGCAGCCAGACTCAGTGCAGCGAACCCCTGCCTCAAGCCCTTCCCACCCTCTGCGTTTCCCTGGGTTCCCTTGGCCTGCTGGGCCCCTGCCGAGTTCCTGCAGCTCAGGTCAACCATCTTTCCCTCCAGAACCCCCACGCCCCACCCAGGCCAATTTCCTCTGCCCTTCTCTGGGCTGGTCACTCTCTTGCATTATTTGTGTTTCTCTCTAATTGCCTGATTAGATAGTAAATTCCCCCAGGGCAGTGATCGTGCAGTCCTCCCATCCTGATGCACATCTTAGGTCCCTGCTGAAACCCTCTGGGTCAGCAGACTTTGGATTCAAATATTTGTCTTGCCATTTGTAGCTGTGTGACCTTGGGCAGCTTCGTTAGCATCGCTAAGGCTCAGTAGCCTTCTCTGTAAGTGAGAGAATAGTGTCCCACGGTGTTTCGGGTAGGATTAGAGGAAAACGCCCTCAGCTTGGTACCCTGTAGGCCCCAACAACAGTTAGCCCCATCCCGGCCGCCTGCCCCAGGCCCCAGCTGCAAACGATGAGTACAGACTCTTTAGCTTCAAGGAGGTCAAGGCTCCTGGGAGCTGCTCCTGCCTCTTGTACCCACCCTGGTGAGCGTTACTCTCTGGCTTCTACAGATTCTTGCCATTCCCCAAATTCATCACGTTCTTTTCCACCTCTATGCCTTTGCACAGGCAGTACTCTCAGCCTGGAGTGTCCCTGCTCCCCAGCGAAGCTGAATGAGGAAGAAGAGAAGGCTGGCACTGTGGGCTGTGGGCAGGGGCTGCCGTGGTGGGCCTGGGTGGGATGGGGGCTGCGTGGGGGCCCTGAGCGCTTCAGTTCCCAGTTTGGCGTGGCCCGGCGTTCTGGAGGGGAAAGAGTCAAAGGCCACAAAGGAGAGGCGGCCTGATTCCAGTCTTTGAGCTTGGCTGTCATTTTGGGGAAATTCTTCCCAGCAGGACCCTTGGATGGTCTGTTGTGAGGACAATAGCATGTTTGAGGTCCAGCTGTTGTGGGCCTTACAGCTGTTGCTTCTTGAGGGAGATCTGGCAGGGTCAGGGAGAGGGCCAGGCAGTTTCTGGTGGTTTCCAAGCTGGGTCAGGGACCCTGTGCTGGGACTTTCTGTTCCTGGTTCTGGCCCTGGCTACCCCTTCTAGACCCATGATGACCTTAAAAATAGTGACTGTGGCCTGGGTGGGAGGGTGAGCCCCTGGCCAGTCTCCAAAGGCCTAAAACCAGGAGACCGAGGCCCAGTGATAGGCAGCTGTTGGCCCAGGCCACGCGACTTCTCGTCCATGTGGTCCCAGCTCCTCTCTCTCGGGGCTTACATTGGCCCCTTGGGGGGCTCATATCATCCCATCGCACTCCATATGGTGACTCTCCAGTCCTCCAAACACAAGGCAATCCTAATAATTGTCTTAAGCTGTTTGGGCACCAAAGACCCAGGGGTTTAGAGAGGGCTCAGGGCAGGCTCCTTACAGACCCAGCCCCCTAGGGCCTGTGTTCACCAGGCACAGGCTGGGCGTGTTGGCGCCTTCAGTACAGACTCGTCAGGACAGAGGCTAAGGGAAGGCCAGTGCAGTGCTGGAGTTTGAGCCCGGGCTCTGCCACTGACTAGCTGCATGGTCTTGGGCAGGTAACTGGACTCCTCCTTGCCTCAGTTTCCTCATGTACAAAATGCACATGGTAGTACTTTGCACTCATAAGAGTGCTGCATGCATGAGTAGGGTTATTTTGGGTTATCTGCTCCTGGGACATAGATTCTCTGGGCCACCGAAGCATAGCCACTGCCCTCCTCAGATACCTTCTATACCTCCCAATTTCCTCCAAGACAAAGTCCATATGCCCAATCTGACATATGAGACCCTTGAGACTGGGCCCCATCAGCTTCTTTGGCTTAATTTCCCAAGATATTTCCCAGTGACCCCCCTACTCCAACTGTACTGGCAGCTAGCTCACTGTCCCCACAAACACTCCAGGTACGATGGCTCCCCAGGCAATTGCGATGCTATCTCCTCCCCTCGCATGCTCAACCTGGGCGGAGGCTGTGGAAGGTAAGAGAAAGCCCAGAGGCAATGGCACAGAGAGGAAAGAGCTTTGGCACCCGGCAGACCTGGGTTTTGGCCCCCACTCTGCTGCTTACTTGCTAGGTGACCTCAGGCTAGTTACTTGCCCTCTCTGAGCATCTGTTTCCTCACCTACTACAAAGGCTGAGTGTGTTTCATTGAGTTCTCATAAAGCCAGTGATGCAGAGCTGGGATTTCAACCTAGGCCCCCTGGTTCTTTCTCTTGCCCTACCTATGTGCCCTGGAACGTCTCACATTTGGACACAGAAGGGCTGGGGACAGCGACAGCAACAACGCCGGAAACAAGGAAGGATGAACCTCGAAGAGAGGGTCAAACAGCATATGGGAGCTGGCGGGAGAGGTTACCCCCAGCTGGGGGAATAGGGAAGGCTTCCTGGAGGAGTCAGCATTTGGAAGAGCTGGGAAATGGCAAATTTCATCAGAATGGGATGTGGACAGGCCCTTCCTGAGCACAGGGGCAGCGGTGGGAAAGCGGGGTCTCTGAATCACACTGTGCAAATGGCCTGTCCCTGCACAGACAGGGACGCTGGGCCTGCTGCCTAAGGGTATGTGGAGGGGTGGTGGAGGGGCTCTGCCAGAGCCAGATCTGACCTTCACTCCTCTCTGGTGTCTGCCCTTGGCTGGCACGACCGTTCCCTGTCCCTTGGTGAGCTGGGCCCCGGATTCTTCCAGGCTCCAGGCTCCATAACCCACCCCGCAGTGTGCCCACATCCCTCAGAGTGCTGCTTGAGCCTGGCCACAGCCTAGGCAAGGCTAGAGTGGCTTCTGGTGGCCCAGGGGGCAGATGCTGGGGTCAGTTTCCTGCTGTATGCATGGAAGATTGGGGAGACAGTAGAGAATATTCTAGAGCTAGGCCCTTTATGGCCCAGAAAAATAGTCATGGGAGGTAGTGGGGTTGGGGGAAGGTGCAGTACATCTGAAGTTTCTAGTTGCTTCCCATACCCACAGGATCCCCAACCCTCCCATCCAACACCGAGCCAAGGCCTATTGGGAATCTGGTTTGTCAATGGCCCTTCCACCCCACCCCAAACCAGCCCACCCAAATCTGACCTCATTCGCATCTGTCCCTGAGAGGAAGCCTCCACCCCAGCCTTCCTGCCATACCACAGTCCCCAGGCTGTGGCTGTGTCTTCCTGGAGTCCCCGCGGCTGCACATAAGCCGGTCTGTCTTGGCAGCCTATGAAGCCCTCATTGCCGGGCTCCTGGGTGCAAGTCCAGCCTTGCCAGAGTGGGTGTGAGGCTCACACAGCCCGGGAGGACAAACAGGTGGGAGGAGGGCCAGAGGTGACACTGCGGGCATCCAGCCCAGTCCTCCCTATCTAAAGACTTTTTGTTTCTTCCAACTCGCTGCCTGCCCAGGAAATGCTTAGCCTGGTGCTCCTTCCAGAAACACCGCCCTCGCCACATGGTGCTTCCCTGTTACGTTCCAACCTGGGCTTCAAGGCTTCCTCCCCACCCACAGCCGGCCCACCGGGTCTCTGCGGTCTCTCTGAATCCTTTTCTCCTGTGTGGCTCCTCCTGATGCTGGCTGCGGGCCCATCTGTCCCATCTGACTCTCGATCTCACTCTCCTGCTTCTTTGTCGCTCCAGGGCTGCTCCCCTCCCTTTCTGTGCATTCTCTTGCTGACACCTGTTGAAATTTGTCCTCATCCATGTCCCCGTCCTTCTGTCTCCATCTGTATCTGAGGCCTGTGTCTGCACTCATCTTTGTCTCTCTCAGAGAGGGGAAACAGGGCTCAGTGAGGGTTGGGGGCCTGTCTTTCTGTTGTCCTCTGGTCTCTGTCCCATCGGGGAGGGTTGGCCGGCTTCTGACCTCCAGCTGAGTAAACAGCATCCCTTCCTGCCCCTCTGGTCATTCAGTCATTCATTAAATACACCTTTGCCCAGCTCCGGCCACGTGCCTGGCTCTGTGCAGACAGCTGTGAGCCCCCCCATCCCACCCCTACACACCGGCTTCAGCTCTCCGGCCGCACCCTTCTCCCTGGGAACAGGGCCCTCGGGTTCCCTCCATATGCTCCTTCCTTATTTCGACCAGACTTACCTATCCTGGGTCCCAGGCCTGCTTGGCTGCAGGGAGTCCCAGCCCCTACTTAACCTCAGGACCGGAGCGTAGCAGGGCAGAGGGAGCAGGCACGCTCAGGGGCTCCTGGGAGCAGCAGCTGCTCAGCCACAGCAGGGATGTGCACAGGCGTGCACTCTGAGCACTGGGTGGATGCTTCTTGGGCCACTCTGGACAGCAGCCCCGTCCAGGCAAGAGCTAGGGAGTCCTGCTCAAAGTCAGCCCCTTTCTCCAAGTGCCTATCTCCCTGGTCACTTGCTGCTTCTGCCTCTCCGCCCTGGCTCCAGGGTTGTGTAGGAGGCTGGGTTTGTTTAGGTCCAGCCTCCCTGCTGGGAGGAAGCTGCGCCCCGCCTCCCTAGAGCTCAGACTCTGCCTGTTCCCTTCTCAGCTTTTCCCTTGGCTATTTTCTCCTGCTCCGTTAGCAGTGGAGAGGTGGGGGGTGCAGGAGTTGTTGATGGGCCTCCCCAAGCCCTAGGGTCATTCAGCCCTGATCCCTAATCTGCTCACTCTGCTCCCATTTTCAATCTGAGCCCCTTCTCCTGCCAAGCCCTTGTCCCCCTCAATCACAGAACATCTGTCACCCTTGATGAGCCCCATAGACAGCCCTTGTTCCCCCACTGACCCGTTGTCCTCCTTCACTGAGCCCCCATACCCCCAAGCCCTTGTCCCCTCTCAGCCAACCCCCTATCTTCTCTCTGAGCTCCAAGGATCCGGAGCAAGGAGGGGCTCTGTCCCCTGGAGTCACAGTGGCCAGCCTGCCTAGGGGAGCTCGTGGCAGGAGCTCTGACAGTTACAGGCCATCTAGGTGCAGGGAGGAGGTAGAAGGGCAAAGCTGAAATCCCCAGATTTTCTGACTGAGGACTGAGGATGGAAGCCCTGGAGCCCAACAGGCCTGGGTCCCATTGCAGCTGTCATCAACTGGTCAAGCAACCTTAGGCAAGTCCCTGCACCTCCCAGAGTGTCAATTCCTCTTCTATAAAGAGAGGACAGGACTCCTCCCTTGCAGAGCTGCTGTGAAAGTTCAGTGAGCAAGAAAGAAGCCAAGCCTGGAGGCCTCAATCTCAGAGAAGGGAGTGGCAGAGGTGGGGCTCAGAAGGGCAGAAAGAGAAAAACCGTCTGCCTTTCCCAGGTTGCACAGCACTTTCACATGCAGGACCCCATTGTGACCTCCCATCGGCCCTAGAGGCCAGGTATTTACCCTCCCATTTTACTGATGCGGCACTGAGTCTCCATAACTAGCTGGAGGTCACCAGCTGGTAGGGGGTGGGGCCATGCCTTGAACCTCTGATGCCAGAACCAGGCTTTTTACTCCACCTAAGCTGTCTTCTCTGAGGAAGTTCTCTGGGTTTCCCCAAATCCAAGATGCAGAAGTGAACCCGACTCCATCCCAGGAATAAGGTCTTTGCATGGAATGGGGATGTGGGTTTGGAGTCTAAGTTTCGAGGTGTAATAATAAAGAAGCATACATCAGCCCCACTGGCGCCTCCTTGCTATGTGAGGGTGCTAGTGGGAAGTTTGAAATAGTTACAGATCTCCTGAGCCCTTACCAAGCACTCAGTGGAGACTCACTGCACGAAGGACTGAGTCTTTGAGAAACCAGAGATGTGGACACATTCCCCTGCACTGGGAAAAGTCAATTGTTGGCTTGGGTGGATAGAAAGACCAGACCCTGATCCTACTTGAGAAAACCCAATTGGGTCTATCTCTCCAAATCCTTCAGACTGAAGTCAGCACTGTGAGTCCTCACAGAGAGTGGCAGAGGGGCAACCTTCCAGACACCAAATTGCAGGTACACGGTCGAGAGAGGGAAGGTCCCTTTAGGCTTTCTGGAAGCTCCGTTATCCCCATCTTGGCCCCAGAGGCTGAAGAAGCTCTATACATGGAATGGTCTGGGTATATAGGGAGAACAGCTTGGCTGGCCAAGTCTGTCTCAGCAATGTTTGATGAGATGACAGCCATCTAGGTGAAGGGAGGAAGGGAGGCAGAAGGGCCAACCTGAAATCCCCAGAGATTTCCAGACTGAGGACTGGGGATGGAGGTCTTAGAGCCAGATAGACCTGGGTCCCACAGGGCAAGGTGTATACAGTGCCCTCCAGCATGAGCAGTTTTCGTTCATCACCTCTACTTCCCCAGGCTGACAAAGCCCGGTTCAGGAAGAGCTCAGAGCTGTGGAACAGGAGCAAGGGTGAGGTACCCAGGAACCTCTGGGACTTAGGCTAACAGGCCTTCAGACTGGCTCCTGGGCCGATCCTGCAGGGAGGTCCCACTGTGGGTGACCCAGGCATGAGGTCTGACCACACTAGTTTGCACCTCAGCTTTGCCCCTTGCCAACATGCGGTGTTTGCCACGCACCACGCATTTTACAAAGCGCCATGATGTGTGTGGATCCCAACACCATCTGCGGATTCCCAGGGTGTGCAAAACTTGATGCCTATTTTAGAGTCCTGTGCTGTTGGCAAAGCCTGACACAGTCTGTAGCACTCTTCAAGGACCCGTGCTGTTCGCAGAGCCATGTCTCATGCTAAGCCCGATGTTGTTTCTAAAACCGCAGGCTGTTTGCAGAACCCAAGCCCTTCTCTTCTTTAAGCCAACCCACTTAGGGAAATGTCTTTTTGTAAACCAAGCAAAATAGGAGACGCTTCATTTCATATAACAATCTGCTTTTAGGTACAAGGGAAGAGTGCTGAACTCCAGATTAGAGACCTCGATTCTGGTCCTAGCTCTGTGGCAACCCTGCTGTGGGACTTTGGGCAAATCCTTTGTCCTCTCTGGGTCTCAGTCTTCCTTCCCGTTGGTTCAGTGGAGATCATGATGTGAAACCACACACCTTCAGGACTGTCCTGAGGATCACCGCAAGATTGCCCAGAAGATGGGGCAGGGGGTGGGGAGGGTGAGAAGGGGAAGAGTGACCAAAGGCTTCTTCCTGAAAAAGGCTCCAAACTGCCACCTCAGCACCTTTGCTCCCACTTCCCTTCTGGAGTGGCAGCCCGGGAGCGGATATCTATAAATGAGCCCTTGGCCCAAGGCAGACAAGTGAGGGCCTCAGTCACAGTGGTGGCCCTCCCCACCCCCCAGATGCAGCCTTGGGGCCAGCCCCCTGCTGTGCGGACACACCCCCATGCATAGCTCATTGACTTTGCCCAAGGAAGCCAACGTCATACTTATTTACTCATGAGGCCACTGCCACTCAGAGAGGCTGATGTGACTTGCCAGGGGCTACCATCGAGCAGCAGGATGCATACTTTCCAAGGGCAAGGATAGATAAATGGTACTTTATGATGATCCACTTCCACTTAATTAAAAGTAATTAGCAAAGTATTAAATAGATATATTTATGTGAAACATGTTTTCTAATTCTCAATCGTGAAATATAATTCTTTCAGGGAAGAAATGTGAAGCTCATTTAATCCAACCCTTCCTTTTTGCAGAGGGGAGGACTGAGGCCTGGAGAGTGTGGTGACCATGGGGGAGCCACTGTCTGTCTCTCCCTGGGCTTCAGTTTCCCCGGCTGGCTGATGGAAAACAGGCCCCATCCTGCCAAGCCTTCAGGGCTTTCCCTGTCTTTGTCGGCACAACTCTTCCATCAGGACACAGCTCACCTCCTTCCCGTGCGAGGAGAAGAGCCGGTGTGCAGGCCAGGTGTGGGTCCAGTGGGTGTCCAGGTTGGGCAGCCCTGCCCTCCTTGGCTCAACACAGCCACCGGCCTGCCCAGCCTGGCCAGCCTGTGCTGTGCCACCCTCCCCAGCAGCCACACCCACCTGGTGGCTCCTCCCTTCCTCCAACAGCTCCTCTGGGAGCTGCCTCCCCCACCCTCCAGGCTCTTTTACCTGCAGCAGTCTTCTCCTGGGTCCACCTGCCTCCACCTCCCACCAGCGCCCCCCTCCAGCCTGGAGAGAATGTGCACCACGCTGGAAACTTCACACCCCGCCCTGGAAGAGGCAGCCTGTGCCCCAGAAAGAGTGAGCTTGGGTGTCAGACAGTTTAATCCTGACCCAGGAGGAAGCTCTCTGAGGCTGTTTCCTCACCTGTAAAATAGGGATGACAAGAAACCTCCAGGCGGGACTGCACTAAACCCATCACTGTGCCCCCTCTTCTCCTTGGTATATGCACAGCTTCTCTCTCCTGGGAGACTGTGGAGGCCTGGCAGGGTAACCTGAGGCTGGTCACTTGCCTTCTCTGATCTTCAGTGCTCTTTCTTGGCTGTGAAATGCCTTCCCAGAGCTGTCATAAAGCTCAGATGAGCTGATGGATGGATCAGTGCTTGCTAAATTCTGAGAGTGGAGCAGACACAAGTTATTATTAACACGTCAGTGGTGGTGATGGTGTTGACTCTTGTGATTCTGGGAGCAGAGGATGAGGAGGGCGTAAACACAATGACAGGTGCGTGCCCCGTCAGTCTGACCTGACAGACAAGCCCATGGGGATGGATCACCCGGAAGACCCCCTGAGGTGGGAGGGAGCTCAGGGGCAAAATGGGGGCTGGTCAGCAGCGTGGTGCTGTGGGGGCTGCAGGCTGTGCCCTGTCACAGGCCTCCGGACTGGGCACTGGCTGCCCGCGGCCTTCAGCCCTGGCTCGGCCACCAACACGCTGGCATTGGTCAGGTCCCATTCCCTGCCTGGTCCTCAGTTTCCTTATTATAAAATGGTCTTTTCCCCCATCTTTTGGAAGGACCACATGAGCTAATAGCTGTACCACTGCTTCATGAAGCATCAAGTGTAGGGTTACAGTTACTAATAATTTGTCTCCTTGGAGAGAGGACACAGGAGCGGTGCAGCAGAGTCCGGGAGGGGAGACGGGGTGGGGGCAGGGATGGGGGTGAGAGAGGGCTGGAGGTTGAAGGGGAGGATGGGGGGAGCACGAATCTGCCCCGGCTGGGGACAGATGGGAGCAAGAGCCCCAGCTCCCTGAAGACTTTGTGACACTGTCCCCTGGGCACGGAGAGGAGGCCTGTGCCCTGGCTTTTCCTCCAAAACTCCCATCAGGGAGGAAGGGGCCCTTGGAAGGACCGCTGTCAGGAGGCTGGAGTGGGCCAGAAAGAGCCATTGCCTGCCCCCCACTTCCTGTCCATTCCACCTCGCACATCTCTCAGACCCACACCCTTCTCGCCATCCTGCCGCTGCTGCCCTGATCTGGGCCGCCAGCATCTCTTGCCTTGGCCATTCTCAGCCTCCTCCCCATCTCCAGCCTCACCCCAGCCCACCATTCTGTGAGCTAGAGGAAACTTTCTAACCCTTAAGCCCGACCAGGCCCCTCTCTGCATAAAACCCTGCCCCGACTCACAGTGCCCCAAGATGAGCCATCTTCCTCAGCTGTGTCATGTGCAGGTCACATCTTCATTTGCAAGTGAGACATTACAGGGGCGATTAGGAGCAAGGCTCTGGGGCAGCAATGCTTGGGTGTGACTGTTGGCTCCTCCACTTGGTGGCTGTGTTACTTAATTCTTAATGTGCAGTATGTGTTTATTGTGGTAACATATACATAGCATAAAATTTGCCATCTTAACCATTTTTAAGTGCACAGCTCAGTGGCATTAAGTACATTCATACTGCTGTGCAACCACCCTCCGCCTCCAGACCTTTCTCATCTTTCCAAATTAAGACTCCGCACCCATGTGTTACCCAGTTCTTCATGCGTCCGTTTTCTCATCTGAAGGCCGGGGCTAGTGAATGGGTTGCTTTGCACAGTGCCTGGTAGGTGGGTAGCAGGTGTTCAACCATTACTATGTTTTCTTCTCTTGAGGAAACTGTTCTGGAACGTAAGTGCAGCAGCACTGCATGCAGGTGAGCTCTAGAAGCCTGCGGCCCGGCCGCTACTGCCCGGGATTCACTTCTGGGGCTAGGACATCTCGGACGACAGCTGCTGAGGAAACACGCCGTCTGCCTCATCTAGGAAGATAAGTCACTTCCTCCCCTGACGGGGTGATGAGGCCGGTGATGGGGAAGGCAGAGGCAGGGCGAGTGTGGGCAGCTGCTTCCCAGGCAGGTGCTTCTCAGGCCTCCACAGCGGCTCTAGTGAGAGCTCCATGGCCAGGAGGAATCTCTGTGGCATCGGCGCCAGGGTAGGACCCCCAGCTTGCCTCTGTTTTAACCCTCTTGGGGGTGGGGCGAAGCAGGCTGACTTGTTTGCATCAGTGCTGCTGATTCAGAGCATATTGGTTCACATTTTGCTTGTTTCTCTCCTTCCCATATTATGCTCTAAACCCCAGGTGGGGAACCTGCGGCCTTCAGGCCACATGTGGCCTTCTAGGTCCCTAAGTGCGGCCTTTTGACTGAATCCAAATTTTACAGAGCAAATTCATTTATTTTTATTGATACATTTTTGTTCATCTTTTATATTTTTATTTCATTTTTAAAATAAATGTATTTAAAATACCAAAGAATAAAATAAGTTTCAACAAAATAATCCTCCCAGATTGACCAGCACAATTAGAATACTAGTAAGCCATAAGGGCTAAATTGATGCCTGCTACACTCAGGATTTAGTTCTAACTTCCTCCACCTCACTGGTGCCACTACTGCACCAGGCTGGTTGGTGAGAGTTTATGGGAGTTGAGTATGCCAGTCTGTTATCTGCTTTTGATAATGGTACACTGTATTTCTGTCTGAAGTGGAATTTGTGAATAGCTGCACAGCTCGACAGTATTTTTTAAGTCTGTCTGCTTAATAGCCCATCATGTCAAAGAAGACCAAGAGAACACTGAAGGAAGAAAACATATTTTTTAATGAGGATTGGGAATTGCAATATTGTTTCTGCTAAAGGTAAGATGATTTGTGATACTGCAGTATCAACATTAAAGAAATTCAATGCTTATCAGCATTATAACACTCATAAGGACCACAGGTATTTTAAATTAGGGGGAGAGGTGCTAAAGTTTGCATTGCAGAAATTAAAAGATGAAAAGCAAAATCAACGACAATTATTTCAAACAGCACTAAGAACCTGGAAATAATGCCACTGAAACAACTTATAAAGTAGCTTACATATTCAAGAGAAAAACGGGAAGCCATTCAGTGATGTAGAAATTGTGAAAGAATGCATTGTCCCAGTTGTAGGATGCTTAGACCCAATAATGTTTCAAAGTACAAACAACTGCCTCTTTCAAGGAGAGCTATAATTGATTGGCAGCATGAATTACCCTTCAACTTAACAGAACAACTTCATGCAATACTTCGAAAGGAAAATATATATTATTCAATCACCTTGGATGAATCAACTGATACTACTGACTCAGTGTAGGTTTTATACTTCATTCAGGTCATAACAGAAGATTTTCTTTGCTAGGAAGAGTTGCTTGCTTTGGGCACTCTTGCAAATAGAACATGGGGAATAGTCTTCAACAGCTTTCAAGATAAATGTTGTGAAGTTGGACTGAATTTGGTAAATTTAGTGAGCGTATGTACAGACAGTGCATCTTCTATGACAAGAAAACATGAAGGGTTTATTGCATAGATAAAAAAATTATTAACAGATGCAGATGCTCTCATTTCTTTTCATTGTATCTTGCATCAACAAAATCTCTATGCTAAAGTATTTTAAGTAACACTTTGCAACAAGTTATAAGTATTGTTAACTATATTCCTGCAAATGTAACACAGCATCATCAGTTGCATGATATGCTAAAGTTGAGCTATGAGGTATTTAGTGTGGATTTGCCATATCATTCTAAAATGTGTTGGCTATCACAAGGACAGGTGTTAGCCAAAATTTTATCTCTGCAAGAACAGATAGTTAAATTTTATGAAGAACAGAATCAGCAATGTGAATTATTGAAAGATTAACTATAAGAATGCAACATTTCTGTACAATATCATATCAAATCAAAGTGACTTGAATATTTCTTTGCAAGGTAAAACTAAATATATGATATGTGACAAAAAAATCCAAGCATTTCAAAAAAAGCTATCTTTTTGCAAAAGATTTCTCCTTCTAAATGAAACTTTGGATGAATATTTTCCCCAGTTAGCAAAGGTCATTGATGAGTAGGATGATGTATGTGGTTCATTTGAAGAATACGCATGTGTTATAGACCTATTAATTGGAGAATACAATGAAAGCTTCATTGACTTTGAGAATCATGACATCACACTCAAATTAGCATTTGAGCCTCACCTAGTTGACACTATCAAGGCACCTAAACAATGACAGATGGAATTGATTGAGCGCTCAGTAAATGACCTTTTAAAGCCTCGGTTTCCTCTATAAAATGGATGCAACAGTTACGACTGACGTTCATTACATGCCAAGTGCTGTTCTAGCATTTCACTTGTATCACCTCAGGGGATATTCCCAACAATGTGTTATAAACCCCTATTTACAGAGAAGGGGCTGAGCACAGGGAAGTTAAGAGACTTATTCAAGGGTACACAGCCAGTAAGAGGCAGACCAGGATCTTAACCTAGATCTGATCCCAGAGTCCAAGTCCCTAACCATGGAACTTATCTGTCTGTCTCAAAGTGCTATTCTGGGGGTGCATTCATTATCCACTGGCCCCTGAGCCATGGGGTTGAGTACAGAGTCTGTACTGAGCTATTGCGTTTCACTGGGTTCCAGGCCTGTTCTACTGATGGCCATCTGGGTGACCTTGGGCATGTTACTTTCCTTGTCAAATCTCAGGTTTCCTTCCTACAACAAGAAGAGCTTGAATCCCAGCTGGTGACCCCTAGATCACCGCTCCAGCCCAGACCCCCTCCTGAGCTCCTCATGTCTACCTGTTCCTACCCCAGCCCTACCTGGGCACCTCAGGCTCTGCAAAGAGCTCATTGTTTTCCTGGAATCCTGCCCCCAGCTGCTCAGAGCCAGCCCACCCCTGCCCCTCCCCACAGCCGTGAGGCAGCCCTGCCTTCACAGTTCAGAGCCCACTCCTCATTCCTCATTTCCTCCTTCTAATCCACCCTGCACATCCTACAGGAATCATCTTTCCAAACTCTAATCTTTCTGGGCCCCGTCCTTCTCCTCAGAGCCAAGTTTAGCTCTTAGCCTAACATTTGATGCTCACCACCACACACCTGTAACCCACCAGCCTCACCCACCCACCCCCACCCACCCGCACACGCTTTTGTCCTGGTGCCTGCTGTGTGCACTTCCCTCTGGTCAAATGCCCTTCCTGCATTTTTCTGCATTGGACTAAGAATGGGGGCAACCCAGGGTGACCTGACACAGGACCAGCACAATCCTAAGAGAGACAGAGTGGAAGAGTCTCAGCCTTCCCAGGGTGAAAAACCTCAGCAGTGAAGACATCCTGCAGGTGGCCTCTCCCTGGCTGTGGTGGCGATGGCACCACGGCACGTCATGGTTTCAAAGTTCTCTCACAAAGAGTGACTCACTAAACCCTCACTTGAGCCAATATTGCTGATACTATTACCCCCATTCAGAAAGGGAAACAGAGGCAGAGAGAAGTGAAGTCACCCTCCCCCCACCCACATACAAGGACACACAGCTGGTGAGTGATGGAGCTGGGAGTAGAGCCCCCAAAGCTGATGCCCTTGCCCTCGGGCCACATTGCCCCCTGGTGGCAGTGAGGATGGTGACGGTGATGAGAATAGGAGAACGCTGACAGCCCCCACACTGGGCGCTGATTCCGGACTCTCCTCCCAAGAGCTCTAAGAGCCTTCTGCACATGGTGGGGAAGGCAGCCCAGGTTCTCCCTGGATGTATTTATAACTTCCCTTTCTTCTTGGCACTTTCCTTTTCCAGCCTCTCGCGTCTGTCGGAGCCTCGCGTGGGTGGGAGTGAGGAGCAGTGGGGTGAGACAGGGCCCAGGAAGGGGCACAGGCAGCTGGCCTCCTGTTTCCTGGGAACGTCAGCTTTAGAATGTTCCTGAGATCCACGGGCTCCTCCTGGAGACATTTCTGGACTTCACTTTCTGAGAAGGGAGAGAGTGTGTGGACCTCCCCACCGTCCCAGGAGGGAGGACAGCAAGCCCTGCAATTTGGGTGGAAAACGTTTATGACACCTGCTCACCCCCTGATCTCTTCTCAACCTGCCCAGACCAGCGCAGAGCGTGTGCTCAAGAAATATTTACTTGAGGAACAAACCCCTGTTTTACAGAAGAGGAAGCATTCTCAGCGAGCTGAATACCAGGCTTGAATCCCAATCAGCACGAAGATCTGAGCGCTTACCCACTGGACTGCCTGCCAGTCCCGTTCGATGTCGGACACACACTCCAATAATCTCAGCATCTTCACAAAATCCTCCTACCACTCTGGTGCTTAAATGAGGCTTGCCCTGCCCAACATGCAAAATCTGTAGACTTACCTTTGGTTTTTTTGTGTGTGTTTGTTTTAGAGACATGGTCTTGCTCTATTGCCCAGGCTTGGGTGCAGTGGCACAATCAGAGCTCACTGCAGCATTGAACTCCTGGGCTCAAGCGATCCTCCTGCCTCAGCCTCCCAAGTAGCTGAGACCACAGGTGTGAGCCACTGTGTCCCACCTGAAAACTTACCTTTACCTCACTCTTTTCTCTCTTTTTTTACCCCCTTTGCTCCCACCTGATGCCTCAGGAGCCCAGATCCTGGGTTCAGAAGCTCTTCTCCCCCTCTGTCGAACACCCTCGTCTTCTCCATTCCTTCATCCTCTCACTCTCTGCTGGCTGCTTCCCACCAACGAATGGTGCGAGATGTGCTCAGTTATCTCCAATTTTAAAAACACAACAAGACTCTCCCTTACCTCTTGTTATGGTCTGAATGTTTGCATCCCCCCAAAATTCGTATGCTAAAACCTACCATCCCAGGTGATGATATTAGGTGGTGGAGCCTTTGGGAAGTGGTTAGGTCATGAGAGCAGAGCCCTCATGAATGGGATTCACGTCCTGATAAAAGTGACCTGAGGGAGCTTTTTGGCCCCTTTTGCTATGTGAGGACACAGCTAGAGGGCGTCATCTGTGAAGCAGAGAGGAGCCCTCACCAGACACTGAATCTGCTAGCTCCTTGATCTTGGACTTCCCAGCCTTCAGAACTGTGAGCAATACATTCCTGCTATTTATAAATCACCCCATTTAAAGTGTTTTGTTCTAGCAGCCTGAATGGACTAAGACATCTCTCATTGGCCTCCAACTATCCACTTCTCTTTATAGCCAAGCATCTTGAAGATGTCACCTACTGTCTCTCCTTTAACTCACTCCAAGCCTTCCACACCCACTGTTCCACTGGACCTGTCCACACCGAGGGCACCAGTGGCCTCCTCCTTGGTGGACCCCACAGACACTCTTCATTCAGTTCTTGTCCTCTGGACCATCAGTAGCATTTGGTGCTGCTGACCACAGCTGCCCCTTGGAGCTCCTCTGTGATATCATACTCTCCTCGCTTTGTTTCTCCCTCTCTGGCCATTGTTTCTCAGTGTCGTTTCCAGACACGTCATGTTCTGCCTCAATCTCATATTGCTGTCCCCCAGGGTTCTGTTCTTCTTATGCTACACTCCCTCCCTAGGTGGTTTATTCACTACCATGTGCATATACTTCCCCAGTCTTTGTCTGCAACTCAGCTGTCTTTCCTGAGCTCCAGGCAGACCCTCAAATATCTGCTGAACATCCCAATGTGGATGTCCCACAGGTTCCTCAAATGCAACATGTGCAATGCTGAACTCAACTGTCTTCCTCCAAAACCTTCTTCCCACCTGCGCTGCCCACCACCCACCACCGTGTTCTCCATCTCAGTCAATGTCACCACCATCTGTCTTGTCACCACGCCAGAATACTGGGCATCATCTAGGACTCTTCTGTAATCAGTTATCAAATTCTGACTCTTCCACCTCTTGAAGAGTCCCCTGATTCTTGATAGTTAAAAGGCATGGACTTTGGAGATAGATTGACTTTAACACTGATTCACTGTTGGCCCAGAGGAAGGACCAAAGCAGACTTAGTTTCTTAACTTCTCTGAGCCTCCTCATCTATAAAACAAAGGTAATAAAAATTACCACTCAAATTAAATGAAGTGTGTGACTACTGGGGCACAGTCATTAGCACAGGTGAGCACTCAATAAAGGGGACAGCCATTACCTGTTACATTTATCATTAATACTCCTCCCTGTTCCTCTCCTGGTCACCTTGCCTCTGGTCTCTCCCGCCCTAATCCATTCTCCTTTCTGCAGCAGGGATGATCTTTCTGATACATGGAGCTGACTGTGTTGGTCACCTGTCTGAAGGCTGGTTCTGACTTTCCCACATCCTCATGCTGAGTTCTTATTCCTTGGCCTGGAATTCAAGACTCTTCTCCCTCTGGCCCCTCCCATCCCTCCCCCTTTAGCCTCCCAATCTCCCCTCTGTACTGTACCCCAAACAAGCTTCTGTCTGCCCCTCTATCACACCTCCTGCTTTTTCACCCCTTCTTGACTTTGTTTACCTTTCCTTATTGGCCTGCATGCTTCTCCTCTGCCTGTAATTCATGACCCACCTGACAGATGTCTTCCACGTGAAAGCCTGCAGCGTTTCCTCCTCTGGGCCCTTCAAGTCTATGGCAGCACAGACCATGGTGGATATCATGGCCAGTTGTTTGACTGGCTACCCCACTAGACTGTGTCAGTTCACTGTGACCATGCGCCCAGCACAAAGCAGCTTCAGTTAATGAGAAATAATGGATGAGCTTTAGCCACCTGAATCTTTCGAATGGCAGCAGTGGCAGCCAGGGCTGGCCAATCCAGGTGAGAGAAAGAGCACCTGGGGCTGGAGGAAGATGGAGTCACAAAGGCTCCCTGCAGGAGGTTGGACTTAGAATTATAGGGCACCTAAGGAAGGAGTGAGAGGGAGCAAGGGAAGGCAAGAGCGTGAGAGCAGATGAGTGAGCGAGGGAGAGTGAAGACTTGGGAGACAGTGGTTCTCTGCTCTGTCACACTTGTTCCTCCAGTTTCAATGCACTCAAAGGGTCCCACCGGCCAGTAGCACAAGCACTTTACATTTATTATACATAGAGAGTTTTCACAAACTTACTCATTTGTGTCATTGGTTGGTGCAGAGCCTGGTATGAAAGTTAGCAAATCTAAGACTTCAGATCCTGCCTTGTCCTTGGATTGCCATGTGGCTTGGGGCCTTGGTTTCCTCATCTGTCACACAGGGATGTCGGTCATTGCTCAACAAGTGGGAAGGTCCCCACAGACCATAAAGTTCTGTGTCCCAGTGGGGACTATTAATCTTGTTGTTCTACATATCAGCAAAGCTCACCTGGGAGTCCCCAGGATCATGTCACTCAGGGACCCAGTAAACAGAGGCCTCTGGGAGTTGAGGCCCCAGAAGCTTAGAAAGGGGTAGAGCTTAGGGGTTTAAGGCAACTGGGCTCAGCCCAACCTGGTCTGTGCCGCTGAGGCGGCGCTGGCTTGGGGAGAGGAAGGAGCAGCTGGCATGGCCTGAATGGGGCAGGTGAGCCGGGCTGACCTGCAGAAGTCTTGTGCGTGAAGGCAAGAAGCCCAGAGCCACTCATAGCCCAAGGAGGGGCCAGGGTTTGGGAGGACAGGGTTTTGGGAGGCAGGAAATTAGGGACCCTCACCCAGCTATGAGAGGGGCTCTAAGAGAAGAGAGCTGGGCCAAACTGTCTAGGAGATAGCATTCCGGGCTGGCTGGCCCTGCTGCTGATTTGCCCTCTGTGTGACTTTGGCCAGGTGGGAGCCCTCTCTGGGCCTGCTCCTCCCTATCAACAACAACAAAGGAGCTGGGCCAGAAGCTGTTTACGGAGTTCAGTGTCATCTGATTCTGTAGCAGCACTGGAGAGACAGCCCTGAGGTTGTCAGGACAGCCACAGTCCCTGACTCTCTGCCATGCTGGTTTTATAGGGGAGAGGGCAGAACAAATCCCTGGCCCTGAGGAACCCCCAGGCTAGTCAGGGAAACTGACACACACGTGGGCAACTCCCAGAATTCCCTGGGCTGCCGGACAGGCAAGCTCCAGGGACCATGCTATGGTAGACCCGTAGGACCCAGGGCAGGGGGCAGGCATCTGGCTTCTGGTGGAGCTCTGCCACCGACTCTCTGTGTGACCTTGACCAAGTCGCTCCCCTCTCTGAGCTTTCTTATTTGAAAAATGGTGACTGGATGACATGGCTTGCTTCTCGGGACCCTCCCGCTCTGATGTTCCTTGACTGCCCAGCAAACCTCGTACCTCCAGCCTTCCCGGGTCCCAGGCAGGGATGGAAACAACCTTTCAGAATTGCAGCAACTTTCAGGGAAATGATGTTTGTATCAATTTAGGTGTGAAAATAAAAGAAAATAAAAATCCCTGCTGACTGGTTCATCATGAAAAGAAGTTCAGCTTAACCATGCAACTCATTCATTCATTAATTCATTTGTTCAAAAACATTTATTGGGGGTTATTATGAGCCCGTTTCCGCCAGGTAGACAACATATACACTCAGGACATGGGGCCTGGCTGTCAGGAGCTTTTTTCACAAAGATGTGCCCAGTCCTTCTCTTCCTTAAATCATTTCTTGAAAACAGCATTTTCCTACCATTTAGAGTCTCCATTTAGTCATCAGTATATCTGAAACTCTTAAAAAATGCCCTCAGAACAAAATGGAAATTTATAGTTGTCTCTGACATCAGCTTAAGAAACAGAGAGGAAAATAAAACCTTTCGCTTATTTTTTTCCCAGGTGGAAACCAGAGCTTCCCCATTCTCTAGGTGGCCCAGGTAGGACAAGCCCAGGCCAGAGCCATGAGGCCTGGTTTCCAGGACGAACCCTGACACTGACTTGCTTTGACACAGGGCTGATCCGCCACCCCAGCCCTGCCGCAGCCTGATTTCTTCATCTGGGAGGAAAGAACAGGGACACAACTATCTGCAGGGCCATTTCCACTCTTAAATATTCTGTGACATGAGAAAGATTTTGTTAGCAGAGGGAGCAGCTGGAGGCGGTTTTGGGAAAACCAAGTGGAAGTGCTCGAGGCATCTCTGGGTGGAAGAGGCAGTGATCTGGATGTCAGCAGACCCTGCCCCTGGATGGCTCAGCTAGCGGGAAAAGCCCAAGGTGAAGGGCAATATCTTCCCTGGGCTCAATTCTGTGGGTTGAAAGGTCTCACTTCAGGGGTCTCGGGGCTGCCTGAAAGCCCCATAAACTTCTTCAAAAGCCTCCAGGGAAGGGAGTTACTTTCTGTAGCACTTGGTCCTCTCTCATGTCACTGATTTTTCAGACTTTTCAGTTCTCTGTGGCGCCCTCTGAACTGAGGCCAAGGAAGGAAGGCTCCTGGGCAGCGAGCATGAAATGGCCAACAGTGACACCTGCTGAGCTGCGGCAGCCGGGAGGAGGGAAGACACAGAGTGCCCTGGAAGCACCGTGGGGTGTGTCTTTTCTTAATGGGGTAGAAATGATTTTCTTTCTTCTTCTTTTTAAATTTATTTATTTCTTTTCTTTTTTTTTAATTTCAGAATATCATTTTCAACTTGGATTCCATTTTGGAAATAATTCCTACTGTCAAAGGCATATACATTGTCTCTGTCCGCTCAGGGTGACCAACAGTCTGGGAAACTGAGGGATTTCCCAGGACCTGGGACTTCCAGTGCTAAAACCAGTGCAGTTCTGGACAGATGAGGATGGTTGGTCACTGTGATATGACAAAGAAACAGGATATTAAGACAGGTCACAGGGCACGCAGGGTAGGCTGAAACAGACAGAGAGAGCCCCGGCACAGGCACGCAGAAAAGGAAGCCATTCCTGGGGTAAGCAGACAGCATTCTGCAGTGCTCCTTGGAGGAAGCAGCTACAGAGAAAGATGTCACAGAAAGGGAATTCTCAAGTGAACAGAAATGCAGAGACAAAGGGCACTGACGCAGGCATAACAGCCAGATGGAGTGAGATGAGAACGGGGCAGGCTGTAGGAGGAAAGGAAGTGGATCCAGAGCAGAACAGAAGAAGTTCTTTCAGCCATCCTGGAGCTGAGCTCATGAGCTAGGAGTCTTTAACAGAGGCTGTTGACAATCCTGTAGGCTCAGAGGTTCATGATTAGAGCCAAGGGAAGCAGAGTGACTACATAGTTTTCACTCCAGGGTTTAGCTTCACTCACCCTCAGCCAGTGATTCTGCTGTCTGTCTTCACAGGGCCACGTTAGAGAGCCCCACTCAGGAACTGTCGTGTAGACACATCTGGACGGGATGGGCTTATGTCAAATGACTGCAGTCAAGATTCTGGTGCTTACAGTGAGCAAAATCTGGTAAGTAGGTCATCAACATTACCATACCTAGAATGTTCCTTCACCTGTGGTTTTAGGAACTAGGCTAAAAAGTCAGACATCCTTAAAGGAGCTGCTTAAACTAATAAAAGAGCTACCTGGCTTTTTATTTGGCATTTGAACATAAATGGATACTTCTCAAGACTTTTTTTCTCAGATAGATTAAATTTTCCCTCCAACATTGCAATCTTGTTGATGTGGTTTATGTATGTCTTTTTTTTTTTTTTAGAACCAATGGAACTAGGGTTAGAAGGTTGCTTAAAGGTTTTTGGTCTAGCTCCTATCTAAGTACTAAATCTCCCCTGTAGCATTCCAGCATAAAAGACCTCAGCCTTGCATACCTCTAATTACATGGCACTCACTAATATTCAAGCCTGCTTTTGCATAATGGGACAGTGCTGATTGTAAGAGACTTCTTCCATATGTGGGGCTGAACTCTGGGCCCCTGACACTGCTAACACGGGCCCAATTCTTTCTAAGTGTTGTTCCTTCCCTTCAACAACCCTGTAGGTGTTGGTGGACACCTCTCTTCTCCACCAAACAGGACCAGCTCTTTCAACCATTACTATTAGACACCTCACTGTTCCAATCATCTTAATTGTGCAATAAAATTCCTGCCATACAAAAAGTGTTGGGATTGAGATCAGTGGTTAGAAAGAAAAAGATAATGCATGTTCTGGTTAATGTCTCATTGGTTGCCCTGGTTTCCAGATGAGTCCTGATGTTCCCAGTGTGTGTTTGCAGACATCCAACTCTGACTCACTATGGAAAGCACAACGTGTAATGGATCAGAGGACTCTTCACCCATCTTCTACCTGGTGGGCATCCCGTCTCTGCCCGAGTCCCTCTTCCTCCCTGTCTTCTTGGTTTTCTTCTTAATCTACCTGTTCATCCTGGTGGGTAATGCCCTGATCCTGGTGGCTGTGGTGGCAGATCCCAGGCTCCACCAGCCCATGTACTTCTTTCTGATCAATCTCTCAGCCCTGGACATCCTCTCCACCACAACCACTGTCCCCAAGATGCTGTCCCTATTCCTACTGGGAGACCGCTTCGTCAGCTTCCCTGCCTGCTTCCTGCAGATGTACCTGTTCCATGGTCTCAACTGCTCTGAAGCCTTCATCCTGGTGGTCATGGCCTATGACCGCTATGTGGCTAT
>VBSM01001265.1:38744394-38765343 GCA_008086735.1 Cheirogaleus medius | reverse complement strand
CCCTCTCATCTACACTCTGAGGAACAAGGATGTCAAAGCAGCCATCACCAAGATCGCATGTCCCCAAGACCCAGGGCATTCTGGGAGCCCTTGATCCTTAGGTGTAGCTAATACTGCTCCAAGGATACCAGTTCTTGAAGAACAGAGAACACCATCAAAAAAGTTTTTTGAAGGAAGAATGGCTTACAGCAGTACCAAAAATATACCACTGGGGCTTCCATATCCACTAACTAGAGGCTAGGTTATAAAATCAACTCTTGTGTGGAAAGAAATAAAAATATCAGATAAAATATAAAACAAATATTCTTAAAAGCATCAGAAAAAATTCAATATAATCAGGCTAAAATGGTAATAAAGATCAGAATACAAAGAGGTAAGTTATTAAGACATGGATAGACATATAGATCAATGAAACAGGATACACAGCCCAGAAATAAACTCATAAGTATACAGATAATTCAATATATGAAGGAAATGACACTTCAGATCAGTATGGAAGATGGACATATAATAAACGGTACTGAGACTATCTGATATCCATAAGTCAAACAATTGAATTTGTCCATACCCCAAGGAAACAAAAAAACCAACCCCATTAAAGTCCTCAATGTGAAAGGCAAAACTATAAAATTATATAGAAGACTATAGTCCTGAATTTGGAATGGGGAAATATTTCTTAAACAAGATTTAAAAATTCTAAGCCTAAAAGAAAAATAGTATAACGTTGACTGCTTTGGATAATGATGGCTACTTTGACATCCTTGTTTGTAACTTTTCTCTCATTTAAAACATAGAATCTCTATTTGTCAAAAGACACCAAAAGAGAGTGGAAGGCTAGCCACGAGTTGATAAGTTATTTGCAATTCATACAACCAACTGAAGGATCCAGGAGTCAGATCAGTAAGAAAAAGATAGTCAAGCCATTAGAAAAATCAGCAAAGTACTTCACAAGAGAGAATGTCCAATAAATATAAGAAAAAGTGCTCAACCTTCTTAGTAATAGAAGAGCAAATTACGACAATAAGTAGATGCCACTAGAAACTAATGGGCTAAAATATAGAAGCATGATAATGCCACAGTTGGTGAGGATTTGGGCCAATGGAGCCCTCAAACGTTGATAGTGAGAGTGCTAATTGGTACAACCACTTCGGAAAACACTTTATCACTTTATCCTATGATGTTGAAGACATGTACTCCATGATCCAACACAGCAGCATTCTCTAATTGGTGAAATGTTCATAAACTGTAACACTATATGCCAATACAAGGGAAGGAATTACATAGATGTGTAACAACACGGAGAAATCTCACACAGTGTTGAGCAAATGAATCAGGACTGGAAAGGATACATACAGTAATATGATTACAGTTTTATAAAGTTTAAAAACAAAACTAAACTATGTTATTTTATCAACACATATAGCAGTCGCAAGCTGCGAATAAAAGAGAATACTGACAATGAAAATGAGAATCATGGCTACTGCTGTAGCAGTGGGAGGGGCTGCACCCAGGGAGGGGTACTGGAGGCCATGAGCTGTTGTCAATGTTTCATTCTCTCCTGGTGATGATGACATGGGGGTTGGCTTTAAAATGAGACTGTATAATAGGTTTCATACAGTTTTGTTCTTTATGAACATATATTTCATAACAAACTCTTATAAGGTGTCATTCCACTGGGCAGAGGCTGTAATGGTCATTCTCAACATTTGGTCCAAGTCCTCGCATGGGTGCAATGGAGGGTGGTGATGTTCACATTCACAGTAAGTGTCAAGCTGCTCAGTGTCATTTTTCCCATGAGTTCACTCATTCAAGAAGCCTTTACTGAGCATTCGGGAGGCGCTATCCCATGAGGAGAATCTGGAGACACAGAGATATATCGGGACAGTTGCTGCCCTCAAGATGCGCACGATCTAGTGAGGGAGACAGATGTGGGTGCAAATAGCCTCGTGTGGGAGGTGCTGTTTCAGAGGGAAGGCCGGGGGTGGTGGGAGCACAGAGGGTGATGCTCAATCCAAGGTAAACATGCCTCCCACGGATGTCTTTAACCCATGGCACCTGCTACTGCTTCTTTGTGCGTCCTCATGGCATTAACGATATGGCAAATGTGGGCTGATTAAACAGAAGCAGCCCTGAGCTGCTCCCGTGGGGGAGGGGAGGTTTTATTCCAGCTCTACCAGGATGCAGGGTGGCCTCCGTGCTGCTGCCTATTAGGAAAGACTGATTTTTAGCCTGGACTGCTCCCACCAAGAAATGGAGTTTTCGCTCAGTTAAATCCAAAGGACTTTACCACTCAGTTCCCTCTAGGAATCAGACAGGTGAAAAGGGAACCAGGTGAGACCAGGGATGGGCAGAACGACAGTGCCCCCCAAACTGGCAGAGCAGAAAACTAATCTGAGAAAAGAGGATGGAGCAGGCAGGGGCGTTTTTCTCCTATATCTTAGAGGGAAGAAAATAGTCCTTAGCAAACTGTAAGAAAGACGCAGCACTTAAGCAGAACTTTGAGCAAGGGCATTAGCAGAGAGTGAGAATTTCAGCAAATAATAATGAGCACCTTCACATATAATTTTTAAAGTTACAATTATAACAATTTTAAGTCAAAATTACAAACCAAGGCATTTTTAGTGAAATCCAGCCTCCATTCCTGCTCCCTCTTGCCTGTTGCATTCCCTTTAAATGAATCATTTTCATTCATTTTAAATTTTTTCTTTCCATTTTTAATAAATGCAAACATATATTTACACATATATGCACATATAGATGATATATAAATGTGGCTATATTACACACATGACTATATAGGTATATTTCCACTTTTTCTTAGAGAAATGGTAGCATGCTATAGTACTGTTGTGCACTTTGATTTTTAAAACTTAATCAGCAGTACATAGAGATAAAATTTTTGTTTCAGATGGGAAAAATAACAACATATTTGTACACTGTTGGGAATAATTCAGTAGAGAGCAAAATTTGGTGGTGGAGGCGAGACGGGAGAATGGTTGGCGGGACTGGCTAGGAGCACAAAGAGTTCATCGGTGATCCTGGGCAGGAAGGCGGAGTACCTGGGTGCAGAGGCTGGTCGGTGGGTGGCTGTGGGATCGAGTCTGTGGGAGTTCCCACCTGACTGCTGGAGCGGAAAGGGGAAGACACATGGGTGGGTTGAGGAGAGGAGAGAAAGCGTGAAAAAGTCACCTAGCAGAGATGGGAGAGCAGGGCAGGGACTTACAGGATGCGCCTGGCAGCAGCAAGTCCCACCTGAGTTAGGTTTGCTGTCTGAGGAGGCCTCTCACATTAAACTCAGAAGAGGCACACTTATGTCAGGAAAACACTTTAATAAAATTGATCTCATTTTTACCTCAGAGTGCAGTACTCATCCTGAGTCATAGCTTGTTTGAATAATGGTCCTAATTTTACTGATTCTCTCCAGTGGGGATTTTTTTTTTTTAAAACCAAACATTGGGATAATTACATAAGCCAATTTGTTCTATAGGCAGCAATGATCTGATTTTTTTAAAACTAATCATTTACCTGTTGTCACAAATGGCTACCTGAACTTCTTGGTAAAGAAAATTAAAACTGTCAGCTAAATGACATAAGGTGTCATTCAGATATTAAGTACGTATATCATAAGCTGATTTTGTGCTATATTTTATACCTCCATGTGGCTGGGAGGAGGAGGAAGAAGAAAGATAAAAAGGTGAATTCTAAGATTGAAAAAGCTTGTTTAAAACACCTCTAAACTCAAATAAAACATTAAGCTCTAAAACTAACTTCAATTATCACTTGCACATAGTGATACTTATGTAGTCATTTTGCAGTCATGAGACCATGCTTCCATTACAAGAATGATATTTATTTCTTCTGCATTAATTTAATGCAGTGTTGATGGTAAATAAAATACTAAATTCTTATTCTGTGCTTTCTGTTTATATTTCAAATAGCATGATCCAGTGTAATTCCTTTTATCCTCTCCTTATGTTTTCTTCAAAATATATTCCCAAAATTACCTTTCTCAACTTTATCTAGTTTCACTTTCACCTTTCAAAACTTTATTTTTTCTTAACTAGGTTTTTTTTGGTTCTAAGCAATATGTTTTAAATAAACTGTCCACTTTTTCTATGCTATCTTTAAAATGACAAAAGCTCTATCACTGAATGCTACGTCCACATATATATGTAAATTAAACAAAACACTTATAAATAACCAATGGGTCAGAGAAGAAATAACAAGGGAAATTAGAAAATATTTTGAGATGAATGGAAACAAAAACACAACAAACCAAGATTTATGGGATGCAGCTAACGCAGTGCAGAGAGGGAAATTTATAGCTGCAAATCACCTGCATTACAAAGTAGAAAAATCTCAAATCAATAACCTAACTTTTTACCTTTAGAAATTAGAAAAGAAGAGCAAACTAAACTCAAACAAGCAGTCAGCATGAAATAATAAAGATTAGAGCAGAAATAAATGAAATAGAGAATAGAAAAACAATAGAGAAAATCAACAAAACCAAAGTTGGTTTATTTGAATGTATCAACAAAATTGGTAAACATTTAGCTAGACTGATCAAGAAAAAAAAAAAAAAGAAAGAAGACTCCATTTACTAAAATTGGAAAATAAAAGGAGGATATCACTAACAACCATACAGAAGTAAATAAGAAATGTTAAAGGAAGAGACTACCACTCAATATCTGAAACAAAGGCTGACTTTATCGCTAGCTTAAGCACGGGAATGCTATGGTTAATGGCACAGTCTGTTTCTGAGCAACACAGGGAGCTGGAGTTGTCATAGAACAATTAAATAGTTTTAAAATAAGTTCTGATAATTATTTATTACCATGAATATAGAATTACCATTTATCTTCAGAAGTATAAGAACTGTTATATTCTCAGAGGTAATAAAATAAATCATATTTCGTCCCATAATGTTATAATAGTCTTAGAATGTTGGCTTTGTACAAAGAAATCTCAGCCAACAGTTTTACACTTCTATTTTGGTTCATTTTTTGAAGAAAAACAAAACAAGATAAAATAAGAAACCTACGAGGAATCTAAATCTTGGTTTTTGTTTGTTGTCTCCTACTTACTGCAATTCTCTAAGCTGTTGCACTCCATGTGGGTTCTTTTGGCTCAAGAACCCAAGTCGTGTCATCAGTTTTATCCATAACATCCCCAAAGCCTTTAGTCCTTCTTCTGCTGCCAAAAGATGGCTTTCTAAGGTTTATTAAGGATCTCTGTAGTATCTGAGAAACAGAAAACAGAACAAAAAAAATCCATCTACCAATCTGGTAATCCTGCAAGATTCTTTGCCTTTAATTTAAGAGTGGTTCATCTTCTCCCCCAGAAACATCTTCAGCATTTATCTTCATGGCCCGGAAGCAAAAAGCCACATACACAAATTTATCCCAAACCAAAATTCCTCTCTTTGATAAGGAGTGAGTAGATCTGGGCAGAAAGAAATGACATATATATATTCTTGCTTGTTATTCAAAGAAACTTTCAAAACCATCTTCACCTCCATCATGGAGTTCATTAGATCAGGAGAGGGCAGCACCCTCTGTTGTACCATTTATTTGGTTTCCACTGTGCCCTGTACTCAGCTGCCAAGGACTTGGTAATCTTAAATCTGCAGTTGTAAATCTACAGTCAGTGGAGGGCTATTAAGGAAGTCTCTCCTATAGGCTGAAAAGAGCCCCTCGTGTGGTTTTTCCCTGGTTCTGCAGAAGCATCAGGCCCTGGTGTAACCGGGTCATCTCAGTCATCACTGTGCCTCAGTGTTCTCAGCGCCTCTAGGTTTGAAGCTGGGATAGTCTCTGCACATGCACACCCTATTCCATTTGCAAATGTGCTGGCTGCTTGGCCCAGAAGTTCTACTTCTATGAATCTGTCCATCTCAGAGAAATACTTGGGCACATGTGCCCCAAAATACATGTTAAAAGGATATTAATTGCGATATTGTTCAGAATAGCAATAATTGGATACAACTGTAACATGCATATACAGATGAGTTACTAGAAAAATGTCATATCCATCCTACAAAATACCAAATATCAGATAAAAAGAATGAAGTAGATCAGATATAGAAAGATTCTAAGACTTATTATTAAGTTAAAATATTTTACACAATAAGTACAGAATGATTCAATTTATGATAAAAGAAAAACAAACCCATACACATGCGCATGCACACACACACACACATACATACACTCTTGGAAAAGTGGAAGAACACCAACTCAGTAATAATGATTTCCTCTGGGGCAAGGAGGGAAAATATGGGGAAGAATTGGTATGAGGAGAACTTTCACTTTCTACTCAATAAAGCTCTCTATTGATTAAAATGTTTTACAATGAGGATCTATCTATGGTAAAATTTTTAAAATTGTTTAAATTTCATATGTATTAGTGAGAGTGACAGAATCTGAAACAGAGAGCACTGGAGCCAAAGGGTGAAGCAGGAAGGATCTGTGACTCTTGACTATGTCCTGCCTGGGGCTGGCACAGACTTCCACCCCCACGCTCTTTCCACAAAACCTTTTTGCAAGTCCTCACTGGACAACAGCAATAGTATATCACCTTCAGGCGACAGGGCTTTACTACTTTAGTTCAATAAAATAGTATCTCTCACTTACTGAATGCTTGATAAGCAACAGAACCTGTGCTAAGCGCCTGAGCCTGCCCAGCGTCCCCTGAGAGAGGGGGTGCTGTTATGCCCTTTCTACAGACGAGGACACGAAGGTCCGGTGAGATTAAGGGATTTGTCCAAGGTGATATTACTGGGAAGTACTCGGGTCTCAGCTATTAGATGATAAGTTGCTGAACCACTGAACCAGAATTGGAGATTGGGTACAAATCCCAGCTCTGCCACCAGCCACTCATGTGACTTTGGGCAAGTCACTTCACTTTTCTAGATCTTAATTTCCTCAAACGTAAAGTAGTGAGAACACTCCTGACTCTGCCTGTCTTCCCTGGGTGCTGTGAGGACCAGATGGGAAAACAGGAATAAAACTGCTCCACTGGAGGCAAAGTTCTGGGACCCATGAGGGTTGCTAACGATGCTGTTTTCACTATCAGCGAAGCCCAGAGCCAAGTCCCCCAATGCACCCTAGGAAGTTGTTCCTGTGGTCCCATAGGAAAGCCAACCTGAGGGAGATGGCCCCAGCAGGCCTGGCTGCAGGGAGGGGCCGGAGGGTTTAATGGGCCACAGCTCAGCTCCTGACTCTCCCACCAAGGCCAAATGTGACAACGCCACAAAGACACCAAGGTGGACCAGGCTTGGCAGGTGAGCTGGGCTGGGGATGGAGTGCCCAGAATAGGCAAAGGCTGGAGTGGGGAGACAGGCATGGGGAGACCAGGGACATATAGAGCCATGACAAGAAGCCGGAGCACACACACCTGATGTGTGAACGTCAGGGTGCCAGGATCCACTTCAGCTGTGCACACGCGGTCTGTGTGACCGTGAACCAGAAACCTGGCAGACCTGGAGGGATGTGTGGTCACAAGCAGGAGGCTGATGATCATGGAAGAGAGTTTCTCCTGAGGAGGCAAAGTCTAGGACAGCAAGAGAAATGGAATATTTAGTGAGGCACACGTCAATCTGTAAGAGGCACAGATGAGGGAACTGCAGTTCAGACAGGGAAAGTGCAAGGTGGTAGGGCCAGGATGGAAACCCAGGTCTTTCTCACTCCAAAGTTAATGGACATAAATTCTATGCTTCACACACATCCTGCTCCTTTTCTACGGGAACAGCGCAGGGTGGTGGGGATATCATGAGTTAATTGCATGGATTTGGGGGTTGTAGAGAGGTGTAATGACATAAGTAAAGACTGTGAAGAGTCAAGCATGCAACGGGAGCTTGATAAATGGGAGAGTGCTTGCTCTCCCTCCTTAGAGGCTTGGGCTGTGAGACATCCATCTCCGAATCCCTCACTCAGCCAAACGCAGAGCTGATCCTCAAAAATGTTTACTGAGGTGAAAGACGTCGTTTCTCCTGAAGCTCTCGTTTTATAGAAGGGAAAACTGAGGCTCAGAGACCTGAAGTCACAGCAAGAAAGAGTGGCAGAGTTGGTCCAGGAGCCAGGACTCTGGGTTGCCAGGTGGGTCTCAGTCCTTTGCAGCAGGCTGTCTCAGGAATAGCCTCTGATCTCACCCCTTACCTGTCGTGCCTTGGATGAGGGCCTGGCCTTCTCTGACCCTCAGTTTCTTCATTAGTTGTAGGGGCGTAACCCCTCGCTAGCAAGGCTGTGTGATGAGAGGAGATAAGGTACAGAGAGAGTGCAGGTTGGACATTGGGGTGATTGGTTTTTCTGTTCTTCTCTCTCCCAGACTGGCACCATAATTGTCATGGAGATAATCCCAGCAGGGAGGGTCCTCCCAAGGAAATGGTCCCCTAAATAATACTTTCAGTGGCCTGGAAGCACCTACAACATGTAATTCAAACTATAATCACTTAATGTAAACCACAAAGTAAATGTAAAGAAGTCCAACGTTTTCTGATTTTTGCCAGGATGCTACATCAACACTTTTTAAAAGTATCAAGTATGCAATTCTTTCGAAAATATTATCTGATGCTCCTATCTAGCTGGGGCACCAGCTAGATAGGAGTGCTTCCTGTGTCTGTTGCGTAGGCCTGCCCTGCCAAACGGCAGTTTGAGGAGAGGGAAGTGCATCAGCGCCTTGGAGGTGAGGGGTGAGCACAAAAACCTCAACTGGTCAGTCTGTCCTTGGCCCCGAGTAGGTGCGGCAGCCTGGGCTCAAGGTGAGTTGATAATCCAGCCCTGCTGACAGTCTGTTTCTAGTTCTATCACCACTTGCTGTGTGGCCTTGGGAAAATCGCAACCCATTTCTGAGCCTCCCTTCTCTGTCCCAATCTTTATAATAAAGAAATTGACTAAAACTATTTATCACTAATGGCTCCTTCATTTCTATTTTATGATTCCTCAGCAAAACAAGGCAAGGTGGAAGAGCTGCATTCTCGAGCACCAAGCACCAAACTCCTGGGAAGGGCGGTGGTGCATTATTAAATAGAAACAATCAGACCCCATTACTGCCCTGAAAGTGCTCCTGGTGTGGCGAAACCATAGCCATATAAATAGACAGGGAGGAGCCGGCGGGATTATAATGATGACAAAGGGAAACACAGGGACTTCAAGAGCCCAGAAAAAGGCCCCCTGAGCCAGCCAAGACCAGGGAAGGCCTCTTGGAGGAGGTAATGTTTGAGCTGAGTTTGGTAGAGGCAGAAGGCAAGGGCAGGGAGTTGCCATTTAGAATAAGGAGAAATAGGGCTGCAAGAAGATGGGCTTTGAATAGCAGGCTAAGGAATCATCCTCTTCCACGGAAAATCCTACAAACACTGGGTGGAGCCAGGACACTGAGTTCATGATCTACCTCTGCTATATGAATGCGTTGGTTGACCTTGAAAAAACGCTCTATTTCTGGACTTCAGCATCTGTGTTCCCCACTGTTTAGAAGAAGTGATGCAGAGGAAGGGGGAGGAGGGTTCAAATGGACTCGATAGCTCTGAATTTCTGCTCCTCAAACCCCAATTCAACCTAATTCAGTGACAATCAATTCATTATCAAGTTCTCTGAGCTGTAACAACGTTCAGGATAATGTAGTTTGCATCTCTTTGGGCATTAGAAAAAGCTGGGATTGGCTTAGGCAAATGGTCTGATTAACTGAAGGTTAGCTCTTCTAAGTTGAGGGGCAGCAGTTTTGCTTTCCTGCCTGTGTAATGGGGGCTGACATCTAGAACCCTCTTTCAAGGGAATATTCACAAAGGAGTGGCTTGTCCCATGGGTCTTTTTCTTTAGAAAGACATTTTACCAGCCTTCACCCTAATGAAGAAACAGGCCACCCCACTCTTAAGAGACTAGAAAACACACCCTGAAACTTATGGTTGCTGCTGACAACAGCAGCCAGAAGAAATGAAGAAGGAGAGAGAGAAAATCTTTGCCCCGATCTCTCCCCACATGAAAACCTAAGCTTCCAGATTCTCCTGGAATCTCACAGAAGAAAGAGCACTGATCTGGGAGTCAGAGACAGGGCTCCTATCCTAGCTCTGTGGCTGACTGGGCATGTGAGTGTGGGCAAGCCCCTGCCCTTTTTGTGTTTTTGCCCTTTTTGTTAAAAAAAAAAAAACCCAGCTGGTTGGATATTTCCAGGTTTGGCATTTTTATGATTCAACAGCATGAGATGTTTTGTTAGAGATAAGAGAAATGGGACAGTTCTGGAAAAATCAGGGAGGAATTAATCTTAGGATCATCACGGCCGAAGAAGCAATGATATAATTGTGAATGTGGACTTGCTCCTCTATCATTTATTCAGAGAGACATCCCCAACATAGCAGTCAATATCCTCCCACAGTTAAAGACTTCCAGTTCTGCTGGCCAACAAAAGCACATGCCTCTTCTTCCTTGACAAGGGGAGGACAGCCTCTGGGGAAGGGTCTTTTGCCTTTGGGCTCTTATCACAAGTAGGCTGTGTCCTTCTGTAGCAACAACAGCTCCCAAGGCTCCCAAGTTTCCAGACTTCTGTAGTACCTTCTTATTTGGGGTCAGGGAATTTACAGGATAGTGGACACAAAATAGTTAATCAGGAACACCTGCTGTGCCACAGTGGCAGGTAGGACAGAGGAAAAATCACACTATCTCTGTCTCCACCATTGGGTAGAATACACCTTTAACTTAGACACCAGTCTAGAAGTGGCTCCTCTCACAAAAGGCATCCTCTGCCATTCCTTTCATTGTAATATTTAAAAAGCCATACACACAGAGAAAAGATATTCAGATATTTTTGTTTGCCTGCTTGTTTGTTTAAGGTGCTCAGACACAATAAAGCCCACAAATATTAAAGATAGATGATATAGATATCGATCAACTAGAGATAAAGCTAAAGATGTAGCACACTTCCAGCAACCCAGGAAGCTCCCTTGCACCTAACCCAGTAAATCTCCCTACCCCCGATGTAGCCACTGTTGTGACCTCTATCACCATTAATATTAATGGATTAATTTTTCTGATTTTAATCTTCATCTAAATAGAATCATAATGCATGTAGTCTTTTGGGTATGGTTTCTCTCATTCAATATTATGACTCTGAGCTTCATATATCTTGTGTGTAACAGGTAGTTCATCTTTTTCATTGCTGTGTTGCACTCCATTGTGTGAATATACCACAACCTGTCCCTTCTACTATTAATGGACATTTGGGTTGTTTCCATTTGGGGGCTATAAATAAAAACTGCTGTGAACTTTCTTTATTAAAGTTAAATTTGCCTAACATAAAAATCACCATTTTTAAGTGAACATTCCAATGGCTTTTAGTATATTCACAATGTTGTGAAACCATTACTACTATTAAATTTCTATGCATTTTCATCACCCCAAAAGAAATCCGATATTCATTAATCATTGATTCTCCACTCCCTCCTCCCCCAGTCCTGGCAACCATGAATCTTTCTGCCTCCATAGATTTGCCCACTCTGGACATTTCATATAAGTGGAATCATACAATATATGGCTTTTTATATCTGGCTTCTTTCACTTAATATAGTAGTGCTTTCGAAGTTCATTCATGTTGTAGCATATATCAGTACTTTATCACTTTTTAATGGCTGAATAATATTCCATAGTATGGATATACCACATTTTGTTTTATCCATTCGTCAGTTGATGGACACTTGCGTTGTTCTACTTTTTGACTACTATGAATAATGCTGCTTTGAACATTCATGTACAAGTTTTTGTGTGATATATGTTTTCAATTTTGTTGGATATATATTTCTAGGGCTATAAAGATGTATTTTGGTGGACACAGTACTCATTTTTCTTAGTTATGTGTTGAGATGTGGTATTGCTGAGTCATAAGTTTTAGAAAGTGTTGCCAAACTGTTATCCAAAGTGGTTGTAACAGTCACCAACAGTGTATGAGAGTACCAGTTACTCCATATCTCACCAACACTTGGCAGTTCTTTTAAGTTTAGCCATTCTGGTGACTGTATCAGTATCATATTGTGTTTTAATTTACCCTTGTAGATGGCTAAGGATGCTGAGCACTTCTTCATATGTTTATTGGCCATTTAGATGTTCTCTTTTGTGAAGTGCCTGCCTTTTCAAGTCTTGCCCATTTTTCTGTTAGGTCATCTATCTTTTTCTTATTGGTTGTGGAAGGTTTTTATATATGATGGACACATGCCCTTTGATATATGTGTTGAAAATATAAAAATACATTTTCCTAGTCTGGTTCTTGCCTTCTCACTCTCTTTGTATTGTATTTATTATTGCATTTTTAATGAGGTAAAATTTATACAGAATATGCAGATCTTAAGTATATAATTCAATGAGCTTTCATAAATATAAACATCCTGTAACCACCATTCAACTCAATATATAGAATCTATCACCCTAGAAAGTATGTTTTTGCCTGTTTCATGTCAATCCTCACCCCTATAGGCAATCACTGTACTGATTTATACTATCATAGATTAGTTTTACCTGTCAGTTAACTTAATGTCAATTAAATCATATAGTATATACTCTTTTATCTCTTTCTGGACTTAATTTTAAATATTCTCTATTGATCTATTTTTCAGGTCTCTAATCCTGTCTTCTGTTGTGTCCAGTTTGCTATTATACCTATCCAATGAGTTCTTAATTACAAATATTGGATATTTCAGTTTTAGAATGTTTAATTCTTTTTTAAATAGATTCCAATTTTCTATTGAAATTGTTATTTTTAAATTCATTTTGTCAACATTTTTCTCTAATGTTTCTTTAATGTAGAAACATAATTACAGTAAAGTTCTTGTTTGCTAACTCGGGAACTGGATCATCTCTATATCAACTTTTATTGCATATTTTCCCTCTTGGTTTTTGATCACATTTTCCTACCTTTTGCATATCTAATAATTGTCCTGTGGGCTAATCATTTTTTATAATAGATTCATAGAGGCCCCAGATGCTATCTCTCACCAGATAGATTTCTCCCTTTTCTCTGCTATCCAGGTAAAGTAAGGGGCTGGTCACCTAAAACCAATTAAGGTTTGAGTTATGTTAGGGTTGAGTTTTAGTACTAGTAAGATTTAGTCTAACTTTGGTTTGCTCCTGTTCTTAAGCTATGGCCCTTCTGGGTTCTGGGCTGATAACCTGGTTGACCTCTGTCTCCTCAGCCCTGAAAGACAGTGGGATATGTGCTTCTGCCCTTTGGAGGTTTTGAACTTAGGTCTCTAGCCACCCTCCTCACCCATCCCACCTCCTCCCCCTACACAGACACATAGCCTCAATTTTTATAAAATGTTTTCAGGGGAAGACCATGTGTGTTTGAGGCAAACCCTCTCCCTATAGTCTCTTAAGCTTCACGCATCACAGGAGATGTTATCTTGTCTTTTAGAAGCCTTCAGACCAACTCTCCAGCCTCCTTTGCATAGCCCCAGAATTCAGAAGATGTCCCATGGGGAAAACTTGTTATGCATTGAGAATGCCTCCAATTTCCAATCTGTTTTGTAAGCCCTTTTTCACTGCCAAAAGCCTTGCTGATTTCTCTTTCTCTCATCTATGACCCACTGCCTGATCCAAGCCAAAGCCACATCATGGTCCCCAAATCAAATATTCTCAGAGAGAAAAGAGCTGATCATTGTTAGCTCACTTTGGAGGGCTCCCATTCCCCAGAGTTTCACTTCATCTCATCCTTATTGAACCCATGTTTCTCCAGTTTGTTTCAAAATATGATTTTTGTAATTTATCCATGTTTTCCTAGTTGTTGCAGTGGAAATGTGGGCTACGATGACCTATTACATCCTGTGCAGGAGCAGAAGTCCAGACACCTAGCTTAAATGGAGTCAGGAAGAACCACTACTCAAGGCATGCAAGAAAGAAAGAAGCTTAATAAATACGTGAGCAGCAGCATATTACAGAAAATCTTGGAGAAAGCAGCCCCTCCAAAACAACATAGTGGAACTTTGAGTGAGTGCAAAAGTAGAGGACTTAAGAGATCTGACATCAACTCAAACCACAGAGCATGGAACCTAACAAGAGGACCAGAAGAAGTCTTTCCAAAGCATTTTCACAATCATAATTCAATAATCAACTGTTTAGATCTGATATTCCCGGTAAAATGAAAATTCTAGGAAGACAGGAACTTTTCCTGCCTTCTTTACTTTCAACACTTTATCACCTACACAAAGCATAAAGACGTCCATTTGGTAGGTTATTACTAATTAATATTTGACAAATTTGGAGATCAAATGGTAAAAGTCAATACCACAGCTTACCATCAGTCCTCTAGAGTTGATTGTAAATAATTGTGCTTATATTAACTGTAAGGTAAACATTATAGAATTATCACTGTAGGATTCTTTGTTTCTATGGTTTCCAGATGTTCCCAGTGTCCAGAGAATCCAGCTGCCCATCTCCCAGAAATCTAGCTCTATCTCACTATGGAGGCCACAACCTGTAATGGATCAGTGGATGGCTCACCCATCTTCTACCTAGTGGGCATCCCCTCTCTGCCGGAGTCCTTCTTCCTCCCTGTGTTTTTTATTTTCCTCTTCTTCTATCTTCTCATCCTTATGGGTAATGCCCTGATCCTGGTGGCTGTGGTGGCTGAGCCCAGCCTCCACAAGCCCATGTACTTCTTCCTGATCAACCTCTCCACCTTAGACATCCTTTTCACCACAACCACTGTCCCCAAGATGCTTTCCCTATTCTTGCTTGGGGACCATTTCCTCACCTTTCCTTCCTGCTTATTGCAGATGTACCTTTTCCAAAGTTTTACATGCTCTGAAGCCTTCATCCTGGTGGTCATGGCCTATGACCGCTATGTGGCTGTCTGCCGCCCACTGCACTACCCTGTTCATATGACGCCACAGACCAACACTATGCTGGCAGCCAGTGCCTGGTTCACCGCCCTCCTCCTGCCCATCCCGGCAGTAGTAAAGACCTCCCAGATGGCATATAACAGCATTGCCTACATCTACCACTGCTTCTGTGATCATCTGGCTCTGGTCCAGTCCTCCTGCTCTGACACCACCCCCCAGACCCTCATGGGCTTCTGCATCGCCATGGTGGTGTCCTTCCTCCCCCTTCTCCTGGTGCTCCTCTCCTACGCCCGCATCCTGGCCTCGGTGCTTCGCATCAGCTCCCGAGAAGGACGGTCCAAAGCCTTCTCCACCTGCAGCTCTCACCTCCTGGTGGTGGGCACCTACTACTCATCCATTGCCATCGCCTACGTGGCCTACAGGGCTGACCTGCCCCTCGACTTCCACATCATGGGCAATGTAGCATATGCTATTCTCACACCAATCCTCAACCCCCTCATTTACACCCTGAGAAACAAGGATGTAAAGGCCGCCATTACCAAAATCGCATGTCTCAAGAACCCAGGCTGTGACAGGGGCATTTGACCTTTAAATGCAGCTAATTCTGTTCCCAGGATACCAAATAACAGTGCTTAGACCAGAGTAGGGACTCCATACCTACTGTTAAATGAATAAATTAATGGATATAGAATGGTAAAAGAAAATTCAGTTGAGCAGACAGTTCCAAAAGTGGTTCTCTTATATTTTGGTCCAGGGCTTTCCCATTGGTGCATTGGGATAATGATAATCTTTAAGGAATCTTAAGTTGTTATATACAGATTTCACCACTTCAAGAAAACTTCACTAAAATTTTTAAAAATCTGCATGGTAAAACATCTTTCTAAATAAGGTCAAAAGACCAAAGACACGTCACAGAGAAAAGGCAAATATTCATAATACATAAAAAGAGAGCTCTTAAAAAATTTAGAAGACTAAAATTCTACCATTTCAATATAAAAATAGGCAAAATATATGAGTAGACAGATAAAAAATGGAATGGTCTTTAAACAATGAAAAGGTCTACTATATAAAAAGAATACAAATTAAAACTATGCTGAAAGGCCCTTTTTTACTTAATCAGATTAGCAAAAATCCAATATTTTGACATGCACGTGGAAAAACAAAACTCATAACTTACTCATGAGGATATAAATCAGTAAACACTACGCAACACCTACCAAAAGTACCTATGCATTTACCCTTTGACCCAGCAATCTCACTTCTAGGAATCTATCCCAAAGACTCACTGTCAATCATTCATTAGGTTACTCATTCACCACTATATAAGGGGACTGGTTGAATAAACTATAAAAATGTACAATGCATAAAGTGAGGGAGCTCTCTTATACCAATATGCTGTCGTCTCTAGGATATGTATTGAGTGAAAAAAAGCAAGCTGCAGAAGAATGCTTTTGTAAGAAAGGAGGTAATTTGCTTAAAATTTTGGAAAAAAGTTTTTAAAAATGTAAACTAATAAAGATGTTTATAAGGAGAGGGAGGGACAGGAATGGATGCAAGACAAACTTAAAGGTACATTCTGACTTTAGATGTCTGTAAATGTTTATGTATTAATAGTTAAAAGAAATCACAAAGAAAAAAACCCCACAATTCCCTGAATTTAAAATAAACAGAAGCACTTGACCCTGGCTGTCTCTCAAGTTAGTTGCATGACCATGCACTGTAAGTGATGTTAAAACAGTATTTTGACTACACATCCTGAGAGAGATTTATTATAGAACAAGGAAAAAATCACATTTTAAACTGCCTTAAGGAGTTTTAAAAATATATGTATTATAGTTTTACTTCCTTAATATAGATTGGATATAAATTACATATTTCTATAAGCAAAGCCATTTTTAGCATTTTATTTTGACATGATTTTATATTTATAGAGCATTTCAAAAATAATGGAGTCCCATATACCTTTCATCCAACTTCCTCTAATGCCAACATCTTATGTAATCATGATACATTAATCAAAATTAAGAAATTAACATTGGTAAAATACATACTATTAATTAAATGAGACTTTATTCAAATTTCTCCAGTTTTTCCACTAATGTCTTTTTTCCATCCCAGGATACCATATCATTTTATTGTCATGTCTCCTTTGCTGCCTGATGGTTTCTTGGTCTCTCTTTGTCTTTCATGACCTTGACACTTTTAAAGAGTTAATAGTAAACTTAAGTGCATATTACTAAGTGAAATAAGCCAATCTGAGAAGGCTACTGTATGATTTCAACTATATGACACTCTGGAAAAGGCAAAACTATTAACATAAAGGCAGTAAAGAGATCAGTGGCTGCCAGTGTTTAGGAGGGAGGGAGGGATGCATGGACAGAGCACAGATTTTTAGGACAGTGAAATTATTCTGTATGATACTGTAACGGTGGATACATGCTATTGTGTATTTGTCAAAACCTATAGATTACAACACCAAGAACAACTTTAATGTAAACTATGGACTTTGGGTGATAATGATGTGTCAATGTAGGTTTGATTGTAACAAATGTACCACTCTGATGGGGATGTCATTCTAATAGGTATGTAGGGGTACCTCATTGTGGTTGTAATTTAATTTAATTATATTTCCCTATGACTAATGATGCTGACTATATCTTTCATGTGCTCATTTTCCATCTATATATCTTCTTTGGTAAAGTCTGTTCAGATCTTTTGCCTGTTTTTTATTTGAGTTGTTTAGCTCACAGCAACCTCAAACTCCTGGGCTCAAGCAATCCTTCTGCCTCAGCCTCCCAAGTAGCTGGGACTACAGGCATGTGCCACCATGCCCGGCTAATTTTTTCTATATTTTTAGTTGGCCAATTAATTTCTTTCTATTTTTTAGTAGAGACGGGGTCTCGCTCTTGATCAGGCTGTTTTCAAACTCCTGACCTTGAGCGATCTTCCCGCCTCGGCCTCCCAGAGTGCTAGGAGCCACGCACCCGGCCAAGAGTTCTTTATATATTCTAGGTGCAAGTCCTTTATCAGATATGTAAATATGAAAATAGTTTCTCCCAGTCAGTGACTGGTCTTTGCATTCGCTTACAGTGTCTTTCGCAGAGCAAAGGTTTTTAATTTTGATAAAGTCTAACTTATCAATTTTTCCTTTTTGGATCATACAATCCTCAAACAGTAGGACTTCCGTTTTCTAATTGGGTTCTATTCTCCCATCCTGCAAAGTGGGAAGTGGTGTCAGGTAAAAAGCTGGGGTCCTGTGGAAGTTGCCTCACGTGCTTCCCTTATCTCAAGGGGAGCAGTCCTGCAAGGCCTGCCATGGATCACTCTCTGAAGCCATTAAACAGTTGTTTTATATATCTTGTCCGGCGTTTATGGTTGTTTTGGGCAGAGATTTAATTCCAAACGAGCTACTCTTTCATAGCCAAAACTTAAAAGTCTCCTTTGAATTTTTGAGGCAACATACATGATAAGCGAATTACAGTACATCCCCCTAGGATTTTAGAGAAAACCTATGTTTTTTCCTGCAGATAACTATTTTCCTTTTTTAAGAAATAGTTCCTGGCCCTGGTGCAGACTGAATGCTTAACCAGGGGAACACTAAACGAATAAGTCCCAAGATGCCCCCTTATGAATTGGGTATTAATTCGAACAAGCAAAATATAAAATTCTACGTTTACAGAAGCATCCCATCTTCAAGTGGAAGTCATAAATGTCATTATATTAGGCTCAAGTAGATCCTGGACGTGTGAGTTGCATGAGCAGGTGGCTCAGACGTCCACGACACTCAGTCTTGCTGCACTGGCACCTTTCCATCAGCTCTAACATATGGCCTCACAGGCAACTCCCTATAACCAATTCTCCCAGGAAGAAAAACATTCAGGGTTGGTTTACAAATATTTCTTCAAAATATGCTGGGATCACCCAAAAGTGGACTGCCGCTGCATTACAGCCCCATTCAGGAGGACCCTGAAGGATCTCCAACAAGGTAAATCCCATCAGCGGGCAGAACCTTTGGCAGTGCATTAAATTTTTCACCTCATAAGTTCACATCACCTGGTAAGTGAAATGGAAAGAGGTATAGATCTATACCTGATTATGGGCAATGGCTAATGGTCAGGTACTTGGAAAGAACAAGAGGAATGGTGAAAAGGAAGTCTAGAGAACAGTTAAGGTGGTGAACCTCACAGAATGGGCACAAATTGTGAAGATATTTGTGTCCCATGTGACTATTTACCAAAGGGTATCCACGGTAGAGAAAGTTCTCCAAAATCAACAAGAGTAGGCAAAACCAGGTAGACAAGATGGTCCATCCTATGAGTATCAGTCAGCCTCTTCCCAGCCACCCAGTGTTTGCTCAATAGATTTACCAAAAAAAAAGGCCACAGTGGCATGGGTGGAGGTCATGCTTGGGTTCATCAAGGCTGATCTGACTTAGCTTCTGCTAAGTGTCAATATGCCAGCAACAAAGACCAACACTGAGCCAACAGTATGAACCATTGTCCAAGGGAAGTGGCCAGCTATGGGTGACAGGTTGATTACACTGATCCCTTCTATCAATGAGGGGGCAGTGGTTTGTCTTCATTGGAATAGAAACCTATTCTGGGCATGAATTTGCCTTTCCTATTCACAGTGTTTCTCCCAGTACCACCTTACATGGATTTAGTAAATGCCTTATTCCTCATGATGATATCATATATGACCTTGCCTTGCTTTTGACAAAGGAATCCCTTTTATAGCAGAAAAATAAAAAGTAAAGTACTAAGTCTCATGCCCACAGGATTTGTGGATCTTACAATGTACCCCACTATTCAGAAGCAGGTATCAGGTAGCCTGGCAGAAGGGAGGAACAACCTGTTGAAGACTGAGTTTTGGGTGCTGTCTGGATGACAATACCTTGCAGGGTTTGCGTGTTGCCTTACAAGTTGAAATTCATACTCTTACCCAGCAACCAACATAAAGAGCAGGGTCCTGTCTGACCAGAATACACAGGTCTGGGGGCCAAGGTAAGAAGTGGGAATGCCTCCTCTCACTACCCCGAAGGACTCAGTTCCAAAATACACACTTCCTTCTCAACTGTAGATTTTGCTGGTTTGTGCATTTTAGTTCTTAAGAATGGAAGACATCTACCAGGGGTGGAGTCATCATTTCATTGACCTGGAAGCTGAGTTTGCCTCCTCAACTTTTGGGCCTTCCCATGCCACTGAATCAACAGGCAAATAAGAATACAACCAATATATCCGATTAGAAACAGGAAACCATGTTGCGGCTGTGTAATGGGAGGAAGAAGAAGTATTTCTGGAACCCAGACATTTCTCTGGAGCGCATATTAGTACTTCTGTGTACAACAGCAAAAGTTAATGGAAACCAGCAAACCAATAAAGGAGGCTCTTTAATAGCCCCAGACCCCATCCTCTTGGTCACTACACAATCCTGTTGCAGCAGCCAAGGCACCAGGCAGGGAATAGAGCCCTGGATCTAGTTTCCAGCTCTGCCTCTAGCCACCAGTGCTAATATGGACGAGTTACTTCCTTTCCTGGACCTCATTTTCCTTCTCTTGGACTTCACATGCACCCTGTTGTTACTTCCTGTGTTCTCTGGTGTTGGGAAGATCAGAGGGGATGATGAGAATGAAGGCTACACCATTGGTGTAAAGTTCTGGGCCCTTGAGAGCTGTTGGCGATGATCTTCTCATTATCTGCAAAGCTCAGGGACAAATCCTGCACCCTTTTCATTACAGTCTAGGAGACGCCAAGAAGTTGATCCCTGAGGGATGGTGGGCGTGGTGCCCCATGGAGCATCGTCTCCAGGGGAAGTACCCAGGGGGCCTGAAAGGAGGAGCCTGTGCGTTTAATGGGCCACGGCTCAGCCCCTGACTGCTGCCTCCACCCAGGCCTCTCGTGGAGAATCACAGGAGACACCCGTGTGCACCAGGCTCAACAGGTAAACATTGCTAGAGATGGAGTGCCCGGAGATAGGCAGAGAAAGCTGGGATGGGGAGACAGGGAGCCCAGGAACTACACACCTGGGCCCAAGATCAGGAAGGCGGATTGGGTGAGCACAGAGGCAGGCACCTGGGATCCAGGAGCATGCGTGGGCTGTGAGAGCTTGGGCAGGACATCCTGGCAGGCCTGAGCAAT
>VBSM01001265.1:38715573-38744294 GCA_008086735.1 Cheirogaleus medius | reverse complement strand
GGAATTAGTGGCCTCTTAGGGCCCTTCTGGCTTTGACCCTCTGAGTTTCTGTCCTTCAAACCCACAACTCAGCTTAACCTGGGGCCATCAGCCGTGACTGGCTCTCTGAGGGCAGCAGTGCCTGGGGCGGTGTGGTTTGCATCCCTTTGGGTTACAGACCTATGGTTTTGTCAAGTGAGGAAAACCTGGCCACCCAATCTGTTAGGATGGGGTTTTGGCTAACTGAGGGACAACCCTCTCAATCTGGGCCAAGGCAGGTTCACCCTCTTGCTAGGCACCGGGACACAGTATTGAAGGAACATTCACATTGCCAGACACCAATTTTGTACATTCTATAGACAGACCCAGAGAAAAAATTTGAAATTTAGTTTTATCCAATGTTATCAACTGAAAAAATGAAAATAGAAATAGAAATCTTTGCCTTAATATTTCCTCCTTGGAAACTTGAACTTCTGGATTCCCCAGGAAATATGAATAAAGAGCCCTGTCCTGGGAATCAAACACCTGGCACAGAGCTCCAGGCTCTGCAGCCGGGCGGCTGTGGCACCTGGCAAAGCCCCTGCCCTTTCTGTGCACAGTCTCTGGCCTAAGGGGGGTAAATAGGTTGGACTTAAAAATATTTTAAGTTTTTCCAGTTTTTCCATTAGCAGGTTCATGCGTGAGAGATGTTTTGCTAGAAGAGTGGGAACTTAGAAGTGCCTCTAGGAAAATAAGGAGAAACTGCTCATGGAATCATTAGGATTAAGGAGGCAGTAACACAAATGTCAACAAGGGCTGGCCCCGGGAGTTGGGAGTCACTTAGGCCAAGGGACAAGCCTAAAGTACAGGGCAAGTCAGTACTTTCCTTCAGCTCAAAATCCCCAGGTCTGTGGGTTGAAATGCTCATTTCTGGGAGAGGCTCTTTTGCCTTGGAGGAGCTACTGCAAGCAGAGCTCCAGTCCTTCTCTACCAACACTGCCTCCCAAGTCTTCCCGGGTCACCATAACTCCTTTTGACCAGGGACGAGAGAAGCCTCCTAGGTAGCGGGCATGCAGTGGTCACACAGGAACACCTGCTGAGCTGCAACAGCCAGTGGGGAGGAAGGTTCAGTGGAGTTACACAGTCCGGCCTGGGTTCTCCGTGGTTCCCTGGTTGGGGAAGAAGCCATTATCAGGACCCCAATCAGGAATGACTTTTCCCACCAAGAGCATTTTCAGTGTCCCTCTGTAACATGACAAAGAGCCCCACACTCACAGACCAGACACAGAGTACTCACTTATCTGGGGACAATAGAACCACTGCACGAAGCAAACAAGAGAGGTAGGAGCTATTCCCTGGTTAGTAATGATCATCGGAAGACAGCATGTTGGAGAAATCAGCCCTCCCTATTCATTGTGGTGACAAAGATGTCATTTTTTTTTAACTTAAAGCAAATGCCAAAAAAGAAAGGAACTTAGGGTCCTGGTTTAAGAGATCTGATATGCCCACAAGGATTAAGGAAAAAGAGGACCAGGAGAAGTTCTGCAAAGCATATAACACAATTACAATTAAATAATTATGTCATTCATTCCTTAATATCTTTCTTTACCACTAGAATTTCAGCCCCATCAACTGGTCTACTGTATACCCAGAAAATAACACATGGTTTGTATACTGTAGGTACTTTTTACATACTTCAGTTAAAAAAGAAAGAGGGAATTCTGGGATAGGATGAAAAATTTGGGGACAGGATGGAGCCCATCATCTAGAGTTGGTTGTAGATAAATGTGGTTACATTAATTTTACAGTGATAATTATATAATTATCATTCCAGAATCTCTGGTTATTCTGGTTTCCAGATAGGCCAGGTTCCCAGATGTTCCCAGCTCTTGAGTATACAGTTCTGATCCACCATGGAGACCACAGGCTGTAATGGATCAGTGGACTCCTCCACCATCTTCTACCTCATGGGCATCCCGTCTCTGCCCAAATCCCTCTTCCTTCCCATCTTCTTTGTCTTTCTCCTCCTCTACCTGCTCATCCTGGTGGGTAATGCCCTGATCCTGGTGGCTGTGGTGGCTGAGCCCAGCCTCCACAAGCCCGTGTACTTCTTCCTGATCAATCTCTCTGCCTTGGACATCCTTTTCACCACATCCACTGTCCCCAAGACGCTGTCCCTATTCCTGCTGGGAGACCGCTTTGTCAGCTTCCCTGCCTGCTTCCTGCAGATGTACCTGTTCCACAGTTTCTCCTGCTCTGAAGCCTTCATCCTGGTGGTCATGGCCTATGACCGCTATGTGGCTATCTGCCGCCCACTGCACTACCCTGTCCTCATGACCCCACAGACCAACGCGATGCTGGCGGTCAGTGCCTGGCTCACCGCCTTCCTCCTGCCCATCCCGGCAGTGGTACAGACCTCCCAGATGGCATTTGGTCCTGTGGCCCAGGTCTACCACTGCTTCTGTGACCACCTGGCTGTGGTCCAGGCCTCCTGCTCCGACACCAGCCCCCAGACCTTCATGGGCTTCTGCATCACCATGGTGGTGTCCTTCCTCCCCCTTCTCCTGGTGCTCCTCTCCTACGCCCGCATCCTGGCCTCGGTGCTTCGCATCAGCTCCCGAGAAGGACGGTCCAAAGCCTTCTCCACCTGCAGCTCCCACCTCCTGGTGGTGGGCACCTACTACTCATCCATTGCCATCGCCTACGTGGCCTACAGGGCTGAGCTGCCCCTCGACTTCCACATCATGGGCAATGTGGTATATGCCATTCTCACACCTGTTCTCAATCCTCTCATCTACACGCTGAGGAACAAGGATGTCAAAGCATCCATTACCAAGATCGCATGTTCCCAAGAACCAAAGAATGCCAGGAAACCCTGATTCAAAGGGGTAACTTGATCTTCTCTCATTAACATCAACATAGAGGGAAATGTGGAAAATTCAGGCAGCCAGGTAGTTAGAACAATAGTTCTCAAAATATAGTCCTAGATATTCCTCCATTGTAATCAATTAATGGTATTTTTCTTAATTCATAGACAAATTGAATAGGATTTTTTGATGCAATTTTTAAGCTATGAATCCCAAATTTCACAAGGCCATGTGTACAGCTGATATCACATTACCATTAATTCAAATAATTTTGATTCTCAGAGACTCCAAGGAATTGACTAGGAAGAAATTCAGTCTTTTCCCTTGGAAGTCCTTTTTCTAATATTTCTGAAAATCTCAAGCATTGCTGGCACATTTCTTGCCCTTTTTGTTGAAATAGCAGCTTAGCTAGAAACACCTATAGAAGGAAAAACTCTGAAGCTGCCACTATCTCAATCCTTGTTGCTTGAAAATTCATTCATCCACCACCGATATCCAATGCCAGCCACATAGGCAATTTGCCTCTGCTATCTAGACCCTTGTGGTGTCCAAAAGCAGAGCAGGCCCCTCTTCAGCTTATGCTCAGGCAAGGAGTGTCCCTTAGCACACCTGTTTGGGAAAAAAAAACATTATAGTTCTGTTAGTTCTCAGCACAGTATAGCTTCCCTGTCCATGACCCTGGGTGGCTAAGCAGACAAGTTTCTCCTAATAGTAGTATACTGTTCCCACTGCCACCACTCTCACAAAATATAGTCCTAGGTGTTCCTCTTTGTGGCCTGAGTGGCCAACTCAGGCTCTGTACTCCCTTCTCCTATGGCACGTTTCCTCCTGAAGACCTATCAGGATTGTCCAGTCAGTGACGTACAGAACAGTGAAAACTATTTGGGGACAACCCAGGTGACAGATATCCTTATCTCTGGCTCTTCACAGATAGTCCCATTCTCATTTCTAGGGTCCAAGTTTTTGCCAACCAAAACATTAACTTTAACCAACTTCCCATTGCATAAAACCCCATGTATTAATAGATGGGAACTCCATGGATAATGCAGTTCAACAAAAGATATGATTAGTTTCTGGACTCAATGTTCAGCAATCCTAGAGGCCCTGCTGTGGTCAAAAAGGGTTTCCTGAAGCAGAGAAAGGCTCTGAGTTTCCTTGTTTAATGGCCCTGGACAACGTGGACTGGGACTTATGTTCTTTTATCTAAACATTTGCAGTACATCCATTCCTCATTTCTTGAAGTTGAGGTCTAGACCTCAGTGGGACCACAATCCTCAAAGTCTAAAGAGACAGTTTAATAAATTTCCTTGCCCATGAGTTCCACGAGCTATTAGAATTTAACCTAAGGATGTGGAGAGGCATTTTTCTTCTGTCTACTCTACTATCACCCAATGAACAACTCCAAAAGTACCCTCATTGTCACTACCGAAGTTCTGTTTGGGGTTTCTCTGTTCAGAACTTCTCTTCTGGTATTAAGGTTCATGTCAGGTCAGGGCTTTTGGTTTGCTGTGTCCCCGTATCATGTCATCCTTTCATCTTCATCTTCCCTGCTAGATGGGACAAATAATAACGTGGAAAGTGAATTGCAGTAATATGGAATTCCAGGCTGGTTCTAGCCCCACTCACTATTTTCTTATGACTCCTCCTCCTAAACATTTACCATCAGTAGACATGAAATAATAGCAACAACAACGTTTTTTACTTGTAGCTACACCTGCTATTTGGCAGCCTCTGTATTTCCCAATTTTAAAAAATAGCTTCAACTTTTATGCAAAGGACACTATCAAGAGAGTGAAAAAACAACCCACAGAATGAGAAAGAATATTTGCCAATCACATATTCAATAAGGAATTAATATGCAGAATATATAAAGAACTATAACTCAACAACAAAAACAGTCCAATTCAAAAATGTACAAAGGATGTGAATAGACATTTCTCCAAAGAAGATATACAAATGGCCAATAAGCACATTAAAAGATGTTCAACATCATTAGCCATTGGAGAAATGCAAATCAAAACCACAATGAGATACTACCACACACCCATTAAGATGTCTAGTATTTAAAACAAACAACAGAAAATAACAAGTGTTGGCGAGGATGTGGAGAAATTGGAACTCTTGTGCATTGTTGGTGGACATGCAAAATGGTGGAGCCACTGTGGAAAACATATGATGATTCCTCAAATTAAACACAAATTGACCATATGACACAGCAATTCCACCTCTGGGTATATATCCAAAAGAATTGAAAGCAGGGTCCTGAAGAGATATTTATACATCTACGTTCATAGCAGCATTATTCTCAAATAGTCAAGAGGTAGAAACAACATAAATGTCTAATGACAGACGAATTTTGGATAAATAAAATCTGGTGTACACAGACAATGGAATATTATTCAGCCTTAAAAAGGAATGACATTCTTATATGTGCTACAACATGGATGAACCTTGAGAACACTGTGCTAAAGGAAATAAGCCAGATGCAAATGAACAAATATTGCATGATTTCACTTCTATGAGGTACCCAGAATAGTCAAAGTCATTGACATAAGTAGAACAATAGTTGCCAGGCACTGGGGAAGGAAGAATGGGAAGTTACTGTTTCATGGGTACAGAGTTTCTGGGTGATGACAAGGTTCTGGGAATGGACAGTGGTGATGCTTGGACAACGCTGAATGTACTTAATGCCATTGAACTGTATACTTAACAATGGTTCAAGGGTAAATTTTATGTTATGTATGTTTTACCATAGTTTTTAAATAGTTTCAAACCAGGCCACAGGTCACTGGCAGACCAGGTGTTGGCTGCCTCTTGTCAGATGCCCAGTTCTGGACCAACTAGCTGTGGCCAGAGGGAAATGTATGGAGCTCAATCACATGATTTAACACGGACACTTAAGAATCAGCGGAAGGGGCTCGGAGTGGGGTGGGGGGAATTAGGGAGATGTGGGTTAAAATTGTGGTCCCCAATTCCCCAACCCAGGCCATGGCCTGTTAGAAACTGGGCCACTTATTACCACCTGAGCTCTGCCTCCACCCCCACCCCCTGTTCATGGAAAAACTGTCTTCCATGAAAACTGTCCCTGGTGCCAAAAAGGTTGGGGACCACTGGGTTAAAGGATACAAAATTTCAGTTAGGAGGAATAAGTTCAAGAGATCAATTGTACAACATGGTGACCATAGTTATTAACAATGTATTGTATACTTGAAAATTAGTAAGAGAATAGATTTTAAGTGTTCTTATTACAAAAAATAAATATTTGAGGTAATGCATATATCAATTAGCTCAATTTAGCCATTCCACAATGTATACATATTTCAAAACATCATGTTGTACATGATAAGTATACACAATTTCTATTTGTTGATTACAATTAATTACCTATCCAAAGAAAGACACAGTGGAGCAATTTGTCTTAAAAAGAAGGGTGAGAGGGCAGGCATTTGAAGCCCTGTACTCTTGGGGGTGTCTTTTCACACCTATGAATTCCAGGTGGCGGTTGTGCAGGTTTGAGTAAAACCAGGTCATTTCACCTCTGCACCATCTCTAGACTGCGGTGGAGCCTTTCCACCCCCATTTCCTGGGCTCTGGGGGAGGCGCCACCACCTGCTCTCTCCTCAGTGGTCTGTCAGCCCATGTGCCTGCCCTCCAGTCCATAAAGTGGCCAGAGCAGGCTTTCTGACATATAGACCGGGTCACGCTCCCACTCTCTGCAAGGCTGAAAGGCTCCCTCTGATTTGGCCCTAAGTGACCTTTTTGGCTTCAGGACTCACCATTGCGTCTCTCACAGCAATTCTGAACTCCTTTCAGTTTCTCAAATACACCAAGTTCTCTCTCTTTTTTTTTTTTCTTTCCTTCAAAATTTCGGCTGCATCCAAGTTCTCATTCTCACCAATAACAAACTCTTCTCTCCGCCTGAGGCACCTTCCTCCTTGCCCATCTCATCTGCTTAAATCTTTCTCAGGCTTCTTCTGGAACATTACCTTCTCTGGGGAGCCTGCCCCAGCATCCGACCCTGAAATGTGAGCTAGATGCCATTCTTACATGCCCATAGCACTCTATAAGTCCCCTATCGTGCCTGTTTTTGACCTTAGGAGAAGAGAGCTCGGAGCACAGTGTACTCATTAGCCTGTGCAGGCCCCTTGCTCAGTTTACTTACTGTCCCCTTCTAATCCCCTCCCACTTAAGCACGCTAATGTGCTGAATATATGTCCATAAATACATGTCTCTTTGTAAAATATGTAGTGTTTTTTGCATGTATGTATACTTTTAACATACATAAAAAATTGTTTCATGTCTCCATTTCTTACATTTTTTTCATTCAATTCTATTGTTTAGATCTATGTATGTTGCTATTTATACATCTAACTTCATTGGTTCTGACTGATGTGTACTATTCCATAGTATGATTTTATCACATTTTACTTTTTTTCCAGGTGGAGGACATCTAAATTGTCTTCAACTCTTTGCTAGCACTATGTCTTCATGAATGTCCTTGTGTATGTCCCTTTAAGGACTCATGGAGGATTTTCTCTGGAATATATACCAAGAAGTAAAATAGATTAGTCATAGAGTTTGCATAACCTTTAGCTAAATACAGTCCATCCTCATTATTCACGGACTGCAAATTTGCCTAGTTGCTAACCCTAATGTCAATGCTCACGGAGCTTTCAGGGTCATTCTAGAACATGCACAGAGTGGCCAAAAATCTGAGTCACCCTATAAACACGTTCCCAACTGAAGTCAAACAAGACAATGTTCTGCCTTCATGTTTCAGCTCTCATACTACAAACACGTGGCCTTTCTGTGGTCTATTTAGAGCCACGCTTTCCTCATTTTTGTGGTTTTTCTTGGCAATTCCATTGTTTAAAATGTCCCCAAGCATAGTGTTGATATGGTGTCTAGTGTTGCTAATGCAACGAGAGTTATGGAGAAAATAATGTGTGTTCAGGCATGAGTTATAGTGCTGTTGGCCGTGAGTGCAATGTCAATGAATCAACAATATATGATAAATATGGTGTCTTTAAACAGAAACACGCATAAAACAAGGTTATGTTTTGTTTGGTTGGACAAAAATGTTGTGACCAGAGACTTGCAAGGACCTAACCCTGTATTTCCCCTAGAGAAATGTTTCAGTATTTGCTAATTCAGTGTTTGCAACAACTTTATAAAACATAACTACTACACATAATGATAATTGACTGTACTTTCGAATAAGTTTGTTTCCCAGAATGGCTGTGTCATTTACACTCCCAGCAGTAATGGACTATATAGTTCCCATCTTTCCACATCTTCACCAAGATTTGCTATTATCCAACTTTCTAATTTTTTGCCTTTTTTTTACCAAGTTAAACAGCTACTTCATTCTGCCTAATTTGCATCTCTGTGATTACTAATGAATATAAACACCTCTGTAAATACTCTTTAGCATCTAGTATGTCCCCTTTTCAAATTGCTTATTGAGAAACTTTGCTCATTTCTTTGGGTTTCCTGTCTTATTGTATTGCTTTGCAGGACTTCCATATGTTTGTTCCTTGTCAACTTTAAATATTGCAAATGTTTTCCCAGTTTGTAATCTGTCCTTCATTAAGCAGAAATCTTTAATTTGATGTAGTCAAACCCACCACATTTTGACCCTATCATCTGTGGGTTTTAGCCTTTGCTTCCGCCTGTATCACAAAGGCATTGCCCAGCATTTTCTTTTGTTAGCTACCCAGTTTTATCTTTCACACTTATATCTTGAATCCATGTGGAGTTCCTCTCTAAGGCATAAGGAATTCCTTTCTTTTTCTGCATATTGGAAGCCATTTTTTTCTCAAATCCATGTTTGTAAAATATCTGTCCTTCCTCACTGTTTTATAGTGCCATCTTTATCAACTGCCTTTACACCTTGTCTACTTCTGCGCTATCTGTTCTATCATCAATTTGTCTATTGCTATGCTAGAATGATACTATTTTATTATTATAGTTTTGAAGTATGTGTTTTATACTATCTGATAAAAGAAGCTCCTTCAATCTTTTTATATTTTTTAAAGTTGAGTTAGCTATTTGCTTGTCTTTATTCTTTCCTTTAAATTTTTGAATAAGTTTGTAAGCTCTCTTAAAAAATCTAGTAATAATTTTGGAGGATTGCATTATACCACCCCTCCCTCTTATTTGATATAGCTCTCTATTTATTTAAATCTTCTTTTATGTCTTTCATTCAAGTTTTTGACTTTTCAGCAAACATGGTATTCATTTTGGTAGTATAAACTTCATTATTTATGTTACTGTTGTGAAAAGCATTTAACATTTTTTCTAGTTGTTATGCTAGAAAAAGCCATTTCTAGCTATTAATAGTATATTGGTCCCCAACCATAGCACTTATCACACTGAATTATAATCACCTTGTTATTATTTGTATGTTTTGTGAGAAGAATGAAGCCATGTGAGGATGGGAACTGGGCCTTTTTCATCTCTATATCCCCTTCACAGATCCTGGTACACAGCAGTGGCTTAATAAGTAATTCATCCCTTGGCACATGCTGTCACTCAGCATTAGCTTTGATATTATCGGGCAAAATTGAGTTGAATGCCATGCCCATTATATTACTCAGGATTGCCCTGTAATTTTCTCCCTAAATGCAGTAAAGAAAAAAGTTTTATGTAAAAGCAAACTATTTTCCTTTCTTTTATCAGGTCACAAAATGCTTCGTACTTCTGTTCTGCCTCAGCTGACAAGAACTCAGCCTCCTTCTCGTCTTTCGCGCCTCTCTTGTTCGAGGGCCTAAAAATATCTATTGCTCTTCTCCCTCCCTCTAAATTATTTTTTGTTATGTTTTGTTCTATTTTACATTGTCTTCAGTTTCAAAAGTTGTCTCAAATCTTTCTTATACATAAAATATAATGAACATACATGTATTATATCTAAATGCATAGACATAATTATGAAGACATTTGTTTAACACAAAATAATGAGCACCAGAAAAACTTAAGGACTAAATACTATTTTGTGTTCCCTTTCCTTCTCGATAGATTGTCTTGGATAATCTCCAGTCTCAGGGAATTTTTCTTTCCCTGAACTGCTTAATTTACGCTCACCACGGAGAGGTGGCTCTCAGACCTGAGTAATGTGAAGGAGGCACTAGGGCTATACTGAATATCGGCCCTACACAAAGCTAGAAGCTGCTCTTACAACACATTGCCAGAGCCTTGTGAGATTTCACTGGTATTTCTAGACCTTACTAGAGGCCTCCTTCAGCACTGGATGCCCTCAATTCCAGTGGTCAGTGGGCCAATATTCAGAGAAGGCTTCATTGCCTCCAGCAATGAAGACCCCGAGGGCCGGGGGAAAGGTCTAGCAAGAGGCCTGTCACCCTCTCCTACTGGCTCATCTGCCCAGTTTTGGATCCTATTCATGTGAGTGGTCACCAGGGAAGGCCTGGACACCCTACCCACAAGGACAGGAGAAACAGCCAAGGAGATGAGGTGGCATAGGCCAGGGGTGTGGCAGATGTGCTATGCTAACGGACAGTGTGAAGTCACTGGGCAAGGGGCAGGTCAGGTTCAGTATGGGGTGGATGCCTCTTACTTTTCTGCATGCCCCATATCTCTCCTCTTTAGGGACTGCAGCCCGCCCCCCATCCCCAGGCATGTCCAGCGAGGTTGTCAACCACTCAGTGCCACCTCCTCCACCTCAAGGCTGGGCATATGACCCAGTCTGACCAGAAAATTTCCATGTCCCGAACACAGCAGTTCTTCCAGAAATGAGCCAAGAGACTTTCCAAGAAATACCATATATAATGGGAGAAAGAGCACTGTGTTTGCTCATCACCTGGGACTATGAGCTGTCAAGACAGTGTGAGCATGGCGAATCAAGGTTTTCTACTGGCCAACTTTTCCAGCAGGTAGCCCAGGCTGGGGCCTACTGTACTTTTAGGAGCCCATGAAAATGTTTTCTTTTAAAATCAGAAGAAGAAAAGGAACACAATCCAGCTTGGATTGTATTCATCTTTATACCAACGCAATTCTAAAATATAATTTTTAATATTTTTATATGGAGAATCTGTGAAAATTATAATGCGACTTTGGAAATAACTTGTCTGAGAATGAAACTAATATGGAGGAAAATATCTGTGAGATGAAGCAAGGGGAGCAGAGTGATCAGGTGAATCCAGGATCAGCCAGATCAGAAGCCCAACTGTCCCCTTAGACTTCCCAGGTAAGGGAACAAATAAATCCCCTGTTTACTCAAGCAGGTGTGTTGGATGTTGTCATATGGGCTGCCAAGAAGCTTCCTATGTTTGGGGAGTTTCCCATCTTCTCCTCCCACTCTAGAAGCCTTTACCTGCTTGCCAGTCCCCCTTACAAGCAGAGCCCAAGCATGTGACCTAGATTCTTTGGCACCACAGACATTTTGTGAGCTACCTAATATTCTTTAGTCAAATTCTTTGATGATTAAGCCAGCTGGAGTTGTTTTCTGCTATTTGCAAGTTAGACCATGATGGGTACGGCTAGTTTGAGCTAGGCTTCTTTCTGTCCCTTACAATCAAAAGTATTTTAGCCAATACATAGAAGAGCCCTCCTCTGCCCCTGCCCCTTCCCCAAGGTTCAGAGCCAGTCAGTGGTCATATTGTCTCAACAGCCCAGCTCCTTTGTCCCTGGAGAGAAGACCTGTCAGCCTGAGTCCTCCCCAGGGCAGGATCACAGGGACCAGGAGAGCTGTAGAGAATAGCTTGAAAGGTCAGTGTGGGCTTGAGTGGGGCAGGATAGCAGACCAGAAGTAGCCCATACATGCTGCTCTCAAGGAGAGGATTAAAATTTGCAGGTGGATGCCCACCTATGGATGGGTTTTCTTGGGAAGAACTGGAACAGAAGTTATTCCATAACATTGAGGATGGAATCCTCCCTAACTCACTCTATGAAGCCAGTATCACCTTGATACCAAAGCCAGGAAAGGACACAACAAAAAAAGAAAACTACAGACCAACATCTCTTATAAATATAGATGCAAAAATATTAGGAAACCAAATTTACAGCTCACTAAATAGATAATTCACCATGATCAAGTGTGTTTCATCCAAGGAGTACAAGGATGGTTCAACATACGAAAATCAATAAATGTGATTCACTACATAAACAAAAGAAAAAACAAAGACCATATGATCATCTTGACAGATGCAGAAAAAGCATTTGATAAAATCCAGCACCCTTTCATAATAAATACCCTCAACGAATTAGTAATAGAAGGAACATATCTCAAATTATAAAAGCCATATATGACAGACCCACAGCCAACATCATACTGAATGGGAAAAGTTGAAAGCATTCGACCTAAGAACTGGGACAAGCAAGGGTGCCCATTGTCACCAGTTCTATTCAACATAGTAGTGGAAGTCCTAGCCAGAGTAATCAGGCAAGAGAAAGAAACAAAGGGTATCAAAATCCAGAAGGAAGTCAAACTATTGCTTTCCACTAATGAGATGATCTTGTATCTAGAAAATCCCAAAGACTCTACCAAAAGACTCCTGAACTTGATAAATAAATTCAGCAAAGTCTCAGGTTATAAAATTAACGTACACAAATCAGTAGCATTTCTACATTCTAATAACAGCCAGGCTAAGAGTCAAATCAAAGACTCAATACCATTCACAATAGAGCAAAGAAAATAAAATACTTAGGAATATACTTAACCAAGGGGGTGAAAGATCTCTACAAGGAGAACTATAAAACACTGATGAAAGAAATCGGAGATGACACAAACAAATGGAAAAACATCTCATGCTCGTAGATTGGTAGAATCAACATTGTTAAAATATTCATAGTGCCCAAAGTGATTTACAGATTCAATGCAATCACCATCAAAATATCAACATATTTCACAGATCTAGAGAAAATATTAATAATTCTATACCTCATTTGGAACTAAAAAAGAGCCCGAATAGTCAAAGCAATCTTAACCAAAAATAACAGATCTGGAGGCATCACATTACCAGACTTCAAATTATACTACAAGGCTGTAGTAACCAAAACAGATGGTAGTGGTGTAAAAGTAGAGGCATAGACCAACGAAAGAGAATAGATAACCCAGATATAAAACTATCTGCCTATAACCAATTGATTTTCAACAAAGCAGACAACAACATACACTGGGGAAAGAAAGTCCTATTCAATAAATGGTGCTGGGAAAACCAGATAGCCACATGCAGAAGAATGAAACAGAATCCCTATCTGTCACCATATACAAAAATTAATTCAAGATGAATAAAAGATTTAAACGTAAGGCATGAAACCATAAAAATTCTAGAAGAAAATGTAGGAAAAACTCTTTTAGACATCAACCTAGTCAAATAATTTATGACTAAGAACCCAAAGGCAAATACAGCAACAACAAAAATAAATGTTTACTAAATGGGACTTTATTAAATTAAAAAGCTCTGCACATCAAAGGAAATAATCAAGAGAGGAAATAGACAACCTACAGAATGGGAGAAAATATTTCCAAACAAAGGTTAATATGAAGAATCTATTAATACAAAGAACACAAACAAATCAATAAGAAACAAACAAACAACCCCATTAAAAAGTGGGCAAAAGACAGGAATGGAAGTTTTTCAAAAGGATATAGACAAATGGCCAAAAAACATATGAAGAAATGCTCAATATCACTAATCATCAGGGAAATGCAAATTAAAACCACAATGAGATAACACCTTACCCCTGTCAGAATGGCTATTATTAAAAAGTCAAAAAGCAAGAGATGGTGGTGTGGATGCAGAGAGAAGAGAACGCTTATACACTGTTGGTGGGACAGCCAATTAGTACAACTTCTATGGAAAACAGTATGGAGATTCCTCAAAGAAATAAATGTAGACTTACCGTTTGACCCAGCAATCCCACTACTGCGAATCTACCCAAAGGAAAAGAAGTGATTTTATCAAAAAGACACCTGCACTTGAATGTTTATTACAGCACAATTCACAATCGCAAAGATGTGGAATCAACCTAAGTGCCCCTCAATTCATGAGTGGATTAACAAAATGTGGTATATGCATATCATGGAGTACTACTCAGCCATAAAAAGGAATGAAAAATGTCTTTTGCAGCAACTTGGATGGAACTGGAGACGGTTATCCTATGTGAAGTATCTCTGGAATGGAAAAAGAAACACCACATGTACTCTGTAATAATTAGGAGCTAATCGATGTACACACAGGCACAAAGAGATATAAAGGTCATTGGAAATCAAGAAAGGGGGTGTAAGGGAGGAGGAAAAACTTACCTATCAGGTACAATGAATACTATTTGGGAGATGAGTACACTAAAAACCCCAAATGAAGCATTGTATATGGTATCCATGTAACAAAAACATTTGTACCCCCTTAATATTCTGAAATTGAAAAAAGAAAACTCAGTGTAATTTCAAGACTACTCAATGCATTTGTCCTTTTTCTCCCTGACTCAAGCCTCTTCTTTACCCAGGACCTTCTCTCTAACGCTGTCTTAAGGATGTGGGTGCCAGGAAAATTATTTTGTTTGTTACTTTCTCCCAACCACAAGCACCACAGACATTATCCCACAGGGAAGTGTAAGAGAGATGCCTCCAGTGTTCCCTGAATTGATGGAGCTGGGGGCAAAATCAGGACCAGGTGCAAAGGCAAGGCTGCCAAGACAAGAAGCTGATGGAGGAGAAAAGCTCAGGATTAGAAAATGCAACCCAGGAAGGATGTGGAGGGAGGACAAGAGAAAGAGCTCAGGAGACCCAGACCTACAATCTCATCAAAGTAACTGTAAAGTGGCCTTTCTGCCCCATGACCACACAGCCAGCACCATCACCTCATTCCCAGCTACCATCCTGATGCCTTCTCCCCATCCTATCTTATACCCTCCAACCTGATCCTAGTATCCTGAAGATATACTAACTCACCATTTTATTTCCCATTGATGGTCCTGTATTCCCCCTAGATCTGACACTTCAGATCTGTATCAATGTCCCTATTTGACTATGGATCCCACTTTCCTCTTGGACTACTTGCTGCTCTCAATCCTGCTTCATCTTCTGACTCTTCCTGTGTCCTCTCATCAACCCACAAGGCCTGGAGGTGGAGACCAGGTGTGAGTCATCTCAGTCCTTGGGGCTCAGCACAGAGTCTGACACAGAACAGAGGTTAACTCTTGTGATTTAATGAATTATATGGTGAATGGTTGTCAGTGGACGTTGGTTGACTGGTTTTCCAACTCTATTCATTTAATAAATATGTTTCTTGGATTAATTTATTGATGACTTCCAGGTCAAAAAAAAACTCTCCCTCTTCCTAATACCGAAATGGAGGAAAGATAATATGCATGAAAGAAAAGTTTATGATGAAGCTATTTGGTGTCCTTGAAGTAGAGATCCCAATGAATGCAATGGAAAGCATATTCAAGATAAACAGCAGGAAAGTTCCATGAAATAAAGAATTAATTCTGCAGCACTAAAGGGCACGGCACATTTCAAGAATAATTGCTGCAGGAAGATTAATACTTATTCATACCTTGATTAAGTTATCATACATCAAGATAAAGATAAAATATTTCAAACACTTAAGAAGAAAAAGTCTTCTCAGCATTATTCAATATCACAACATGATAGAACAATGTCTCTGAAGTCACTCAAGTCTAAAGGCAACAGGCAAATATTCTCAGACATGAAGGAACTCAGGAAGTACAGATCCTATGAGCTCTTTATTAAAAACCTACTACATAAAGCAATTCAGAAAACCAACAGATGCATCAAAATAAAGAACCATGAAATTGAGAAGTAGTAATAAATGGATGATGATGATCACTAAGTAATCCACTTAAATACAGAACTAAAACTAAAGAACTTTGGGAATTATAACTACCAAATAAAAATTTATATTTTAAACCTTGACAAAGTAAAATGAATGATATAACTAACATAATTGAGGATCAAAGAAAAGTGAGAACAAGTGTACAAAGTTAATACAGTCCTGAGGCACTTAACGTCAGGGATACATTCTGAGAAATGTGTCATTAGGCAATTTTGTCCTTATGCCAACATCATAGAGCATACTTCCACAAAACGAGATCGTAGGCATGTAGCCTACTACACGCCTAGGCTTTATGGTATAGTGTATTGCTCCTAGGCTACAAACCTGTACAGCATGTTACTGTACTGAATCCTAAAGGCAATTGTAACACAATGGTAAGTATTTGTGTATCTAAACATATCTAAACACAGAAAAGGTACAGTAAAAATATGGTATAAAAGACTAAAAGGATACACCTGTATAGGGCACTTACTTTCAGGACTGGAAGTTGCTGTGGATGAGTCAAGGAGTGAATGGTGAGTGAATGTGAAGCCCTAGGACATTACTGTACACTATGTAGACTTTATACTTACAGTACACTTAGGCTATACTACATTTGCTAAAAAAATTTTTTTCAATAAGTTAACCCTAGCTTATTGTAACTTTTTTACTTTATAAACTTTTTAATTTTTTCAACTTTTTGACTCTTTTGTAATAACAACTAGTTTAAAATACAAACACATTGTATAGCTGTACAAATATATTTTTCTCTATATCCTTATTCTATAAGGGTTTTTTATTTTAAAAGATTTTTTTTTACTTTTTTAAACTTTTTTGATAAAAACTAAGACACAAACACACACATTAGCCTAGGCCTACACAGGCTTAGGAACATCAATATCACTGTCTTCTGCTTCCACATCTTATCCCACTGGAAGGTCTTCAGGAGCAATAACATGTATGGAGCTGTCACCTCCTATGATAATAATGACTTCTAGAATACCTCCCAAAAGACCTGCCTTGAGACTGCTTTAGAGTTAACTTTTTTATATATAAATAGAAGGAGTACACCCTAAAATAACAATAAAAAGCATAGTATAGTAAATACATAAACCAGTTACATAGTCATTTATTGTCATTTTCAAGTATTATATAATATAGATAATTATATATGCTATACGTTTATAGGACTGGCAGTGTAGTAGGTTTGTTTACACCAGCTTCACCACAAACACATGAGTAATGTGTTGCACTATGATGGCTGCAGCATCACTAGGCAATAAGAACTTTTGGCTCCATTATAATCTTATGGGACCATGGTCATATATGTAATCTAGCACTGACAGAAACATTATTTGGTGTATGACTTTATCTTCTAAAATTAAAATGAGAAATTTAAAAATAATGACTCCAATCTCATAATGTACATCGTCTAAAATTAAAATGAGAAATGTAAAAATAATGACTCTAATCTCATAATGTTTTTTATAATCTTTTTATTTCTTAATCCTTATGCTTCTTTTAGGAGTGAACCTCTCTTGAGCTGAAGATACATTTATCTGAAGTTCATTGGTTTCTTAAGTTTTACTTCAGTTCATTTTCTATTGAATTTAAGTATTAAATAAAATAAAATTATTGTATGATAGGTACAGAGTTTCAGTTTTGGAAACTGTAGAAATTCTGGAGATGAATAATGGTGATGATTGTACAACAATGCGAAGGTACTTAATACCACTAAATTATACACTTAAAATGTTTAAAATGGCAAATTTATGTTATGTATATTTTACCACAATTTTTTTAAAATTCCTATTCTCTTAGGAAAGCACTAATTGTGGTTGGCCATAGAAAAAAGTAACCACCAGAACTAGGTTTCAAACTATTCCTAATCAGTTCTGCTACAAGTATGGTAGAGAAAGTTCCCAACAGACTTCCTCTCCCCTCCCCACAAACAACAACTATAAACTCTGGAAAAAAAAATTTTAACTATCTAAAGACCCTGGAGAGCAACCAAAAGCAGGCACAGCCTGAAGAGATATCAAAAACTTGGAAGCAGGCATGAGCACAGGGTGAATTTTCTGATTTTACAGGCTGCAGTTGTAATACCAGGCATAATGACTAATACTTCCATAGAAAATCTGCAGTCTCTCTGGTCACAAGAACCAGAAGACAGAGTCCAGAACAACCATCACCTCTGGAAAGCTGGGAGTAGGATAGGGTGGAAAGCTGGGAGTAGAGTAGGGTGAGGAAGTGTTCTGCAGAAGGGAAAGAAGCAGAGAGAAGACTAAGTTCTGTCTATAAACTCTTCCCAAGTCTCTGGCTGACCCTGAACCATGAATGTCTGGAGTAGACTCAAAGCAGCATGCAACTAAGTCCAAAATAACTGAATGGATGTTTGAGTTACAACAGACTACAGGCAAAATAAAACTTGCAGTTTTAGTCCAATAAAGTTAATTGCTTAAAAAAAATCAAACAAGTAACATTACTTAGAATGATGGAATAGAGAGCTTCAAGGATTTCTTCCTCCACTGAAAAAGTCATTAAACTCACAAAAACTGCCAGAATCAACTTTTTTTTAGAACCCTGGAATCTAATTTTTAAAACTTATAAGAACCAGGGAGTGTTTAATGAAGTCAGAGGTACTAAGTTTGAGCATTTAAGGAAATCTCTGTCAAGTCACCGACTGGCTTCTGAGCTAACAGACAGAGAATTCAGTGACCACATACAACAAAAAGCACAGTCTTTGCAAAAAAAAATAGTTTGGAAAAGTCACTAAAAAAGGATGATGAAAGCACACAATAATAACAGCAAACTCTGGACAGGGTGGGGAGAATATGATTTCCAGAGTTACCACATTATAACACTCAATGTGTGTTCTTGCCCTTTCCTGTGTCATTTTAAAATTGTTGCAGTGCTTTAAGAGGCTAAAACAGAAGGGTATAGTAATCTTCATAAAACCCAGAGAAGAGATTTTAAAACTCCTCTTTGGATCCTGTCTGGAGTCACAGCAAAAAAACAAATGTACAATTCTGACCCCCCAAAATTACAAGGCATGCAAAAAACCAGGAAACTACACTGTATATTCATAGAAAGATAAATAAATTAATACAAGCTATCCTGGAGGACTTCCAGATATTGGGCTTCCTAAACAAAGAGTTTAAATCATCTGTCTTAAATATGTTCAAAGTGCTAAAGGAAAACCATGGACAAAGAATTAAGTGAAACCAGAAGAAAAATATTCCAACAAATAGAGAATATCAATAAAGAAATTATAAAAAGGAACTAAATAGAAATTATGTAGTGAAAAGTACAATAATTAAAATGAAAAATTCACTAGATGGGTTTGACAGCAGATTTGGGTTTCAAACCTGTAGAAAGATAGCACTTTAGGAGGCTGAGGTGGGAGGATCGCTTGAGCTCGAGAGTTTGAGATCAGCCTGGGCAAGAGTAAGACCCCATCTCTGAAAAAAAAGAAAAAAGAAAAGAAAAGAAACAAACCTGTAGAAAGAATTGGTGAACTTGAAGATAGGTCAATTGAGATTACCCAATCTGAGGGGCAGAAAGAAAAAAGAATAAAGAAAAATAAACAGAGCCTAAAAGACTTGTGTGTCACCATCAAGCATACCAATATATTCATTATGGGAGTCCCAGGAGAGGAGAGAAAGGTACAAAAACGAATATTTGAAGGAATAATGGCCCAACACTACCCACATTTGATGAAAGACATGAATCCACAGATCCAAGAAGCTAAACAAACCTCACGTAGGATAAACTCAAAGATATCCACACCAAGACATTTTATAACTAACTGTCAAAAGACAAAGAGAGAATCTTGAAAGCAGCAAGAGAGAAGTGACTAGTCACATGCAAGTTACCCTAAAACAGGACTTACTGCTGACTTCTCATCAGAAATCATGGCGACCAGAAGACAGTGAAATGATGTATTTAAAATAATAAGTGAAAAAAACTGTCAACAAAGAATTCTATAGATGGGAAACTGATTCTTCAAAAATGAAATAGAAATTAAGACATTCCCGGATACACAAAGGTTGAGGTCATCACTACCAGACCTTCCCTATAAGAAATACTAAAGAGAGACCTTCAGGTGGAATTGAAAGGACACTAAACAGTAAATCAGTGCCACACAAAGAAATAAAGATATCTGGTAAAGGTAACCACATAGATAAATATACAATCCAGTATTTTACATTTCTTTTATAATTCTCTTTTTTCCTATATGATTTAAAAAGATGAACACAACAAAATTATTAATCTATGTTAACGGGCACACAATTTATAAAGATGAAATTTGTGACAATAATGTAAAGGAGGAGGGGACAGGACTTCAATAGCATATAAAAACAGAGTTCTTGTATGCTATTGAAGCTAAGTTGGTATCAATTCAAACTAGGTCATTATAAATTCAGAATGCTAATTATAATTCTCAAGATACCACCAAGAAAATATTTCAAAAGTATCCAGAAAATGAAATGGGGAGAGAATCAACATGGTACACTACAAAAAAAAAACTCAGCTAAACAGAAAAGAAGGCAGTAATGAAGGAATTGAAGAACAAAAATATATATAAGATATAGAAAACAAATAGCAAAATTGCCAGGCACAGTGGCTCACACTTTCTGATTTCAAATTTTACTACAAAATTATAGTAATCAAAAAAATGTGGTACTGGCATAAGAATGGATAGATATGGATCAATGGAATAGAATTAAGACTCCAGAACTAAACCCATACATCCATGGTCAATTGGTTTGTGACAAGGATATCAAGACCATTCAATGAGGAAAGAATAGTATCTTCAAAAAATGCTGCTGGGACAACTGGATAACCACATGCAAAAGAATAAATTTGGATCCTTACCTTATCTTATATATAAAAATTAATGCAAAATGGACCAAAGACCTAAATATAAGAGCTAAAACCCAAAAACCCTTAGAAGAAAATATAGAGGTACATTTTCATGACTTTAGATTTGGCAATGATTTCTTAGGACACAGGACACAAAAAGAATAAGCAACAAAAGGAAGATAAATAAATTGGACTCAATCAAAATTTGTAAATATTATGCCCCAAAAGACACTATTAAGAAAGTAAAAAGACAACCCACGAAATGGGAGGAAATATTTGCAATTTATATATCTGATAAGGTACTAGTATCCAAAATGCATAAAGAATCACTACAAAAAACAGCTTAATTTTTAAATAAGCAAATTACTTGAACAGACATTTCTCTAGAGATATACAAATGGACAATAAGCACATGAAAAGATGCTCACTATCATTAGCCATTAGGAAAATGCTATTAAAAGCCACAATGAGATATTGCCTCATGCCCACTATTAATAGAATGGCTATAATCAAAAAAAGGAAAATAAGTGCTAGTGAGGATATGGAGAAATTAGAACCCTCACATATTGCTGATAAAAGATACAACCATTATGGAAAAGAGTTTGGCAACTCCTCAATAAATTATACATAGAATTACCATATAATCCAGCAACTCCATTCCTGGGTATATACCCAAAATATTGAAAGCAGGTGTTCATACAAAAACCTGTACATGAATGTTCATAGCAGCACTATTCATAATAGCCAAAAGGTAGAAGCAATCCACATATATGCATCAACTGATGAAAGGATAAACAAAATGTAGAATACATATATACAATGGAATATTATTAAGCCATAAAAAGGAATGAAATTTTGATTTATGCTATAACATGGAAGAATCATGAAGTACGATGCTAAATGAAGTATTCCAGACATAAAAGGACAAATATTGTATGATATCATTTACATGAGGTGCATAAAACAGGCAAATTCATAAGATAAAAAATAGATTAGAAATTACCAGGGGCTGAGGGAAGGGAGGATGAAGAGTAACTGATTAATGGTTATAGAGCTTTTGTTTAAAGTAATGAAAAGGTTTTCCGATATATATAGTGGTGATGGTTGTACAAAGTTGTGAACATAATTAATGCCAGGGAATTGTACACATAAAAATGGTTAAAATGGCAAATTTTATGTTATATCTATTTTACTATAGTTTTAAAAATAAGGTAATATACTGAAAACCATTGAGTTGTACAATTTGGGTGAATTGTATGACATGTGAGTTATATCTCAATAAAGCTATGTTTTAAAAAAAATGGGCTGGGCATGGTGGCTCACACCTGTAATGCTAGGCACTCTGGGAGGCCGAGGCAGACAGATTGTTTGAGCTCAGAAGTTCGAGACCAGCCTGAGCAAGAGCAAGATCCTGTCTCTACCAAAAATAGAAAAAAATTAGCCGGGCATGGTGGCGCATGCCTGTAGTCCGAGCTACTTGGGAGGCTGAGGCAGAAGGATCACTTGAGCCCAGGAGTTTGAGGTTGCTGTGAGCTAGGCTGATGCCACGGCACTCTAGCCCGGGCAACAGAGTGAGACTCTGCCTCAAAAAAATAAATAAATAAAAATTAAAAAATTTTAAAAATGAAGTGTACTGATAAATGTACCACAACATGGATGAAACTTGAAAACATTATGCTAAGTGAAATAAGCAAAAGAACACATATTACATGATTTCATTTATATGAAATATTCAGGATAGGCAAATCCATATATAGAGAAAATATATATTACTAATGGTTGCCTGGAGCTGGGAGAAGTTTGGGAGGAAAGGGAATTGACTGCTAATGGATATAGAGTGTCTTTTTTTTTTTTTAATAGGATGTATTTGAGGGTGATGAAAATGTTCTAAAAGTGATTTGGGCACTGGTTCCACAATTCTGTGAATATTGTAAAAAACCATTGAATTGTATACTTTAAATGGATGAATGGATGGATTGTATGGTATATGGATTATATTTCAATAAAGCTGTTTTTAAAAACGAAATTGTTAATGTAAAGGCCCAGCCTAGGGTGCTCAGCGCAAGACAGTTTCTGTGGAGGTGAGGGTGATTTCTGAGATGAGGACAATGCACTTCATACAGTGCAACACTGACGCCCTGGTCTTACATGACGAAAACAATTCTGTGATTATCTTTGCACTTGTACTTTTGCTGTAAATGGACACGGAGCCCCGATGGGCCTGTCTCCAGCACATACACACATATTTACCCGCCCTCTCCCCACCTCCCAAGCTTCCAGTTCCCTTAATTTGGCCTCCGAAGGGGAAACAGATCTCATTGAAGGGCCCTAATTAATCCCTAGGAATCTGGGCCCCCGCATTTTCCTATCACCCACCCCAACTCCCCAGTTACTTGTCCCAGACAAGGAAAGAACTTTGCAGACTCCCCAAGGAAAGAATGGTCTTGGGAGACGGCCACATGGATGGTCTGTGCTGTGTCGTAATGAGGCCCCAGGGGACCCTGCCTCATCAAGGCAGACGCAGCACTCGGAAAGTTAATGCTGAGTGCCCTTCCCCAGCACCGCCCGTAAGAGAGTTCTGGCTGCACACCCACACCCGCATTCGTCTCGTGTTATAGGCATTTGTGGTCTCACGTGGCTCCCTCATGGGCATCTGTCTTTATGCAGCTCTTCATGTCTTGTGTCCTGGAGGCGTGGTCTGGGTCACTGCCCTGGCAGGCGGAGGGGGAGGTCCTATCCTCACAAGGGCCACCTCACATCCTTCTGCCCACCCTTCAAGGCCCGGGGCAAACATTTCTCCATGAAGTCTTAGCTAAATATCAGACCCGTCACTCGTCACCTTGCCCTCCCTGGGGGCACCCACAGTTTGTAGCTCCTGGCAGAGCTCTTAGCGCTGCAGGGCCTGGAGCAGAGCTGGCCGTTCTGTATCACACTTCCTGGCCAGACCCTGGATCCATAGGCGTGCAGAAGCCGGGTCTAAGGCAGAGAGGCCTCAATCTCATTCTACCCACGTGTCGTCTTCACTCCGAAGTGGAGTGTTCTGCACTGTGTTCATAGCTGTGATTTTAAAACCAGGTCTGTAGTCAAATTAAAAAAAAAAAAATCCTGCAGGACTTCTCAGAGCCCTTCCCATGGTAACAAACCTTGTGAATCTCTAAAAAGGTTGTGGGTGTACAACAGTTCCTAAACTTTCTTGACTATAGAATATTTTTCACTCCTGATTATCTATGGCACCAGTATTCTGTAGAATGACTCTAGAAAATTCTGACCTAGATTATAATTCATGTGCGCCCACCCTAATTGGAGGGAAATCATTTTAGAGCTTCACATGATACCATATACCAAAATGAACCCAAGGTGAGTTAAATAATTAAATGTGAAAATGAAACTAGAAAAACTAAAGGAGAAAATACAATGAAAGGAACATGTAGGCAGGGCCTTTGTATTCAAGCTTGGCACTGCACCTCACCCCAGTGCTCTGCAATTATTCACTGAATGAACATGGGGTTTATGATGTCACTGAGGGACATGCTGCATAGGTGACATTCAATTTTGCTTTTTAAGTAGGCTGCTTTGGCTGGTAGGCCGACAAGGTTCCATTTGGGCCATATTCTTCCCATGAAATTACATCTAGGAAACGAATAACCTCATGTTTGGAAAAGCTCCCTAATGGTGCCACTTAGTGTGACCATCCCATTGGGCCTGCTCTCCACTACTGAGGCATAAATAGCCACTCATTCAAAACAGTGACTTCAGACCTCAGCTGATGGTTCTGACAGTCGCCTGGGAGGTGAAGAGGGACCTGGGGAGACTCACCCAGGCCCTTCCTCCTGGCGGAAGCCAGTCTTTCTAACCAGGACTCATCCTCTTGAAGGGCCCTGGTCTCACATGGGCCCCAGAAACAACTCATGGGGTCAGATACAGCCTAAGCCCTCACCTGGCCACCTTCAGCCCTGGGCACCCAGGAGCCTGGACACTACGTGTCCTTCATCCAACTGGCCACGAATTCCTGCCAATTCTTCTCCTCCAGCATCCTTCCCTTCCTCTCTGCCCAGCACCACCACAACGATTTAGCCTCATCCACCCTCCACTCAAGGGTCCCCATCTCCCATCTCCTTGCCTGTGAGCTACAAGAGATCAAGGACCAAGTTCCTGACACCCAGCAGAGAAGCTCACGTTTCTGAACTTATTCAGAACTGGCAGCAGCAGGTCTTAACCAGAGATGGGAGTCAGGTTGGCACCTCAGCAAGGCAGGCCCTTGTAAGGTCCTTCTCTCGCCCCACCCCTGCTGCTCCCCTAGGGGTGGACACATGGCCAGAAGTCCTCACACTTGATCTCTGCCCACGCTGAGCCTCATTATCCTCCTCTGGCATCTGGCCCCAGGCTCCTCCCTGATCTCATTTCTTCTGTGGCTCTCTCCAATCCACCTTCCTTGCTACACATTAGAGGTCTTTCTAGGACACAAGTGTGACTTTGCTATTCCCCAACCCTCATTGCATCCTCATCTCTTGTGGGACAAAGTCTGAGCTCCTTGGTCTGGCCCCCAGGGCCCTGTGTAGCCCAGCTCTGAACTACTAATCCATGGGTGTTCACATGGCCCAAGCCACCACTGGCCACACCACAGCCACAGAGGAGTTATGCAAATCCCCTCGTGGTAGATGGATTGCAAAAAAGTTCTCTTTCCTGGGAAATGAATTAGAAATGGTGTCCACTGAGGGCAAAGGCAGTTAGTCTCACACACACGACTTCCTGGGTGGATGAGGGCTGGATGGTGCCTTTGTGCACACCTCTTGCCGCAGCCCAGCTGGAGCATGCACTACAGTATAGGGAGGGCCCCCTCTCTGGACTCTGAGCTCCTGCAGGGAAAACTTCTCTTCATCCATCACAGGCCCTTCCCAGCAGTTGCTCCTCTCTGCCTCTGTAAAACCTCTGTGCAAGTTCCCCACTCACTGCCCCACGCCACGGAGTAGGAGTGTGGCATGCTGGGAGGGCCCCTAGCTGGGACCTGGGGCCTTGGATACTGGTCTCAGGCCCGGTCTTAACATGCTGGGGAACTGAGCCAATCCTGTCCTACCCTGGGCCTCAGTCTACCCATCTCTACTCTCCGAGGATGGGATTCGAGAGAGTGAAAGCTCTGATGAGGAGCCTTGTGCAGAAAGAGCCAGAAACCACATCAGCTGACAATCCACCGGGCCTGGAGAAAAGCAGTCCTGAGTCTGCCTCCCACTCTCTGCAAGGCGATGCCTGGCTGGGAAGCCCACCCTGCAGAGAACCCTGACTGCTCCCAAGAGGTCCTCAGGCTCTAGCTCAGAGAGAACATGGTCTCTGGTCTGGGCCGAGCTGTCTCCCAAAGGGAGGTGCTGTTCTAGGAGAAACTGAGTCCCCTGTCACTGGGATACACAAGACACCTAGATGGGCGCTTGGCAGGGTGCTGTGGAGGTCTCACAGCTCTGACTGTAAATGCTCCCAAAGGCTCGCCCGGCTGTCTGGATCCCCTCCCCGCCACCTCCAGGAAGCCTGGACATGTGACCAACAGGTGAAGTGTGGCGACCTGGAGCCCCCTGTGGTACAGAAACAGCCAGGGGCCCGGTGGGAATGGGACTTCACCAGCAGACGCCTCCTCCCCCTCCGAGTCTCTCCCGCCGCCACCAAGTATCTCACCCCGACCCCTGCCGGGCGAGCCCCAGTGCGTTCTCTTCCGCAGCCCTGCGACTCCCACCCCAGACAGCGGGACCAGGAGGAAGCCCGCCCTGGGTCTGCGCTAACCTGCTCTGTGACCTGCTCTGCCCTGGGCAGTTTCTCCATCCGTAGGGGTTTTAGGAGGACTCACCCTTTGGCTGGGAAATCCCCTGTGTCGTCAGCAGCAGGAGGGAGAACAGGAAGCACCGCTCACACCTGAGGCCCTGGGGACTCCGTGGAGCAGGGCCCCCGTGGGGCTGGAACTCCGGAAGCTTCTGGAGAGGCAGAGCAGGCGTCGGGCGCAACACTGACCCTGCCTACTGCTGGTTCTCTGGGCCACGGCGCCCCCTAGTGGTCAGTTTGGGAATCCCCAGCCCAGGTGTCTGAGCTGGAGAGAGGGCAGCGAGGCGGCCAGCCCGAAGGGTGGGCACAGTTGGGGCACAGGAGGAGCAGGAGGAGAAAGGAGACAGGACCTTACGCGCCCGCTGAGGAGCTGGACTGAGGGCAGGGGAGCAGAGGAAGGGCTTGGCGCAGGGGAGGGGCACGGCCGGACACATACTTTAAGAGTCACTCTGACTGGACGACGGAGCGGGTGGGCGGAGGCCGGGAGACCACGCAAGAGGCTCCTGCCCTGGTGTGGAAGAGAGAAAGGAGTAGTTAGGTGAGAGAGCGGCCATAATTGGAATGGGGGTGGAGGAGGAATGCATTTAGGGGATACTTAGAGGGAGAGAGGACAGAACTTGACAACTGACTCACTCTGGGCTTGGGGACCCTAATCGTTTCATAGATCACATATGCAAATTTTACAGATGCAGAAACTGAGATCTGAAGATGATCAAGGACCTTCCCAAGGTCACACAGCAAAATAGTGGTGAGACTGGTCCAGAACTCCAGCCTCCTGGCTCCCGCAATGACCCAAATAACAAAGGTAGCACTACGCAGGTTTCACAGAGCCTTGAATGCCAAGCCTGGGAATTTGGACCATTTCCATGAGCAATTGGGAGCCATGGCAAGTTCTTAACATTTGGCAGCATTTCTCATTTCCATATCTTCCCCCAACAGGGAGCTTTCCAGTGCTGTTGCTAAAATGCACAACCTGGCTGCTTCTAGGCCAACCCAACCTCCTCAATCTTTATGTAGAAGAGGGAGGCACTCTTTCCTCTTTCCAAGGAGAAAGTACAAAGCCCAGAGAGGTAAAGAGATTTGCCTAAAGCCTCATAGCAAGTCAGTAGCCCAGATTTTCCCGAATACCAGAACAGTTCTTCAATATCCTGGTAGTGAAATCCAGAATTATGGGCCTGGAGAGGGGAGGGTCTGGCCCAAGATTATCACAAATGGGCGGCAGAGCAGGACCTAGAACCTGAGTCAGACCCCCAGGGCCAGGACAACAGCCAGCCAGTGGCCTCCCCTGCCTGGGCTTTCCTGCCGTGGCTGCAGTCCTCCAAGGAAGTCTGTGTCCCGATTCCCTCCCTCAGCAGTCATTGTGCCCCCATCTGTCTTGTCGGGGGCCAGTGCTGGGACATATCCAGGCTGCCTTCAATTATGAGCCAATAAATATGAGATGTGCTGCGCAATGAGCGGCTGCCTGGGCTGCCAGCCCCACCCCTACCCCGCCAGCCTCTGCACCAGGGAAGATTGGATTTTGTGTCATTCATTTATTATCTCTAGTCCATGTCGGATGGGGAGATACATGACGTGGGCAGTGGATAATTTTATCCTTCCCCCGCTTATCGGGTGCAGCACTGAGATGTGGTGTGTGATGTCCTCAGGTCGCCTGCTGCCCTCACATGGGGAAGTCCTCCTCCCACAACCCACGGGCCCTCAGCTCCTGTTTGCCACTGGGGCAAAACAGCATGTGTAGAGGTCAGAGTCGTGAGCAGGAACACCAGGACCCGGGCCAAGCCTTGGCCAGCTGCCAACTCACTGTGTGACCGTGGACAAGTGTCTGAAAACATTCTGTGATGTCCTCTCTATGCCAAGCCCTGTGCAGGCAGGCAGGAGCCATGTGGACAATCAGACCTGCTCCCTGCCTCAAGGAGCTGCTAGTTGACTCCAAGGAAACAGACATCCCCATGGAGGGGTGGCAGACATTGGCAAGGGGTGTGAAGGATGAGGATGTGCCAGGTAGAATGTGAGGGAAGGCAGAGAGAGGAGACAGGCAGAGGCAGAGGGACCCCCTTGGAAAAGACGTGGCAGAAAGGAGTGGGCAACCTATGTGTGCTTAGAGACCGGCAAGTATGGCTGGAGCACAGGGTGCATAGAACAGGGCAGAAAAAAGAGTTTTTAAGCAGGTAAATATCATGATCAGATTTGTATTTTAGAAAAATTTCTCCAACTACTACCTGAAAAGCAGATTTCATGGTAGTAACAGAGAAGACAGGAAGTCCACTGAGGAAGCTGATGTAATGGTCCAGGAGAGAGAAGACGATGTCCTGGAATAGAGCGCTAGCAGTGGGGCTGGAAATAATAGTCATTATCATAATAAAAATGAATATGATCAGGTTGGGCATGGTGGCTCATGCCTGTAATCCTAGCACTCTGGGAGGCCAAGGCAGGA
>VBSM01001265.1:38691088-38715473 GCA_008086735.1 Cheirogaleus medius | reverse complement strand
AAAAAGGAAAATAGAAAAAACGGAAATTAAGACTTGAATGAATTAACAGAGTTGTCCTAAATTACACAGTGGATAAGTCTGTCCAACCCTAAGCCTATACCTGTCCATCCCAGGTCTTTCCATTGTGTTCTACTTCCTGGAAAGGAAGGCACAGTTTCCAGAGAGTCCACGGGGGCATAGATACTACTATAGCTTGGATATTTGACCTTCCAAACCTCATGTAGAAATCTGATCCCCAGTGTTAGAAGTGTTTGGGCTATGGGGGCAGACCCCTCAGGAACAGATTAATGCCCTCCCTTGGGAGTGAGTTCTCACTCTATCAGTTCCCACAAAAGCTGGTTGCTAAAAAGAGCCTGGCACCTCCCCCTACTTGCTGCTTCTCTTGCCATGTGATCTCTGCACACGCCAGGGCCCTTTCCCTCCACCATGAGTGTAAACAGCCTGAGACTCCCACCCACCAGACGCGGATGTCCTATCTCTTCCAGCCATCAGAATAATGAGCCAAATAGACCTTTTTTCTTTATAAATTACCCAGCCTCATGTACTCCTTTATAGCAGCACAAATAGACTAAGACAGACTCCCTCTGATTTTTGTGTTTCTTTAGATGTGGAAAGCAAAAGATAGAGAGGATTTAAGAATGATGTGCAGGCTTGTGGCCAGGGAGGCTGGGTGCATACAGAGAGTGCACAGGACAGCTTGGGGACAGAGAGAGCTTAAAGAGGGGAGGGGTGATTAATGGGGGCAGTCCCTAGAGGAAGTAGGCAGAAAATGGGCTCCAGAGCCTTGAACTGGAGTGAGGGAAGCTCTCTGACCACCATACTACAGTGTGGTATGAGTCTGCAGCAAGATGGCCTGGCTTTGAATCCTAGTTCTGCCAGGACAGTGTGACTTTGCCCAAGTTATTAAACTAAGGCAGAGATTTGCAAAATGGGGTTACTGATAGTGCCTATCCTCTGAAGTTATTATGAAGATTAAATGGTTGATATGTGAAGTGTCGAGCACATATCAAGTGCTTGATTAGGCCAAACATGGTAGCTCACGCCTGTATTTTCAGCACTTTGGGAGGCTGAGGCAGGAGGATTGCAGGAGGCCAAGAGTTTATGACCAGCCTGGGAAATATTGTAACACCATCTCTACAAAAAATTTCAAAATTAGCCAGGCATGGTGGCACGTGCCTATAAGCCCAGCCACTTGGGAGGCTGAGGAAGGAAGACCCCTTAAGCCCAGGAGTTTGAGGCTGCTGTGAGCTATGGCCATGCCATTGCTTCCAGCCCAGGTGACAGAGTGAGACCCTGTCTCTAAAATAATAAAAGTAAAAAAATAAGTGCTTGATAAAAGTTAGCTGTTAGTGGCCAATAAAAATTAGCTGTTAGCTAATTCATCTTGTAAAACTAGAGAGAAAGGGGGAAATGTTGGTGTGGCCCGTAGAAACTCCACACAGAAGGGAGAAATGGTGACAAAGCTCACACCAGCAGCTTTGCTCTTGAGCCAAGGATTTGGAGTTAGGCAGAGCTGGGCTCACATCACTTTGCCATGCCAAGCCTCGGTTTTTCCCCCTGGAAAAGCTCCATGTCTAGGGGGGATTATGAAGCGTCCATAAAACAAACAGTAAAGTACTGAGCATGGGGCCAGGCACTTAGAGGTACTCAGTGAGTGGCAGCTGCTTACAGTTTTCTCCTGCTGCCTTCCTAGTGACATAGATGTGGCAGGAGGTCTATTGAGAGGAAGAGCTGGGCGGGGCTTGGGAGCTTTAAGTGCAAGGTCTGCTGAGGTGCAGGGTGCTACAGAGGGTCCGGTTGGATCACCCCACCCCAAGTCCAGGCTGTCCAGGGAAGGACAGGAGGCCACAAGAAGCTGCAGGATGAGGAGGACCCAAGGCTGGAGGCCTCTGCAAAGGTGAAGGGAACGGGAAGGGGCCGGGAGAAGGGTCTATGGTGGGGGAGGAAGACGTCTGAGTTTTGTTCAGTCAGACTTCCCTGATCACTATGGTATGCCAGGCACCACCTGCGGCACTTAATATACATGAGCTAACCCGACTTCAGTCCTCCTCCTCTAGTCCCAGGCATGTCAATCCAGGGCCCTGTCCCTCCCACAGGTCTATGAAGGCCTTGTGACCCTTGATCAGGTACAGACCATAAACAGGTCTAAATAGGGCCCAATAATCTCCTTGGAGCTTCACAACTTCCTAGTAAAGTCAGCGCCATCATCCCCATTGTACAACTGGGGAAACTGAGGCTCAGAGAGATTCAGTTACCTTCCCAAGGCCACAGAGCCAGTAGGAGACAAAGCTGGGATTTCCCCTCTGGCCTCAGACTCCAAGTCCAAGTACCTCCCGCTGCTGTAACTGCCCATCTTTCCTGGGAAATCAGCTTCCCCCAGAGAAGAGCCCCAGCCTGCTCTGCTGTGCAATGGCTGTGGCTTTGAGCCAGTCTCCTTCCTCTCTGGGCCTCAGCTGAGTGGGGTTTGGAAGGGTCTCTAGCTGACTAGATGTCTAAGGTCTGCCTGCCCGCTCTTCCAGTGGGTTCCAGTCTCTCCACAGCTGGGAATCATCCAGGCTACTCCCCGCCCCACCTCCTCTCCCTAATAATTAATCTCCAGCCAACGGTCCCAGCTGCAGTGCTTTCATCATCCAATTACCGGAGTTGCTGGCACAATAAATCTTGGTCACACAAATGCAGGCAAATCTGCAGCTATTTTCATGGCCATTACTGTGCATAGGACATTGGGGCTCAGGTCATTTGCCTTTCTGACATGGAGTCCTGTGCCCACCTCCTGTCTTCCCCACCTCCTCTCATTTCTCATGGGCGGCTGCCCCCATGCCCTCGCCCATCACCCCCCAAACATGGGCTCCTCCCGTCCGTCTCCCATCTTGGCTGTGGAGCCAAGATCAGAAGACTCTGTGTGATCTTTGCCAAGTCAATTCACCTCTATTACCTTCAGTTTCTCCACCTGGAAAACAGAAATAATGTTATTGACCTCACAGGATTTTGTGAAAACTAAACCCAAGTGTGGTTGATATACATCTCACTGGTGGTGCATAGAATGTTTGTTAATGGTCTTTGCCATTTTTTAATAGTTATGTGTTTAATTTCATGTGTATTAGGAAAAAATATATCAAACCTGTGATTTCATGACTATTATTGCTTAGGAGACCGTGAGATTAGGTATTTACATAAAATATGCTAAAGAAAAATATTTAAAATAATCCACAGATTTAGCAAAAAATCATGGAGGAGGCGTGTGAATGAGAGAAGCTTGAGAAAAGCTAAAACAATAGCTTCACAATGCGTGCCTTCACCACTATTTGTTCCGTTCTCCACCCTCCCCGACTTCCAGCAGAGGGGAATGTGGGGTCCTACAGAGGGAGGGGACCCGTCTGCTCTGAGAGGCCACCGGGTCCAGTACAGAGCCTTTCATTCATGTGAGAAACCTCCTCTGGGGCCCGTCCCATGCAGGCCTGTGCTGGGTTCTGGGAACACAGAGCTCAAATGGCAGCCCTGCCCTCAGGGAGGCCTCAGTCCACCTCCCTGCTGGACTCAATCTGGCAAGGGAGCTGTCATGGCCTTTACTCGGCAGGACCTAGAGCAGGACTTTCCCTGGGGTCTCTCGTTGTGGAATTGCAGTGAAGGCCCAAAGCTGAGGACAAGAGGCTCTAAGCCCACACTCTGTAAGGAGAGACACAAAGTGTGCGTGCGCGCGCACACACACACACAGAGGCCTTAGGAGGGGAAGGGGAGAATTCAGGGGTGGCCTTGTGAGGACAGCTGTGTTCATGCAGACAGTCACTGCCAGGCTAGAGAGTATTCCAGAGCTCCCCCTAGAAAGTGGGCATGCCTGCCAGGAGGGAGTCTCGCCCTCATGCCCCAGAGGGCCCAGCCTGGGCTGACACTGAGCAGAGCAAAGGCGAGGGGATCTCCAGTGGCAGGGGTTCCGCTGAGGGGTCCGCTCTAGCCAGCGGTGCGTGAAGGGCGCACGGTGAGGTATTCCAGGAAGGATTCAGAGGACGCCCTCCCGGTTTGTCCCGGCTGTAGGCAGGCATGAGAACTCACGGCAGTTCCCACAGCTCCACACATGGAAGCACGTGGGTTAGAACAGGGGAAGGATCCACCGGGCTGTTCAGATGGCCTGAGAACAAGTGAGCGTGACCCCACCTAGACCAGGAGTTGGGCCTTGAATCAGTGTTGGAATCAAGGAAAAGGAAAATTCAGCTGCCCATCTCTGAGCGGGGCCTTGGCAACAGAGTGGGCAGAGGGGAAACTGAGTGCTGGGCCAGGAAAGTCATGCCTGTGAACTCCTAGCCAACGATAGGTCCACAGAGTCCGCCAGTCCTGGAACAAGCAGATCTCGTGCTCATGTGCACACACACATAGAACTTCCTCCTCTGGAAAGCCACCAGCCCTCTCAGGCATCAGTTTCCCCTTGGGGACAACAGAATTAATAAATGATGCCTCAGGGCAGATTAGAAAGTCCAGGCAGGGACTGCTGTTGGGTCACCAAGCACAGGCCCTGCTGTTTAAGATCCCAGATCGCCTGGGCCTGCAGGAGTTGGGGGAAGCTGCCACCTGCTGGTCAATGTTGGCAGTGCCATGGAGCTGCCAGCAGAGTCCTACAGTCTGGGAGCCCCAGCCAGAGCCAGGCTGGACTTTAACTGTTTGACCTTGTGCAAGTCGCTTCCACTCTCTGAGCCTGCTTTCTTAAATAGAATGGGGGATGATGATGCCAGTCTTGCAGGACCACAGTGAGGATGAAACTAAACAACTGCACTACCGTGCTTGTCTTGGGCAGGCCCTCGGTGAAGGTTGATCCGCGAGGGTCTTGTGCCAGCAGGATGCTGAGCAGGGGTCAGCGCCAGGGGACAGAGGGGAAGGGGAGTCGCACTCATGGAAATTACCAGCTGCCCATCCCCTCCATCCAGGACTGTCTTTGTCTGCATGGGGAACTGTTCTTAACCTAACCTGCCAGCTCCTTGAATTACAGACATTTTGAAACGTGAAGTGCCGACTCCAGAGTCTCTGGACCAGGAGACCTGGTTCCAGTCTGAGTCACTAACCTGCTGTATAGACCTCACCAAGTCACCTGGTCAATGTCTACACCTCTCTTTCCTCTTCTGTACAAAGCGGGTAATGATTCCTGCCCTGCGGTTCAGTTCTGTGTTGTGCTATAATTCACCTCCTTACCCCCAAATCTTGAAGGAACATCAATCTCACCCCCGCCCACACGCACGCACGCACACACGCCTGTGACTGGTACTTTAGGGGATGAGGGAACAAAGGCAGCATCAGAGCTTGGGGCAAAACCATGGGCTGGGGCGTGACAGGGAGCTGGGGGAGCAGTGAGGACCGGCTTGGACAGCCGTGACAAGACGTGACAGGCCCACAGCCCTCACTGTCTCCAGGCCCCCTCAGTGGGTCACGGTGTTTCCCTCAGACACAAGAGAGAGACCCCTCCTTTACAGAGGAGGAAAGGCAGGCTCAGACTTAGTAAATTGTCCAAGGTCTCACTCAGCTGGTTAAAAAATGTTGGGTGGAGAAAAGGGAAGGAGGGAGGGAAGGAGGAAGAAGGAAGGACAGAGAGGGCTAGAAAAGAAAGAGCTAAAACTTGAGTGAGGACTGAGGCCCTTTGCCTCTGCTCGAAGCTTCCTCTCGACTCCCAGCACAATCCTAACTTCATATAATTTTGCTCTTTTTAGTAAGATTCTATTTAATAAGTTATATTCTCCTAAATGTCATTTAAGTGTTTCCCTTCCTAACCCCCAGTCTTGTCACAGAAAGTGTATCTTACCCGTCCCTACGCTCAGACCAGAGGCCCCATTGTCCAGCACAGAGGCCTCTTTTGAGGGTGGTCCATATGTTCCATATTGCAATGCAGGCCCTGAGTGAGGGGACTCAGGCTGGCTCACAGGCTCAGGCCGACCTCTCTCAGACACTGCAAGGAGAGCCAGCTTTTGCCCCGGCATCCCCCAAAGAAGCCAGGCCTGGACTCCCCAGCCCAGAACTCTCCAGCAGCCACAATGGGGCCCACCTCACATACCCAAAACCAGAGTTTCCCATGGTCTACTCCATGCTAATTTAAAAAAGGTGCCCCTCTGGATGGTTACAGCCTTATAATTTCATGGCTTGGGGAACTCCTGGCTGGATTTCAGGCCCCATTTGCCTCTTGGCCAGCCACTTTCACACCAGTGCACCAAAAGCAGCAGCCTTGCCCAGACACATCCACCCACCTGAGCCCCTGACTCCAGAACCCATCTGTGCCTAGTGGGTGGAATCAGCCTCAGCTCCCCAGCAAGTGTACCTGTGTCTGCGCCTTGGGTCCCTGTCAGGCCCCACTGAGCACACGGGAGTCTGACAGGGATGTGCCCCAAGGCCCGGCTCCAGGCTTGGTACCAGGCCTGTGCCCTCCCCTTTGCCAACACCTGAAGCACTGGGGTGCTCGCTGGCCTCGAAAGCAACCATGGAAGCCTCCCCTCCCGAGAGATGTAGGGAAACTAAATTTCCTTCACGGGACATCTTCACGCCAGACTCTGGCCTCAAGATTCACCTTCCAGTTTGGGCCTTCTCTCACTGCTTTCTGCTACCGCTGCCGCCACGCTGGCCTTTGAGAGCCTTGCTCTCTACTTTGAGGGCTCCAGGCCAACTGTGCTCACCCAACCATTCCTCAACATATCAGCACTGAAGACTCAAGTGTGCACGTCAGGCTGTAGGAAAGGGGTGTGAGTGACAAGAAGGAGCCTGTTACGAACCTGGCTGACTGGAACGGCAAAGCAGGGCTTCCTCGGCTCGTCTCAGAGCCTCTTAATGGCACCGCCCTGAATCCAGGTTTCATTTTAACTCAGCTGCCAGGGATCATCCTCTGGATCACTTCAATGCCATTAAGTCTCAAACCAAAGGAGCGAGTGTCCTATCCTGCCTAATACCTACCTTCAAGCTCCCAGTTTTGGAGGATCTCTGCTCCTCCAAGTAATTGAAAATGGAACAGCCAATCATTCATTCATTCCACAAATATTTATCGAGTCCCTTCTACTCTAAAGAATGGGATAATATGGTGAACAAACGGACTTGTCCTCACCTTGAAGTTCAGACCTGTCCATAGGACTTGGCCTTAACCCAAACTCCACGGCCTGTAACCACCACTCAACTTCAATACAGAAACCTGAGCTTTCAAATCAGGCACATGGAGTAGCAGGGAGGGCATCTTGACAATTTTCCAGTGCCTTGACCCCAAAGAAACCTGAGTCTGGAGCCCCTGAGGGCAGGGAGCTAAGAAGAGAGGTATCAAGAGACAGCCAGGAGGACCTCTGCCTATGGTCGCACCGTGTGTGGCCACCAAGGGCAGGACATGACAGTCCAGACCAGACATGGGGTCACGTTATTGTTAGGATGATAGATACCATGTAGCCCCGCCCCTTCACCCCTGGTTTTCGTATTTGACCCACAGAGCTGTGGAGTTCAGCAATCTCCAGCTTGGCAACTGTCCAGACTTAGCTCATGCTCTGTTCCCTGCCCCCTGTGCTCCCCTTTCGCAAGCATCCAAAGCCTTTTCTCACAGAGCCGAGTCAGTAGCCAAAGTAAGCCAAGGCCTCTTTGTCCACAGCCCATTCAGTCCTTGGCTGAGCCCAGATGTCTTGCAAGCCTGTTCTACAGCTGGAAAAACATCCTGTGCTCACAGGCCCAGGTCTGTGTCCAAGCTATGGTGTCACCTTTAAGCTCCATGAGAGTTTGGCAAGAATAACTATAGGAGTTCCAGGGAATCCCTACACCATGAGAAAGCTGAATTTCTGACCCAGGAAGAATACAGCTGACTGGCAGCCTAGGGACCCAAGCTAGCCACCTATTTGGGAAATGAAGCTTGGATCCATACGGACATTGGTCGTAACAGTCTCTGTTCCTCCTACCTCACGGGGTTGGTGGGAGTGTGAGCAGGCGGTAGGTGAAGTACAGATGGAGAGGTAAGCATGGGAACACACCACTCCTCCGAGAGTGGTCTACGGACAGCAGCATCAGGCCCCAGCCCAGACCCACTGAATTAAATTCTCTTGGAAGGGAAGGTTGGGGTGGGGGGGGTGGGAGGGCTAGAACATTTTTTTTTAAAAAAACCTCTCAAGGTGATTCATACGCACATACAAATTTAAAAAGTACTGCTAACACATTGTCTTAGTTCAGGCTGCTATAACAAAAACACCTTAGACTGAGTAATTTATAAACAACAGAAATTTATTGCTCATAGCTCTGGAGTCTGGGAAGTACAAGATCAAGGTGCCCACAGATTCAGTGTGTAGTCAGAGTTTGCTTTCTGCCTCCCAGACAGTGCCTTGTTACTGCATCCTCACGTGGCTGAAGGGCAAAGGGGAAGCTCCCTCGTGCCTTTTATAAGGGTGCTAATCCCATGCATGACAGCTCTGCCCTTGTAACCCAATCACCTCCCAAAGGCCCCACCTCTTAAGACCATCACCTGGGGTATTAGGCTTCAACATACGAATCTGGGGGGACACACACATTCAGACCATAGTGCACATTGTGCACACGTGATGGGCTAATATGATTATTCTAGGAAAAAATAATAATCATGGCAGCTCCCGTGTTTGGAACATCTATGTGCCAGGCACTTTTTAACTTTTATCTAAGTTTAAACGTTGTCTCACTTAATCTTCGTAATACTCTTACGAGGTATTTTTATTATCCTAGTTTTTACAGATTAAGAAAACTATAAAGATATTAGCCCACATCACTTACCCTTTCCAAGACTCAGTTTCCTCACCTGTAGGTTGGGAACAATGTCTTGCTCCTTTGGTTGTTGTGAGGATGAGGGACAATGTGTGGAGGACCATGACATTGCCTGGCGGGCTAAGACCTAGCCACCGGGTGCAGCTGCAGAGACTGGCTCACAGTGAGCGAAGGCAGAGGAAGGTTGCTGGCTGTAGCCCAAAACAAAATTTATCTCCAACTTGTGATTCAGACCTGCCAGTGCTTGCTGGCCTCTGGCCTTTTCCCTTCACACTAAGTCAGCTTCACCTGCTATCAGGTTCTATGTTTACTTTTTTTTTTTAATTTAAATTTTTTTTTTATTTTTAGATTTTCTAGATACAAGATCATATGTTTACTGTTAAGGGAATCCATGCTCTTGTTTCTGATTCTATTCCTAGTTGATGACAACTGAAACTAGGTTTAGGATGACTCTGAGTCTTAGAAGGCAGCTGCTCTGAAGGTTTACTTTCTGACCCAGGAAGTTATCTCCAGCCAGGTCTGGGCTTCCAAGGAAAGAAACTAATGCATTTCTCTTGGGTAAAACAGGAGAGGAAGACCTGTGGTTTGAGAGGTGACTCTAGCAGACAGCACTGTCATCAGCCTTTTACCAGCTGCTAAATGCCCACCAAGTTTCAAGGACTTGAGGCACTATCTCTGCCATGTCTCAACCTGCAAGGTAAGCATCACCCCCAGCTCTGCCTCGTCTTTGCTGCATGACAAAAACACAGGTTTGGAATCAGATCTGACTTCATTACTTACTGGTTGTGTGACACTGGAACACATCATGTAAATCTGCAGTCCCCAACCCCCAGTCCACAGCCTGTTAGGCATGGGACCGCAAGCTCCGCCACCCCTCCCCACCACCGTCTGTGGAAAAATTGTCTTCCATGAAACTTAGGAAGCGTGTGGTGCACAGCAGGTGGTGAGCATCCAGAGGAGCTGGGGAAGCTTCACTGTTTGCAGCCACTCCCCATCACTGGCATCACTGCCTGAGCTCCGCCTCCCCCCACCCTCCCTGCCTCGAATCCGTGGAAAAACTGTCTTCCAAGAATCTGGTCCCTGGTGCCAAAAAGGTTGGGGACTGCTGATCATGTGACCTTGTTGAATCTCAGCTTTCCTAGCTCTAAAACAGGGTTGCTGAATTAAATGAGAGAATGTATGCATAACTGGAAGCACACAGTAAGCACTTTACAAATGTTATTCCTGCTGCACCCTTCTTCTTAAACTGTAATATGCCTGGCCTTATTATGGTGGGCAGAGGACAGAGACGACTTAGACCAAGTCCCTTCGCAACTGCTTGGGGCTGAGATTTCCCTCTTCCATACCCAGGCTGGGTTATTCCTCACGGTAAGAGAGCAAAATATCTGGGGCAAAGTCAGAAGGCTGGCCAAGTCACCAGACCTGCAGCTTGCTAAGGCTATGACTGGGAGAGCAAGATGGCCTTCTGCCTTAGCATGCCCTCCTCCCCCTTTTGCATTACCTCAGTCTCAGCACGCAGCTGTCAAGCAGCTGTCAAATGTCACCAGTGCTGAAGCACAACACGGAGATTAAAGGGAGGATAAAGGTAATTTATCTTCTACTTACACAACACTTCACTGTTTGCTAAACCCTCCTCAGCTCCACGCAGCCCCTGGCAAGGTGGCAGGGCAAGGCTGTGCTCAGGATAAAGCTCAGCACACTGATTCCCAGAGAGGGCCAGTGGCTTGCACCGTCAGGCATCAGGTGAGTGGCAAGCTCTAGGACAAGGGCCCTGGGCTCCAGAATCATTCCTAGTTGTCCTCTCTCCATTCTATCCCACTGGCTCTCTTGGTAATGTACCCTTCAGGTAACACTGTTCATCTAACTTTAGTAGACTGTATTGAAAGTTCATTTCTCACGGCTTGTATTTCAGCTCCAGGCAGTAACTAACAAACAGGTTGTGGTACAAATTTTCTGTGAGCATGGGTATTAAAATTCTTTTGGTTGCAAACTATATGCATCCGAGTCAAACTAGCTTAAGTAATAAATAAAATAAAGGTTAGGGAGTTACTACTGCTTCCCACAACTGTGAAGGACACTACAACATGTCATCAGGACTCTTGCTGCTTCTCAACCTGTGCCCTGTTTCTGCCTGGCTCCTCTCTTTCAGATTTCTACCGAATATGGGTACTCAGCACCAGCCAAGGATTTTTGTCTGTGGTTCCAGGCCTTCAACCTCCCAGTTTAGTGCTCCCAGTGGAAAGAGAGCTTGTCTGAAGTGGTACTCTTTTTCTGTTGGATCTGCTATTACTAAATCCCTAGGAAGGTAGGGGGGAAAGTCTGGTAATGTTACTGAAAGCCTAGAAAGGTTTAAATGTTAGAACTCCCCAAAAGTATAAGAAAGTTAAATCTGTGTCATCAGCTCTTTTGTGCTCCATTCTGGTATAAGGATATGTTTTATAATATTGGATTTATTTAGGTTTTACCTACTATTTATGGTTTGAAATGTTCAAAATCATCAGCTATACTAAATTTGTAATTGGTATTTATGTTTAAGGCAGTTTAATCAAGCTTATTATTGTTTAAATATTCAAGAGTTTTTCAGTGTTTTATTGGATATGAGTTTAATAAACTGAGCACTAAAATTTATGTAGTTGTGCATATTCCTCTCAAGCCCAAAGACCTCTCAGACATTGAGCAATCTATTAATAATAAAAAACACAAAAATAAAATAGATCATTGAATATCTTTTTATTGATTGTGTAAAAAATTATCATAAAATTATTTTAAAAGGGAAATGAGTTCTCTGAACCTCATTTATTCTTTCATCATTATATAACTCTTGTGTTGTAACAAAAGATACACCCACTAGAAACCTTTTCAATAGTGAACTTGTTTTAAGAAAGCAGACAGAACTTAAGGAGTTACGCTGAAACACATGGCCAAATTCAATAGTGCCTTAAGCATCCCAATGGAAAGTCAAGTAAAAAGCAGAAGTTAAAGCCACCACCCTATTTCATTTAGGTAAATATCTGTGGCCTCTTCAGATACAATTTGAGATTAACCTCAAGGTGTTTTGAAAAGAGGATAAAATATGCAGTGACAAGCACTGGAGCCACTGGCAGTAGTGATTCTGTGCCTCGGCTCCTCTAGGTAAAAGCCAGTGTACAGTATACTCTCAGACCAGTCATGGTAACCCTGTCCTGCTTCCCTTAATAGGTAATTATGTTCAAATGACAATATGTAAAAGTGCAAAGGATTATTATTAACAAAGTTTTCTGAAAGTAAAAGTTCTTATGAAAAGCAAAAAATTACCTCAAATTCATTTATTGAAAGAAGTTTGGTACAAACTAGATATTAGGATGATAATCATCTCACAATTTCCTTAATAAAAAAAACAGTAGTCTCCAGAATTAAGCTCTTTATTCATCTTTCTCGTTTCAAAGAATGATGGTAGTTTTGATGGTACAGAGAGCATTATGGGCACTTGGCATCGTGGAGCCAAGACACACTCAGAACACACTGAGCCTCAGCATCTCCCCTAGAGTCCTGCAGAAGTGGCAGTTATAGAAAATCCAATCAGGGACAGAGGGGAAATGCCACTTAAATGAAAACCCCAAATCAAGACTTGGCTTTGGGCTTGGGCTATGATCCGTGGAACATCCAGACAGGACCAAGTTCCAGCCAGAGAAAAGCCCATTCCAGGAAGTGGTACAACTTGACCTGGAGCAGGCCAGGGCAGGGAACAGTCACTTAGGCTGAGTGTTCAGCAGATTTCAAATGTCACACAATCCATAGAGTGATGCAACATCCTCCTCCCTGTGGCGAACTCACCCGGCCTCCCCAATTAGCTCCAGAAGGCCGAGGGTCCTTGACTCATCCATTCATTCAGCATATCTTTACTACTGTCTACTCTGTTCCAGGCTCTGTGCTGGGTCAGAGGACAAAGAGAAGAATCAGACATAGCCCTTACCTTCAGGGGATTCAGAATACCATAGAAAAAGCATATATTTACAGATAAGTCACTGTGACTCAAAGTAAAAAGGACACAGTTCACAGCCTAGAAGAGGCCTAGAGGGCACCACACAGACGACAATCCATGGCAGCCTGTGGGAAGGACCAAACGGAAGCTCAGACTGTGAACTCTGGCACCACAGAGAAGGATGACAAGGCACCTACTGGAATAATGCAGGAACTCTTAGGGCCTATGAGTGAGCAGCCTCATCTGACTAAAGTGAGATATGAATCCCTACTGCCCCCAGAAGAGGCAGTGCGGCCTCAGACTGACCTCTGGGGGTCCTTTGGGCTACCCAACAGGCAGGGTGAAAAGTACCTCGCCTATGGCTGCAGCTGCATGATATCCTGTGGATATGTGAGGCGAGACTGGTGACCAGGAGAAACAAGTCTGAATGAAGCATTCAAGCAATAAGGGCCTTGCTTTGAATCTTAGAGGCATGAGCAGGACATGCAGGCTGAATGGGTAGGAGGCTAGCCTGAGTACATACCAGCTGCAGGAGGACCCCCCATCCTTCCTACACTCCCCATGGTGGGCATGTGTGCAGGATGGACCCATTTTACAAGGGTCCAAGGGACAGGGTAGGGGCTGCTGAGGGCAAATGACCACAGCTTATTAGTCCTCTTTTCAAGCCTACACTTTATAGGCTCCTACCTGCTTTCCTCTTTTCTTCACAGCTGCCACCACCTGCCCTATGTTTTCCACTCTGCAAATCTGAGGGTGGCTGAAATGGGCTCAGTTAGGCTACCAGTATCATGGTATAGGTTCCTGAAGGCCTTGAGTAATTGGCACACAGTTGGCATACCTACATGGACAAATTAAACCAGCTTACAGATACAGGGTTGGGTGGGACATTCTCCGCAGGCTAAGCTGCTGGCCTGTGCAGGTGTCTCTCCCCTCTCATGGGTTTCAGGGAGCAGCCCCAGCCTGTCGTCATTTCTTCTTCACAGCAGCTACCACCTACACCATCTCTCTAGCCTAGGCCTCACGTCTGTGCCACTTTATCTCTCTCCCTAAGGTGCCAGCACTCTGATCTGCTGTTCTTTTTCTTCACAGCTGCCATCACCCACTGTTCCTCTCTTGAGTCCTCATTCTGGATTTCCCCTGTACCCAACCCTCTTTTCTTACTATTCCTGCAATAAGCACATAGGCTCTTTCCCAATTAAGAGTTTCAGTGCTAGTCATTAAGAAGCGGCAAATATGAGGCAAGGGGAAGGAGTTAAGAAGAGGCCAATTTAGAGATGGGCCTCTTGTGAGCACTGGTAGTAGACATCTCTGGTCCAACTGGCATGGGACCAAGGTCCTTGTCTTGACTCCCTTCTTGGATAGTCCTAAAGAAACCCAATATTCTCATTCTCTGCATCCTTTAGCCCTGATTACAGGACTTAGCCATCCTTCTTATTCCTATCCGCTTGCAGTATAGTACTCAGGAAAGCTCTGCTGAACAAGGAGTTTCTACCACTCAGGAGGGGACTGCCTTTTTAATCCTCTCCCCTTCCCCAAGTACCCCCTGCACCACCAACCGTGCCCACCCCTAGACACCCACCACCCTCCACTTGCCAATCTGACAGAGCTCTTCCCTGACACTGGACTTCACATAAGGAAGTAGAGGGGAAGTAGTTATGCATGACTTCATCCAACAACTGGAAGCTCCTGCATGTCAGGTTAAATGTAAACATCCTTCAGTAGGCAGTAGGGAGCCACAAATGACTCTGAACCAAGGAATGGCAACAAAAAGTACCTTGCATTATGCACTCAAGAAATATTTAGATAAATGTATACATGAGTGAATAAATGACCATAACTATGTATTAGGTAGATAGTTTGGCAAACGTATGAGAAGCTAAAGGAATCTTTTAAAGACACTAAGCCATGACCTTAAGCAATATGCTGAAGTAGACAGAGGTAACCTCTCTACTTTCAACCTGTAGGTCTCTCCTCCACCCCACTGGTACAATTGCAGCCCACAGCCTCCTAGGCTCTATTCTATGACTAAGAGTCATTCACTGTGGTCACGACCCAGCACCAAATATATTTAGTTGATACCACTTTAAGGCATTATTCTCCTCCAATAGGGACAAAAAATAAATCTATCATGATAGAATTTCTGCCACAATAACAGGCTATGGGATAGGAACAACCAACCTGGTATCACCTGAGAGACTCAGCACTGGCTAAGTTCAGCACCAAAGCTATTAGACGAAAAGGCATCCCTACTTCACAAGTAGTGATTCCAGTGGGTCCAAACGAATAGGCCTGATGCAGAGGTTTGGGAGTCCAGGCCTAACAGTGAAGACCTTGTCCACATGTAAAGGAGTAGCTGCACCAGGACATTCTGAGAACAAACTTGAGGGAAACCTAGCAGCTGGGACAAGCCCTTGGACGGATGACTACAGGTGCACTGAAGATGCAACTAAGACAATGACATCGGGAGTTGTCATCACCCCAACATGTAGTCCAAAATCTACAAACTATCCCATCAGCTGCATTTATTTTCTTAAATTTTTTCCCTCTTCTAGCCCCATAAACTGTGAGCTCCTTGAGGACAGAGATTGTAGGAAGTTTTGTCCAATGTTTTAAAGTCCTAACCCATGTCCTTTTCATATCAGGAACCATCCTAATAAATGAACTTCAAGCTCATCTTTCACTGGGGTAATGCCATCAGATGCAATAAGCACCATTATCAAGGGCCACTGGCATCGAGCTTCTCATTTTTCTCCCAAGAAAATGATGCTTTCTGAATAAGGAAACGAAGGTCGCGCAGAGCTACAAAGCTGGAGAAGGTAGATGACCTCATGATTCTACTGTTTTGCTCAATTCCTCTAGGATAGAGAGCCTACACAGCTCTGAACATGATTAGAAGGATAAAAGTGGTTTTGTTATTAAAAATGGAACAAACCATCTAGATCTTCCTTTCTGCCTTGACACTTGGATGAGGGGCAGGCAAGTCATATGACAAAATAAGTCCTCTGATTCCTGTTGTGAGATCAGAGTCCTTTAAGCAGCCAGGACTTGGAAATCATGGAGCATGCAGGCACTCTGTCTCCCTTAGGGATGGGAAGATGAGAAATCACAGAACCAATCCTCTCACTTTACAGATAGAGACCTGAGGATAGAGACCACTTTACAGATAGAGACCAGAGTTCAGGTGATATGTCCAACATCTTAAAGCAAGCCAGTGGCAGAGCCAGGACCACATCCTGGTCTTCCAACTCCCAGTTCAGCGCTCTTTCCACTGCAGTAGCTATGGCAAATTTTCATGTTGTTCTTTGGAGGGGCAGAAGTGAAATAAGGTAGGGAATAAAATATTAAGTTTTGGGATTCTCTGTAGGCTCTAGTAACCTCTGTTATCCTGCCTGTGGTTGCCATTTCCTTCTACAGAAGGTTGGGTCCTAAGCCAATTAGTCAGTCTTGAATTGGCTCAGATTCCTACCAGGGCTGGTGCACTCCTCCTGCATGTGGCTCAGGATCTCTTGGTCTGTAAACAGGCGGAAGGCAATCTGCTCACACTCCTGCTTGATCCCACATTCAAACAAACACCCAAACAAGCCCTCCTCCTCCAGAGCAGCCAGATCAGAGTAGCCACAGGGCCCGCAGTGCAAGATCCAGGGGCGGGACCAGCAGGCAGCTTCTAAGGGGGTCTGGTTGAGGTAGATACCTAGGTCAACCCTCCGTTTCTTACTCACTGGGTGGGAGTACAAGAGCCATGATTCTGAGGGTATTCCAGCTTCCTCCTCCAGCCTCAGTGAACTCTCTGGCAGAAGGCTCTGCTGAATCGTGGAAGTATCTTTGCTACTAGGGTCCTGGCACCTATGTGAGATCCCCAGGGGCGAGAAACTCACCACACTGCCTTGGCAGCCATTCCGGGGCTCAAGGAGCTGTCGGCTCAGGGCTGGTCTCTGAAAGCATTCACCATAGTCAGTGCTGATAGCCTCTGCCCGGTGCCTGTTTGGTGTCCGGGCACTACAATATAGCACAGGGTGGCCAGCCCTCCCAGTCACCTCTGCCACTTGGCACTCCCCTGTCACCGTGGGCCTAATTAGCCTTCCGTAGTGCCATGTGACCCCTAGGTCATCACTGTAGATCATCAGAGAATGAGACCTGGCCATACATGGTAGCCTCAAGCAAAAGAACCAGTAAGGGATGTAGTAGGTGTATGCAGGGATGACCAGCCTCCCTGACTGCAGCTGGACGCCGTGACCCGGGCCCACAGCGAACGTGGCCCAGCGTTTCATCTCTGGACCAATGACCTCTTCAGTCAAGTCCCTCACTTCACTCCACGAACGCCCAGCATCCTGACTGCAGATGAAGCAGAGGCGGGCAGCATTCCTGCCCGACATGATCTGTTGACGTTCAGTGACATGGTCCCACACACAGATGAAGAACAGGAACACACAACTATTCCTCCGCTCCCACACAGGACAGGGGTTCATGGTCCGATGCCCAGGCAGTGTGGCTTCCATCAGTGGCTTCAGGGGTCCCCACTAGACAAGGGGACGTGAGAGAGAGAAAGTAGGAATGGGATACTAATAGGAAGATATGAGGCTCATTAAAAGTATTAGTACTTTTCATAAATAAGAAATAAATGATATTGAAATGTATAAAATCATAAAGGCCCAAATATCACTAAATGCTCAAGTATTATAGGATGATTCATAGAGCTGGAAAGAGACAATGCTAAATATTGCACATGCTGTCCCCTCTGTCTGGAATACTCTTCTTCACTTTATCTAGACTTTCAAATCATCCTCCAATACCCAACTCAAAAGTCACTCCTTTATGAAGCCTTCCCTGAAACTCCCTAACAAATTATAGCATTTATTGCATAACAATGTAATCTTTCCATAACTGTCTCCCTTCCTAGACTGGGAGCCTTTTGAAGGTAGAAACCAAATTATACTAATTTTTTACCTCCAGATGTGTCACATGATAGGAGCTAAATAAACGTTTTTACGGGCCAGGCGCAGTGGCTCACGCCTGTAATCCTAGCACTCTGGGAGGCCGAGGCGGGCAGATGGCTCAAGGTCAGGAGTTCGAAACCAGCCTGAGCAAGAGCAAGACCCTGTCTCTACTAAAAATAGAAAGAAATTAATTGGCCAACTAAAAATATATAGAAAAAATTAGCCAGGCATGATGGCGCGTGCCTGTAGTCCCAGCTACTTGGGAGGCTGAGGCAGAAGGATTACTTGAGCCCAGGAGTTTGAGGTTGCTGTGAGCTAGGCTGACGCCATGGCACTCTAGCCCGGGCAACAGAGTGAGACTCTGTCTCAAATAAATAAATAAATAAACAAACGTTTTTACAAAGAAAGAAAAAAAAGGAGTAAAGAAGAAAACAAAGGAAGGAAAGAAGGAGAAGGAAGGAAGGAGAGGGAAAAGAAAAGGAAGAAAATCAAGGCAGGCAAATAGGGAAGTTCTAGGCAAATAAGGGAAAATTTAAGACAAATGTTTTTTTCCTTCCTGTACTAAGAAGGCAATTCGTAACAGTGTTGTTGAAAGCTCAAGCTTGGAGTCAGAGGCACCTAGTTCAAACCTTGCTTTTTATCACTTATTTTGTGACTTTGGGCAAATTACTTAACTTTACCTGAATTTCTTCTTTTGTTAAATGGAGAATTTAATAACGTCCTCAGAGAGGAGCTGTTACAGGATATAATGAGATAATGCCTAATTAGATACATCACAAAGCGAGGTCTAATCTCCCTGATATATTTTTAAAATAATACTAGAAATTGGTAAGAAAATTTCTAAGAACCCAATAGAAATGGGCAAAGAGAAAGATCAGACAACTACCAGAAAAAGAAAAAAAATGAAAATATGTTCAACCTCATACATAAAAAAGAAATGCAAATTAAAACTAAATTGACACAGCATTTTTCATCTAACAAATCATAAAGTTTGACAATACTCTGCTGGCAAAAATGTGAAGAAACAGGTACCCTCATATATATCAATTGACATGTAAATGGTTCAATCCTTATATAGGACATATCAAAATTACAAATATACTTACCCTTTCCTAGCATGTCCAATTCTGGGAATTTATCCTAAGATGTATCTGCTCATCAAATTAAGTATGTATAATATTATTCACTGTAGCATTGCTTGAAATAGCAAAATACTGCAAACAGCCGAAATATCACTAGAGGACTAGTGAAATGAACACATAGTACATGGGATTAAAAAAAAACAAAAAACAGAAGACCAAATAAAAAAATAATTAAAAATTAAATTCTGTTTTTAAAGAAGACCTTTTTTCCATATATATTGATATGGAAAGACTTCCATAATATATTATTAAATGAACAAAGCAAAACACAGAACAGTGTATGTAATATGCTACTACCTGCCTAAGAAATGTGGAAGAAAGGGACTTCTGGTTACAGGAAAAGAAGTAATTTGACCAACTTCCACTGAGAACTAGAAAAAACAGAAAAAATATTAAAACAAAAACAAAACTACCTGTTTGAAAGCACCAAAGAGCAAACAAGGCAATGATGAATTATATGCCAGGAACTGAGGGTTCATTCAGAGGTTGGCTGGGTATTTCAAGTCGCCTTTCCCTTCAGGGTAGCCCTATGATTTCCCAAAGAGGTAATTGAGAGGCTGAGAGGCTGAGCAATTCATTTGGCAGCCTTTTGGAGCTAGCAGGACAAAACTTAGAGGCCCTGGTAAATCCTGCATAATTTGAGACAGAATATTAAAGGGCTAAATCCTAGGAATAAGGATGGAACGAAGGCAGACCACCCCTTACAACCACCACACTAGAAAACTGGCTGGCATTATCTACTGAAGTGGAACATACACATACCATATGACCCAGTAATTCCACTCCTAGGTACATACACAGCAAAAATGCATGCCCATAGTGTCACATTCATAGCAGCACTATCCATACTAATAATAGCTTACCCAAACAGCCAACAACAGTAGGATGGATCACTTAATGGTGGTATATTCACACAATGGAATACTATGTAACAATGGAAATAAACAAATTACAGTTTGACCCAATTTGGGTAAATCTCAAGAACATAATATTGAACCAAAAAAGCCAGACATAAAGAATACATAGATTAAAAACAAGCTAAACTCAACTCTAGAGCTATAAATCAGCACAGTAATTACCTTTGGGAAGGAGAGAGGGGCCAGAAGAGAAGTTTCTCAGGTGCTGGCAATATGCTATTTTTTGGAATACTGGTAGTGATTTTTATGTATAATGAGTCCACAAATATAGCTCTGTCATAATTAATCAAGTTGACATTTATTTATGTTTTGTTCATTTGACATTTATGTTATGTTTATGGGTATATGTTATCACTTCACATTTTAAAAAGGTTTGAAAAGCGGTGTTAAGAATATGCACTTATTTTTCTTTGCTTCTGTATGAAGTAGCACTAGAAAGATAAGAAAAAAATGACTGTCTATAGGAGGTAGGGGAATGGGAATGGAATGCATACCTTTTAATACTGTTTTTATTTTTCAGCTATATGAATGTACTAATATTAACTATTAGAATAAAAATACATTTTAAAAACATTAATTTCTCTATGAACTGGCAAAACAGATTAAGCAAAGCTCAGATCACAGAATCTCAGAGCCATAACAGACCACAGGAGTTATCTAGCATCAATTCCCATCTCACAGAAGAGTCTCCTCTAAGTCTTCTCAATAAAAGACTATTTAGTCTCCCCTTGAACTAGTCTAGTGACAGGGAATTCAGTATCCCTGGGGCAACCCATTCTAGCCAGAGTGCCTTGTGTACACTACACACCTCAGAGATATGTGATAAAGTCAGGTTACTTATTGAGCAGTCTAGCTGTTGGGAAGTCAGAAGCTCAGTCATCCTTAGTGGATGAAATGAGAGGAGAAAGTGATTTGGGCTGGCCAGATATGTCCAATATACACTTGACGTGAAGGAAGAAACAGTTAAGTAAAGCAGAAAAGCCTTGGAATCTAAGATGATCTCATCCAGCTGGAGCAATGGGATACAGCAAACAAGCTGAGGCTTGACAGAGATAAAACAAGGTCGTGGGCTTAAAAATCTGGATGGGAAACCTGATTAAAGAACAAATGTAATGGTCAAAAAGAATATGAAAAGATGCTCAGCATCACTAGTTATTAGGGAAGTGCAAATCAAAATCACAAAGAGAAAATACCTCACACCCGTTATGATGACTACTACAACCTCCCACCCCACCTCCACCCCTCACACAAACAGAAGATAACAAGCGTTGATGAGGGTGTGGAGAAACTGGAACCCACGTGCACTGTTGTTGGGAATGAAAAATGGTATGCCACTATGGAAAATGGTATGCCAGTTTCTCAAAAAATGACATATAGAATTAACATATGTGGCCAGCTATGGTGGCTTATGCCTATAATTCTAGCAATTTGGGAGGATTGCTTGAGCCCAAGAGTTTGAGACCAGCCTGAGCAATAGCGAGACCTCGTCTCTACAAAAAAATGTTAAAAATTAGCTGGCTATGGGGGTGTATGCCTGTAGTTTCAGCTACTCAAGAGGGACAGGAGGATGGGAGGATGATCACTTGAGCCAAGGAGTTTGAGGTTGCAGTGAGCTATGACGCCACTGCACTGTAGCCTGCGGAATAGAGTAAGACCCTGCCTCAAAAAAAAAAAAAAAAAAAAAGATTTACCTATGATCCAGCAATTCCACTTCCAGGCATATATATAATTTTTTCTCCAATAAAAATTAAAAATCAGGGTCATAGAGATATTTCATACCCTTAATTCATAGCAATGTTATTCACAACAGCCAATAGGTGGGAGCAACCCAAGTGTCCATCAAGACATAAATGGATAAACAAAATGTGGTACATAAATACAATGGTATATTAATCAGCCTTAAATAGGAAAGAAATTGTGACACATGCTACAACATGGATGAACCTTGAAGACATTATACTAAGTGAAATAAACCATCACAAAAAGACAAACACTATACGGTTCCACTTATGAGGTATCTGGAATAGTCAAATTTATAGAAACAGAATGTAGAATAGTGATTACCATACTGAGGAGAGGGAGAAATAGAGAGCTGTTTAATGGGTATAAAATTTCAGTTCTGAAAGGTGGAAAAGTTCTGAAAGGTAGAAAAGTCCTAGAGATTGGTTGCCCAACAATTTGAATATACTTAACACTACTGAACTATACATTTAAAAAATGGATAAGATAGTTAGATATATTTTATCACAATTTAAAAGTTTTTTAAAAAGAACAATAAATATGAAAAAGACTTGGAGGTTCTGGCTAACCATCTATTCAATATTGGTTAATTGTGTTATGTAGCTGCCAAAGAAGTAAATGCTATTTTACCTTAAACTGCATTAAAAGGATATGTCATTGCTGAGCTGGTCAGTCTACCCCTGGAGTCCCAAGTTCAATTCTGAGTATCACACTTTGAAAAGAGACACTGACATCTCAGACCAGATCCCAAGGATGTTAATCACAATTTTCAAGGGACTGGAAACCCAATCAGGATTGTGGCCTAATGCGCCACTGAAAGAAATGAAGCTGTTTTGCCCAGAAAATAGTCCCAGAAGGCATGAACACAGCTTCCTGGTACTTCAAAGAGTAGTTCTTTGCAAAAGGGACTTTATCTATATTATGTATAGATTGATGTCCCAGAAGGCAGAAGAAGACCAATGGGTAAACATAGGGAAGAGGGGAACATCTCATTAAAAAAAAACAAACAGTGGCCACAGGATAAGTCCCTCACTCGAAGAGTTGTGCAAGCAGACCCTTTATGGAAAATGACTAATGTTGAGCTCTTAGTATGTAATGTCTATTATTAATTATATGTTGCAGATGATGAAACACGGCAGAGTCAAGTATTCAAGGTCACACTGCCAATAAATGGTAGGTCTTGACTAACTCCAAAGCCATGCTCTTAACCACTAAGCTATTAGTAGCTACCAACGGAATATGGAAGGTTTCTATATTGGGAAAGAAGTTGGGCTCATGATTCTTCTAACTTCAAGATTTTACAGTTAAATAAACCAGAAAAAGAAAGTAAATAGAGAAGAGAGAAAGAGTTAAAGTGGGTAAGTTTGTGAATGTGTGTAACTACTAGGTAGTGAAGTTATGCAACAGGTGTGGTCGGATGCAAAATGCTTGCTGGGCACAGTGGCTTGCACCTGTAGTCAGAGCTACTTAGGAGGCTGAAGTGGGAGGATCCACCTGAACCCAGGAGTTCAAGGCTGTAGTGTGCCATGATTGTGTCTGTGAATAGCCACTACACCACAGCCTGGGTAACACAAAGGGAGCCTATCTCAAAAATTTAATTAATTGGCTGGTCCGAAGGTAGTTGAGTTGATTGCTCACTTGATTGTTCACAGTCAGTTACAGATTGAACTCCTTGTTCTACTACTTTCCCCCCTTCTCACTACTGCACTTTACTAGTCTTAAAAAAAAAAGTAATTAATTAAAAAAAAAAAAGGTTAGGCACTGTGGCATGTCCATGTAGTCCCAGCTACTTGGAAGGCTGGGGCATGAGGATTGCTTGAGCCCAGGAGTTTGAGTTTTTTCATAAAAAAAATGTTTAACAGCACACTGTGATGGAAAGCTAAGCAACATGACCAAAGGCACTGCCTATCCTAAAGGAAATGAAAGAGCTAGACTCTTGACAAGATAGGATAATGAAAGGATGGGAACTGAAAATTCCCTAAAGTAAAAAACTTCACCATAGGGAAACCTGAACCAGTGTCATCAAAAGCAAGGACACGGGTTGCTGGAAAGGCCCATGTTCGGCACAAAGGCATCTGCACCATAATAGCAGAACAAGGCATCTGCTACGGATATGAAGGTTTAAATGTGAGATTTCAGACACAGGTAGAAAAGCAGGGCAGATTAGGGGAATTAAAGTACCTATTATGAAGATATACACAGAGAGAAAGAAAGGATATAAATATATATTTTTTCCAAAAGACTCTCAAAACCATTATCTCATTTGACTCACTTTAGCCTGCCCTGGTATAGAAGAAGGCAACAATAGGAAACACAGGCATATACCTTGTTTTATTGTGCTTCACTTGATTACACTTCGCAGATACCAAAAGTTTGTGGCAACCCTGTATGGAATAAGTCTATGGGCATCATTTTTCTAACAGCATGTGCTCACTTTGTGTCTGTGTCACATTTTGGTAATTCTCATAGAAGCTCAAGCTTTGTCATTATCATTATATCTGTTATGGTGGTCTGTGATCAGTGATCTTTGATGTTACTATAGTAATTGTTTTGGGGCACCACAAACCACACCCATATAAGACAGCAAACAATTGATAAAAGTGGTGTATGTTCTGACTGCTCCACTGACCAGCTATTACTCAGTCTGTCTCCCTCTCCTTGGGCCTTCCTATTCCCTGAGACACAACAATATTGAATTAGGCCAATTAATAACCCTGCAATGGCCTGTAAGTGTTTAAGTGAAAGGAACTGTCTAGTATCTCTCACTTTAAATCAAAAGCTAGAAATGGTTACACTTAGTGAGGAAGGCACATCGAAAGCCAAGATAAGCCAAAAGCTAGGCCTCTTGTGCCAAACAGTTGGCCAAGTTGTAAATGCAAAAGAAAGATTCTTGCAAGAAATTAAAAACTTGAATGAATGAGGAGTTGCTTCTTATGGATGAGCAAAGAAAGTGGTTTCTTGAGATAGAAT
>VBSM01001265.1:38680910-38690988 GCA_008086735.1 Cheirogaleus medius | reverse complement strand
ATCAACATCAAGGCAAGACCCTCCACCAGCAAAAAGATTATGACTTGCTGAAGGGTCAGGTGATCATTAGCAATTTTTAGTAATATTTTTAAATTAAGGTATGTACATTTTTTAGACAATGTTATTGCATACTTATACTATAGTATAGTGTAAATATAACTTTTATATGCACTGAAAAACCAAAAAATTCATGTGACTCACTATATTGCAATATTTATTGTATTGTGGTGGTCTGGAATCAAAACTGTAGTATCTTCAAGGTATGCCAATTTAGGATCTGAAATAACCCTATAGCTCCTAGGCCAAAGACCAGTGACCCTTTTTTCCTCACTAAAAATATAGTAAAAATATACAGCTTAAGAGCAAGGGCTCCAACTCCAGTTCTGAAACTTATTACATGTGTGCCCAAAGCAAGTCACTTAATTCTCAGACCCAGTTGCCTCCTATAAAATAGGGATGCTAATATGTACCCGACATAAAGCACTTAGTAGTAGCAGCAGCATGGGTGTTACTGTTATATCCCCTTGGTCATCTGTTAAATGTGTCTTGAGCAAGTTATATACCACTTAGAGCACCAAGATCCCTCATCAACAAAATGGGACTGACAGTGCTTACTTCCTTGAGTGATTTGTGAAGATTAAAGGGAATATAAATGAAAAGCATGCCATATGTTAGCTGACTCTGAATGAACTGTGGAGGCCTCTGGAATCAGAGATTGAGTTTAAGTCTGCTTCTACTGTTATATTATAGCTGCACAATACTGAGCAAATGGCAACCTCTCTGAGCCTCAGTTTCCTCATCCACAAAATGTGACTGACAATAGTACCCATGACACAGTGGCTACGAGGACCTAACATGCTCCAGGTACACAATAAGCACTTGGCAGGAGCCGTTTGTTTTTTACTGTTTTTTTTTTTCTCCTTAGCTCCCCACACAGGGATTTTCCTGCACTGATGGGAAAAGGAACAGACCCTGAAGTGCTCTGAGCTCTGTGGAGAGAAACTGAGGCCCAGGCTCAGATCTGGGATGAGGAGTCACCTGTACTGAGTGCCCAATCCTCAACCCTCGCCTCAGCACCAGGTGGAGAGCATCCTCATCCCTGTTCGTGGAGCGCTTCTCTGCAAAGGCCAGGAGGGTGTGGGTTGGGGGCACGTAGAGCAAGGCTGGGATCCGGTAGGTAACCCCTTTCTTGTCTTCCTGCTGGAACAGAGGGCTGTTGAAGGAGCATGATGTCACTTCTTCCATGACCTCTGCAAGGACAGGAGGCAGCTCAATATGTGTCCATATCCATGTGCTGGCCTGCATATAAGTTTTGCTCTATCAAGGAGGCACAGTTGTACTCAAGTGTTTATTTTTTTATCCAAGGTTAACATATGGTCTCAACAGCACAAAGCAAGCAATATACATTCTCACTTAACAAATCTATTCTCCAGACTCTATGAGAATCCTAAGCAGCCTGGGTCAAGTATGTGTCTCTCCAGAGATGTTCTGCATTTGTTTCTGCCAAACATCTGCCATAATAACTCATCAACCCAGGGGCATTACCAGCCTGGGCTGGTTTCTAATGTTAGTTTCTTGGCTTGGGATTTCTAGGCCATTTGGGTAATATGAATATAAACTCAAATCCACATGAGTGAATGCCTGTGGTTTAGAATTGTCCAGGAAAACTTTTTCCTGTACCAAAGGCTAGGATTAAAGGAAATATTCCTTGTCATCTCTCTGTGTCAGTAGGGAGATTTTTTCTTTCCTAGTTGCTATGGTTTGAATGCTTATCCTCTCCCAAACTCATGTTGAAACTTAATCCCCAATGTGGCAGTACTGAGAGGTGGGGCATTTAAGAGGTGATTGGGTGATGAGGCTCTGCCCTCATGAATGGGTTAACAGATTAATGGGTTATCATGGGAGTGGCATTAGTGGCTTTATAAAAGGAGAGAGAGAGAGATCTGAGCTAGCATGTTAGCATGCTCAGCCCCCTTGCCATGTGATGCCCAGCACTGCCTCAGAACTGCGGAGAGTCCCCACTAGCAAGAAAGCCATCCTTAGACGTGGCCCCCTGGACCCTGGACTTCTCAGCCTCCATAACTGTAAGAAATATATTCCTTTTCTTTATAAATTACCCAGTTTTAAGTATTCTGTCATAAACAACAGAAAATGGACTAAGACCCTAGTTCACTCTGCCAGAGGGTATACACCCTACAAAGGATGTAGATTTTCAAGGGACCTAGAGTATAAACCATGTGGACCTGTAGCTTTGTTTGCTAACAGGCCTATTAACCACTTCGGTGCGAGTGTCAACTATAGTCGATAGCCACAGATGAACGCGCACAGCTGAGCGTCGCCTTTAGCCGACAGCCGTGATATGAAGGCGCACAGCCGAGCGTAAAAATAACGTAATAAAAACATATATGTATATGTTACCTCTTCTGATTTACATTACAAGTAAAGCTGCCTGTAAAGTAAAACAAGCTTTCACTGCTTTAAAGCTTTCCTCATCACACAAGAGCAAAACGGATTCGTCGTCAATGCACACCACAAAACATTGTGCGGACTATGAGTGTCGGTTGTGGGCAAGGTTTCACGGCCGGTTAGTGCGGTACCAAAGTGGTTAAAGCCCAAGTTTCTAGTTAAGTGAAACCAGCAAACATCCAGTGCAGCTGAGGGCAGGTCAAGACCCTGACTACTCTGGTTTTCAATTCAGGCTTGGTTTCCTGGCCCCTGGAGATTTCTCCTACTTTCTTGCAAATTCATCTATTAAGAGCTTTGTTACATTTTATCCACCATTTACAGGTTAGCCAGCGTGCCATAATGCTGACAGTGGAAGTCTCCAAGTGCTAGTCTCAAAGAAAGCCAGGTGTTTCACTTCTCAGAGGCCCAAAAAGGCAATCAAGCCAGACAGATAAAAACCAGGCTCAGAATTGCTTTTTCCTCAAACCCTCTGTCATCCAAGCCCTGTCTTACAAGTCATTTGTAAACATTATCAGGCTGTAAGAACTTGGCCTTTATGGCCTTCTTCATTATTCAATAAATATTTCTGGGTGCCTACTCTGTGTCAGGCCATAACACATGTGCTGAGGAGAAAGAGAAGACTCAAGAAACCCACATCCAAGTGAGGGAAACAGAAATATCACATGACGTAATAAGCACTGCTTTAGAGGTAAATACAAGAGCAAGTAGGAAAACAAAAAGGGGCAGATCAAGGCACCAGAGAAGGATTTTTGGAGACAGGAGTAACTGAACAAGTAAGCTCCTGCCTCACATAGTTGTATGCTCTTTGTGGAACACACTTCGTTCAGATAGTCACATAACTCACTCCCTCAGCTCCTTCACTCTATTCACACACCACCCAATCATCGAGGGCTTCTCTGACAACTCCGTTGCCTCTCCCTACCCTCTTTCCCTGCTCCATTCTCCACACACTTATCACCTGCTGATGTCTCATATGTTACACTTGTTTAATACATACTACAAAATAGGAGCTCTGTACAGGGCAAGGATATGTCTGTTTTATTCACTGCCACACCTGCACCTCTAGAACCATGCCTGGTACATGATGCACACTCAACAAATAATTTGTTGAATGACTGAATGGATGAGTGGCCTGGATCTTAAAGAATGAACAGTGGGTTAGCCAACTGAGGGTAAAATGGAGAAGGGCAGACGGGGTGGGTGTGAAAAGCCTGCAGGTGACAGAAAACACAGTGAGCTGTGGGAACTCTCAGTGATTCAGTCTGACTACAGTGAGGTGGAGTGCAAAAGCTGTAGGCAGAGATGGGACTGAAGGGGCCAGCAGAGTCTAGATCCCAGGAGATTTTGATACCTTATTAAGGTGTTTATTCCACACATAGGGGCCACTCAAGAGTTTCTGACAGAGGAATGACATAATCCTTTTAGACCAATCTCTCGGGCAGCTTTCTAGGCAATAAATTGTAGGGCAAAGTTGCACTGCTTTTGGTGACAGCCTCCTAGTGTCAATGGAGATGAACTTCCACCAATAGCATATGAATGATTCATTTAGTCACTTGTTTCTAACTTGAAGAAGAGGGAAGAACCAAGAGGGGAGCAAGGGAGGTGGCTTTGCTGAGTCCAGAAGAAAAGCCTCCCCTCACTCCAATCCTGGGCTCCCAACAGAAGAACCAAAAGCTAGGCAAGGGTAGGCTGTCTCCCCCACACCATACTAGAGCACACCTCTCTCACCCCAGTTCAGGCTCTCTTCTAAATAAACATCTGTCCCTGAGCCAGGCTGGTATAATGGTTAAGAACATAGCATTTGGACCACGCCAGGACTACATGACCTTGGGCACATTATTCAACTTCCCTGTTTCAGGATCCTCACCTATAAAATTCAATACAGTGGTTGATAGAAATAAACTAAAATGCTTAAGTAAAGTGGCTGTTACAAGGCCTATGGCATAGTCTGAGTGCAATATAGGGCAGTTATTATTTTTAGACTATTAATCACTGCATATTTTAGTTTTATTCCTTAAATCCTATGGATTATAATGATGATGATGATAACAACAATTACAACTCCCCTTATTAAAAGCATTAAATCGCTCTTCACCTCTGGGAAAGATCATACTTTAAAATCTTACAAGATAACACTTTAATTATGAGTTATACCAACATGTGACTATCAGCTAACATCTAAACAGGAATTCTCCAGGTGATAAGAAGAATGGAGCACAGGATAGGCATGGAGTGGAAGAGAAGGACTAGGAAAAAGAAAGGGAGAAGAAATGGGGAGATCACCAGAGGAGAAACACAACTTGTCATATGGATTGGATTCAAGTCCCAGCTCCATTTGTTATGCTGTGTGACCTTGTGCTGGGACTGAAAGGGTCAGCAGAGTCCAGAATCCGTGACCTCTCTAGGTCAGTCCTAGCTCATAAAATATGGATAATAATACCCACCTAAGAGGATAAATATGACGAACCACTCAAAAGTGCTTTATAAACTTTAAATACATAGATAACATAAATAAAATAGTATACTATAAATAGTATAAATAGATAGTATAATATAAATAAGTCTTTTAATTATTATAAATTTTGATGTCTTCACAATTAGAGTCATTAATTTTTATTAGTTAGGACCATGCTGATAATGTTGATACTAGTAACATACATGGGCTCTGGCATTGACACCCAAACTCCTTCATACAAACTGTGTGCTGGGAAGTAGGAAGGGAGAAGAATAGATATAGGTCAGCTTTGGAGTTGTTCATTTAAGCAGAGAATTCAAATTATTCATTGCTGCTCCATATAATCACCTTCTAATCAAGTCCTCCCTGCCTTCTTATTGGGAAAGAGTATAGTATAGTATGGACTCTGAAGTTTGACTTGGCTTTGACACTTATTAGCAAATCACTTTATCTCTGAGCCTCAGTTTCCTCACTTGTAAAATGGGGATACCACCACCTATTCCTCATGCTATAATGCTATAATAATGCTATAATAATGTAATCCCACAGTCTCTAATTAATCCAATGAGCCTTCTGGGGAAGGAGGCCTCCCTATCTCACTCCTAAAAATTAATATTTAAGCAATATCTTTCATGTATCAGACCTTTGAAGATCTTGCAGGATAAACCTTGTCAAGGTATAGATGGGAAAATTCAGGCCCATAGAGGAGGAAAAGCTTATAGAAGGCCACTAGGTAGCAAAACCTGGACCATGACCCAGGTCTCCTAAGTTCTAGCTCAGGGCTCTTTCTGCCGCCTACAGATTCCTCTCCAGTAAGAAGGGGTTTTCCCTCTCAGTCCCCTTTCATCTCTGCAATGCCAATTCCCAGGTTAAAGTATGGCGTCAGTGAGAAGAAAACAAAAATATAACTGGACAACCCTGTCTAGCCATGTCAGTCCTAGCCGACTGGGTGGCTCTGACTCAATATTCCCTCAAGATCAGATTCAGGCCTGTAATCCCAACACTTTGGGAGGCCGAGGCAGGGAAGTTCTCTTGGGACCAGAAGTTGGAGACCAGCCTGACAACACCGCGAGACCCTCTGTTTCTACAAAAAAAGTAAGAAAAATTAGCCGGGTGGGATGGCAGACGCCTGAAGTCCCAGCTACCCAGGAGGATCGCTTGGGCCCGGGCGTTCCAAGTTATAGTGAACTACCGCCACTGCACTGCACTGCCTGGGTGACAGAACAAGACTTGTCTCTAAAAAAACAAAAAACAAAACCCAAAAAGCCCCCAAAGATTTCCTAAGCGCAGATGGCGCTGCTGAGCCTGTCCCCATAGTCAGAGTGGCCCACTTTTGGGGGGGGCTCTCTTGTCTCCCAACCCCGCTCACCTGCACGAGATCCCGGGTCCTCGGTCTCTCTAAGGTCAGAGCTGGGCACGGAGGACTCTTCCATGGGGCGCGGGAACAGGCCGTTAGGTCTCAGATGTCAGAATGACCCGCGGCGAGGCTGGGGAGACGGAGACAGAGAGGAGAGAGACGGGGAGAAACAGAAAACAGATTGAGGACACCGAGATGAGCCCCGAGAAGCGAAGAGAGGGGGTGACGGCTGGAAAGAGGACGGCAGAGACACGGAGACAGACGCGGGACGGAATGATCCGCGGGGCGGTAGTCGGGGCGGGAACCGGCGGAGGGAGGCGGGCTGTAGCTGGGAGGCGGGCGCGGCTTGCAGCCCGCCCGCGGCAGGGGCCAGCCGTAGGCCGAAGCCTCCGCCGTCGCTCCCGGCTCCACCCCCCAGCCCCGCCCCCGCCGCGGCGTGGGGCCTGCGCGACCTCTCCGTCCACCGCCCCTCAGCCCAGCTCAGGCACTGGGTCCGCCGCAGCTCCCGGCGCCCACTTCCAACCTCCCGTTTCCTCCCCTCCCCCTCTCCTGTCCCCTACCCCCAAGAACCTATATTGGTTGGTCTGTAACCAGGTATCACCAACTAAAGCATCCCAGGATAGCCTGAGAGTTGAGCAAAGGTTGGGGCCTCAGAGGAGACTCCACAAAAATGACTGGAGGGCCACCCCCTTGAAAAAAATACAAATAAAATATATATTAATATATAATTTATTATATTTGTGTATATATACACACATTTACATATATTTGTCACAGAGCGCTGAGCTCATCATTTTGTTTCAGTCACAGAATCTAACCCCCCTCCCCACCCCCATCCCCAAAAGGGGAAAAAACTGATCTGTGATCCCTTTAGTTGGAACCAAGTACCATGGAAAGGAATTAGGTAAATGTCAATAAAGGAGAAGACAGACAGCTAACTTAAAGAATGTAAAAATCTAAAATTTCCATAAGCTTGAGTTTATGATGCATTTTTCTCATTAAAAACAAAAAAAAAATCCTGGGCTGGGGCAGGAAAAATACAAAATGAGTGTGGAAGGAATATCTTGTGGTGCCATAAAGTAAGAAAGAGCTCAAAAAAGGATGAAGTTTTTTTCAAAAGAACACAGGAGCCAATCTGAATACAACCTGATGAATTTTTCCTCAAAAAAAAAGGCCTAGAATCAGAGACTATCCCAGTAGCCCAAATAATGGTCTTAAAACACTATTTCCGCCTAAAAAGGAACTAGGGTTCAATAGGAAAATGGCTGATTTCAGATGGAGGGAAAAAATGTAGATTAACCTACAACATCTTGTCTAACAGAAAGCAAGTAAGCTGTAAAAGACAATTGAGGTCATGTTAATAGACAAGATCCTGTTAGGGACAGAAAAACAAGAAAGAATGGAATGATAGAGGCAGAAAAACAAGGAGGAAACAGTTAAAGAAAAACAACTAGGGAAAACAGTTATTTCACCCTTAAAGAATGGGGTAATTAGAATATGGAACAGTGACCACCAATCAGAAAATAGAACACCACCATAAACGGTGACTTTCCCCATCACATGGATAGGAGAAGGAATGTCTAGAACATAACCTTTAAGTTATGACCATACCTGGAAAAATCCAGACCCCCAAACCCATGACATATAGTCATAATTATAACTGACCTTTACATCAACATATACTACTAGCATATAAAAGGAAAAACATAGAAGACAGTGTCTTCTCCACTTGCAGAGACAGAGCCATTTCCCCTTAGGAACAGTACTTTCGCTTTGCACCCTGAAACTTTCCTTACAATAAATTCTTCATGCACACTTGCTGAGTGTCTGTTCTCTCTTCTCTCTCTCCCTCTCTCTCCTCGCCAAGGCTGATGAATCCTCGAAGCCAGGAGCCCAAAAACTGGGGAAACACTTCAAAGTCCATCTATGGACAGGATCATGACAATCTCACTGGCCAAATACAGAAAAATTTGAGCAATCAAAAAAATAATGACTGCAAAAAAATTAAATTAGTTAAAATTCATGAGTTTATATTGACATGGAGAAAAAAATCATGTTGGTCACCTCAAGGTTACTAAAGAAAGAATCAAGCTTTTATTCTGCCTTTCCTGTACAAACCGTATTTCAGGGTAACTATACAGCTGGGGAAAAGTTTGTTATAAAACAACCAACTAATAAATGCCAAACAAATGACACAATTAGAATTTGATCATTTTGCATACTCTAATGAAATAATGAATCTAGACGATAATTATCAATGGCTGTTAAAACCATTAGGTGAAAGACTGGTGGAGGATCAGGCCAAAAACACCAGAAATCATAAAATAAAGAGGCAACCAGATATTACATGGCCTCCTGATGTGATGCAATGGGAACTATAGAGCCTCCTCTATGAAATATTCTTGCCAAAAATACAAACCTGAATCTGACCAAGGAGTAGAAAATGTATTAAATGACACTATCAGGATGCAATTGGCTAAAGCCACCACACAGGGTAAAAAATGACTTAGTTTCTTAAAAATGGCAAGGGGGAAAAGAATGGGGAAACTGTTATAGATCAAAATATAAACATATCAACTAAAAAAAAGTGAATCTTGTTTGCATCCTAGTTTGAATAAACCAACTCTAAAGACATTGAGACAATTGGGGGAAATTTTACCACTGACCACACATTAGGCAATATTCAGGAATTGTTAATATTTTAGAAGTGATAATGGTATTGCTGTCATGTTTTAAGAAAATCCTCTCAAGTAACAAAGAGCACACTGAATCCCGAGATTTTGGTTCTAACATTATTCTCTAATAAAAGGAACCAGAACTCTTTGGAAAAATGGTTTATTCCAGGGCTGGAGCAGGAGAAAATATAAGTGTGGATGATCTTATGGTGCCATAAGGTAAGAAAGAGCTCACAAAAGGACAGAGTTTTGTTAAAAGAACAGAGGAGCCAAAGCTGGTAATTGAATGAGAAAATAAATAATGATAGTATTCTATTATAACCCATAGAAGAACCCATGAACTCATATTGATATGAGTAATAACTAGAAAAGGGATAACTCTTCCTTGTAGTAGAATTCCAATTAATAAATGTAGAAGAAGGAAACAGAAAATTACCATTAGCCTCCCTTTAAGTGCCTGGCAAAAGGACTTTATCCTAATAAGACAACTCATAAAATATAATTTATGTATGAAAATAATTTATGGCCATCTTTCAGTGTGTCATTCTAACGTTCTGCCATGGGGGCCAGTTTCTTCTGATTCCCTGGTGTGCTGGACATTGGGATTCACCTCCCAGATCCTCCTTCAATGAAGGCCTGTTGCCACAGCTGCAGGGAATGCTGTTTTGAGAAATCCAGAATGTTAATAGAGGCACAGAAGTTTGCCGCTGGATTACACCTTTCAGATCCTAGATATCCAGTGGGTGAAACAGCAATGCCCATGACCGACCCAGGGTGGAGTAATAGTTCCTCAGAAGAGAGATGGGAGAGAGAACTTTTCTGGGTATGTATCCAGGCTGGTCTCAAGGGCACCAGGCAAAAAGTGGTCAATTATTCCAAGGTCTCTGCCATAACCCAGGGGCCCAAGGAAAACCCCATAGCCTTCCTGGATCAGCGCCAGGAGGCAATAAAGAAGTACATACACCACTCTCAATTTTAAGTCCTTTGAAGGACAGGTGATATTAAAAGATAAGTTCTTGGCCAGGCACGGTGGCTCACACCTGTAATCCTAGGACTCTGGGAGGCCGAATTGGGAGGATCGTTTGAGCTCAGGAGTTCGAGACCAGCCTGAGCAAGAGGGAGACC
>VBSM01001265.1:38669992-38680810 GCA_008086735.1 Cheirogaleus medius | reverse complement strand
TCAGCCCCCTGGCAGATGACTATCACTGGACTGGAGCCAAGGGTAACCCTCCTGATGGCACGCAGACCAGTAAATTTTCTTTTTGATACTGGGGCTGCCTACTCTGTCCTCTTCACCTACTCTGGAAAACTGAACACTCAATCCTATATGGTCACCCAAGTCTCTGGGGTCCTTACCAAACAATTCTTTACTCTCCCTTTGCTTTGTTTGTGGGAGGATGTGATCCTTGAGCATTCATTTCTAGTAATTCCTACTTGTCCTGTCAATCTGCTAGGATGCGACTTGCTTTTTAAATTACGAGCATGGGTTCCTTTCTACCCTCAGGAGGAACCCAGTCTCATAGGTCCCTTAACAGATTCAGAAGTCTCGGGCCAAAGTCAACAAGAGTGGGAGGCAGATATCCTTGCAGAAATCTGGGATGTCGGTCCCCTGGGCCATGTTACAGTCCATCTCAGTCCACAGCAGGGATATCCCCATGTTAAACAGTATCCTTTGTAACCCGAAGTCTGAGCAGATCTTGAGCACCCTTATAAAAAAAATTCCTAGTTTTGGTTCTACTTATCCCAACTTGCTCTCCTTGTAACATCCCTATTTTACCTCTCCAGAAAAAGGATGGTACTTACCAATTGGTGCAAGACTTAAGGGGAGTCAATGAGGCAATGGTGCCTTTACGCCTGGTGGTACCCAATCCTTACACAATACTGGGTAATATTCCCCCAGAGATCACTCATTACAGCATATGAAACCTAAAGGATGCTTTTTTTTTTTTTGCATTCCTCTCCACCCTGTCAAACTTTATTTGCTTTTGAATGGATGCCCCTACATGGCACATCCCACCAATTAACATGGATGGTGTTGCCACAAGGGTTCTGGCCTTTGGAGAAAGATCTAGATGACCTCCAACTCATCTTTTTGGCCAGGCTTTGGAGAAAGATCTAGATGACTTCCAACTCCACTGGGGGTGCTTCAATATGTTGATGACCTATCGATCTGCTCCCCAAGCTTAGAGGAAGCACAGGAACACACTATTTAAGTCCTGCGATTCCTGGCTGACAGGGATACGGGGTGTCTCATCCCAAAGCCTGACTGGCTCAATCTAATGTGATCTACTTGGATCTTGTTCTTACCCAGGGAAAACGAAAGTTCTCCCTGGAATGTGGCCAGGCCATAGTTTGTCTTCCTGAATCCATCGCTTGGCCCCTTCTGTGCTCTTTTCTTGGACTTACAGGGTTCTGCTCAATCTGGATACCTAATTATGGGCTTCTGGCTAAGCCCCTTTATAAAAGCCTAAAAGGAAACACTGATAAGGAACCTCTAATATGGGGCCTGAACAAAACAGGCTGTTCAGGCATTGAAAAAGTCTTTACTCCAAGCCCCAGCCCTGGGCCTACTGCACCCTCAGAGAACCTTCTTTTTATATGAGACATGGAATAATTCTGAGGGTGTAAACACAGCTTTTGGAGCCAGTTAAAACTGGTGGACTATTTATCAAAGAAATTGGACCCCACAGCTGCAGGTTGGCCTGCCTGTTTGAGGGCAATAGAAGCCATATCTTTACTCTTATCAGAGGCCGCTAAACTCACCATGGGAGCTTCCCTTACTATTAGAACCTCCCACTGGGCCTGTGAGCTCCTCCAGGGTGACAAAATGGATTTCAGATAGCTATTTATTAAAATTCCAGGCTATATTAATAGAAACTCTTGAATTAAAAATTGAGAGTTGCTCTGGACTCAACCCTGCCACTCTTCTTCCAGCAGAGATGATAGGGGAACCAAGCAGGCTACTGCATAATTGTGAAGAGATTATACTCCACCACTCTCTTCCCTCAACGCCCCTCCTTCAAGGGAGAAGCCATCACTTTTACAAGTAAAAACTAAAATGTCCAGGCCAACCCGCTAGGCCTTTTTATTAGTCACCAAGTCTGTGTTAACCTGGCCCAAAATGGGGATGTCAGGCAAGAGTCACACAGCTTCTATGGGTCAGATGTTTCCACAAGAGCTCAGTAGCAGTCTAAGAGCTGTCTACCTTTTTAAAAGGGTTTATTCAATGACTGCAAAACACATGTGGCCCTGCTATCCTGGGACATGGCCTGAGAACTAAAGTGACCAAATTTTCAACTAAAACTGTAATTTTCTTTTCTTTTCCTCTTGGGATTCTATGTTGTTTGTTAGACTGCACCTCTCTACATGTAGTAGTCCCTGAATTGGAGACATAGCTTTCCTAGTCCAATCAAATGTATAATTGATATCAATAACACACTTTGATGTGAAAGCCATAAAATAGCAGTACATTGAATCAACTTAGAGGCTCCACCCAAAGGTCATTTTAATTTTCCTTTCCCATTGCAAATCAAGTCCAAAACCTACCAGTTGAATACAGGTACTTTTTCTCTCCTACAGGAACCCAAACCAAGCAGTTTAAGACAGATATGTTGGAGGCCACAGCCAAGAAATCATGTTATCTCCCAGCCAGGAATGTGAGGACATGAAGAGTGTAGGAAAGGCTAGCCTGCGGAAGGCAGCTGGGTTACTGAGAAGGCCTTTTTCTCCTTTGACGCCTGGTTCCACGATCAGTGTTACCTCTTCCCTCATATACCTGTTGGCTCTGACAAGCACTCCAGGGCTCAGGTTTTTTGCTCTCCTGCATGCCACTGTGGATCTGCCCCAATCTCTGGCATTTTTGACAGTCATGCACAAGGCTACCTATTCCAATGGGACCAAGTAGGATGGTGACTTGGACACCTATATTCGATAGAACTATAAAAAGGGAGTTCCTCTCCAAAGATCCCCAACATGCAAATCTTTTTTCCTTAAAGCAGAAGTAGGGGGGAATCAAGGGTACACAGGGAGTGGCTTTCTGTCAGCCAGCAAGGACATGTATTTACTTCCAATTCAAGTGGCTACCTACGAACTCAATAAACACCTGTTTTTGGCCCATTCAAAGCTCTATATCCTTATTGTTGCCATCATTTATTTCACCTTTGAGAAACCCTTTACTTATCGACCACAGCCACACTACACTGCCTTTCAGCTGGAGCCACAGACTTGCTGTCCATTGTTAAAACATCCTTTCTGCTTCCTGTCCACAGACTGAGCAACAACCTAAGTATCATTTGGGCAGTGTGATTCGATCCTACCTCTTGCTGCTTAGCTTCAAAATATTAACATGTAGGACAATGGTGGACTCTTACTCTTTCCCTCACTTGGCTGCATCTACTACCATATTCCAGGGAATTTCTCAAATCTTCTAACACATCCCATGAAAGGCCTTTGTCCTTTTTCTTCTAGAAAACCATACCTGCCAGTATCCCATTCTTGTTACTCAAACTTCCAGATCTGTGAAGAATCTAGAATTTTATCCTACCTGCAAGCTAACAAGTTAGCCCATTATTCTTTCTTGGATGCTGGCAAAAGACATGAGATTCCTGGATCAGAGACAAAGAACTTTATTACTTTCATACTTATGGTATAGCAAACATGAGCATGATCTTTGCGTCTATTGCCCCCACCCCTCATACCCCACTCCCAAACATGCTGCTGGGTAGAACTAGATGGAAACCTACACATGCAGAACCAGAGCTTGGGAGATTCAACACTTTTAAAGTGAGCAATAGGCAAACCTACTCATCTTTAGGTAGCTTACTGGTAACAGAACACTGAAGTATGGCCCAGGAAGAACGGCCAGGGTCTTGCATTCATACAAAGCAAGAACATGCAGGGACATTCAGGGCTCATGGAGACTGCCTCTCCCAACAGTTTCTTTCTCCAGTGGGTCACCTTTGATAGCATTATGAACCAAACCTAGGGCACTAAGAGCCTAAACAGTACTCAATCCTCATCAGTGGTTTCCCAGAAGAGTTCGTTTGTCACAGGGAAATGCCCCTAAAAGGGCCAAAGCTCCTTTACAGTAGCCAAGACCTACTGCAAAAAATTCTGAGACCTTTCCTGTTGTGTCTGCATAGGTCTAAGGCTGTCATGACAGACTGTACGAGGGGGTTGACTGTCAGCCAACAGTTGCCATACTTCCTTAACAAGCATTATGTACCCCTGAATCTCTCTTCCCCCAAGCAAATCAGCCTGAGTTCTAACAATTCACCTGATTTCTACCCATAGCAGTAGAGAATTTCCTTCCTTTCATGCTCATGTAAGTGGTGTCTCTGTAACTGTTGTCTAAAAGGAGGAGGAACCTGCTGCCCACCCAGAAAGAATATTAGTACTAACAGTTAAAAGGGGGAGACCTGAGGCCAATTGTCAGATAAGTAAGGAAGTCCTCCCACCCAGAGAGTAAGCAACTACCAGGGTTCCTTTTGAGCAACTGTCTTTGAACCTATTTTTCAGTACTCAGAAACTGAAACCACCTTCCCAGTTCCTCATTAACAGGCTATATTTATGTATTTAAAACATTATTCTGACAAGGGGGCCAGAGACAGCACCAGCATGTCAAAAAGATCCTTGACACCAAAAAAAGGTTAAGAATTGTCTGATGTGTGGATATCAGAGGGGTCATCTGGGCACATGGCTTTCAGGCTGGGTTCTTAGGAATATTCTATTTAATAATGAAAGAGGCTATCAGTGGGGACAGGATATAGTCTATAAAAATCTACCTTAATGTGATATTAACAGTATTCCCTGGTGATTTCCATCATGAGAACAAGGTTTAGGGAGTGGGTGGGGCTAGCCAGGGGTAGAGATAAGGCAGAGAGTGACAGAAAGTGCTCTAAACTGAGGAGGAACTGGAACCCAGAGAAAAATACAACTTGTGTGTATGCAAAGGGACTTTTCATATTTTTTCACTCCTTAAGGTTATCTGAAGCAAAAAGACTGTTTCTAAAAATATACAGAAGTACTACAAACATTAACTACACATTAGCAGCTGAAATTAGCAAATAATGAAAAACATTAGCGATCTTTCCCCACTCTCCTCAGTGGTCCTTTATGTTCTAGAAGACTTAAGTTCATCTGAGCTAGGTGGGAGGAGTTGACAATCTGGAGGAAAATGTGATGGGTGTCAGAGTTTCCTGGTAGCAAGGTGCTGCAGGTCTACTACAGAGGGTAAAGAATAATGCAGCCCAACATCATTCAAAATAGGCTGGAGTGGCCACTCCATAGATTTCTGTGTCAGAAGCCAGCCAGAGGCACTGTGGCCTCCCAAAATGTGCCCATGCTGAGGCTTGAGCCTGCAGAGGGTAGTTTTTTGTCCATGGGATGAGAAACTGTCCTACAATGCTATAAGTACAAAGGAGGCTGGGCTGATAACCCACTTCATTCAATAAGTCTATACTGCTTCATCTGGTTTCTGGAGTCAGGAAAAAACCTTAAGAGATCCATATAGTCCTAGAAGTTCAAAGTGGGGTTCATGGGCAGATTTTAGGGATTATGGCACTCACACTGTAATCATAAGGGATGTTTTACATGTGGGCATTTCTGGAGGGATAAAGAGTCTTCATAATCTCAAAAGGACACATTCTCTAAAGCTTCCATAACAAGTCAAAAGACTTCACCCTAGAGAAGGAATGGGATTTGCCCAAGGTCACAAATTAGAATAAAGCTAGAAACAACCCAGCTCTCTCACCTTTCATTTGAGGACCTATTTTTTTCTCCCTTTCTCTAACCACATTTCCTCCTGGGATAATGAAAAATTGGGGAAAAAATATTATATATTGATAGGGAAATAAATTAAAAACATCTGTAATATACTACGGAATATTATGCAGCTATTAAAAATGAGCTAGACCTATATATACACTGATAGGAAAGGTACCTAAGAAATATTAAGTTTAAAAAACAAATTATAAGACATATATCAACATAATTCAATTGTTTTAAAAAAGCATATACATACAAACATATATCTTCATATGATATACATTTGCATCTGTATGTAAAGAAAAAGGTACACCTGGTGTGAAGGAACTCTATGGGGCCATGGAGAGGGTTATTTACCGTCTACATCCACAAGCCTTGAGACTCTGTGTATTCATAGGTTCAACTAACTAGATTGAAAATATTCAAAAAATTAAAAATGATATAGCATAACAACTATTTACATAGCATTTACATTGTATCAGGTATTATAAGTAATCTAGAGATGGTTAAAAGTAGGCTGGGCACAGTGGCTAATCGCCTGTAATCCTAGTGCTGTGGGAGGATTCCTTGAGGCTAGAAGCTCAAGACCAGCCCAGGCAACACAGTGAGACCCCCTTGCCTATAGTCCTGTTGAGGAAATATGATTGAGGAATCAGTGAAATGTGGCTCATAAGATCATTATTTTATTGTATTGCCCAATATTGCTACGTTAAAGACAGAAACAGGAGTTTGCAGGGTTTTGCCCTGAAGGAATATGTGAACTCATTAGTTCACATATCAAGGGCTGCTTCCTCTTGGGAGGAAAAGTTCTGGTACGGATGCATTCCAGGAGGCTTCTCAGTTATCTCAGATCTGTGACCCTCCTTGTTCTTGAAAGACAAGACAGGTAATATCTGGCTCACAGGATAGGAGCTGGAGACAATGAGTGCCCTAGGCAAGAGACACACCCCTGTGGTTATGAGCAATTTAGAATGTAGAGATGGGCATCCTGCTCTCTCCTGTCTGCCTTAAGTCCACAATAACTAGATGAAAGAAATATAGAGTCAGTATACCTGTTATTCCTCTGTTAATTGACAGCTATCTCTTAGAACTTAGTCTTTGAAAGACTTTGTAACTGTCTGTTCACCTAGATAGATTAGAATTTGTTAGAAGCCCTTTGAAAGGACTTTTGACCCTAACCCACTACCTGTTACTATGGTAACTGGTAATTGATACCTGTGACTATAAAAACCTATGTGAATCTAACCTCGGGGCTGCACTACTGGTGGAGGGTGGTGCAGACTCCTGAATACCCCCGCTTTATTAATTTCTTTATATAAACCTATAAAACTATACCTTAGTCTCTGTGTATTCTTTTATTTCTATTATTCTTTCTATTTCCTATTAATTTCTTATCCTCTGTGGTGACAACTACCTAAGGGACCTGGTTTCTTGCGGGGAGAAGTAACTGATCTTCTAGCGGCCTGCCCCACATTGCCCCCCCCCCCCCAAAATCCCAGCTACTCAGGAGGCTGAGGCAGGACAACTTTAGCCCAGGAGCTCAAGGCTGCAGTGAGCTATGATCCCGCCATTGCACTCCAACCTAGGCAGCAGAGCCTGTCTCAAAAAACAAAAACAAAAAATACATATATAAATACATACATATGAAAAATATGTGAAGTAAAATAAAATCTTAAGGCTCACCCCCCCACCAGCTGACTGAATGGACCCCCGTGTGGCCAAAGGAATATCCTAAAACTAAATTGTCTGCCAGGAAGAGGGAGGTCAGATATGCCTCATCATGCCCCCCTCCCTCTTGGAGACATCTTTTGTAACCCATTAACAGGCCTAAGGGTATGCAAGACAAACTTGCAGGTCCTCGATTTACACAACAAATCTATGTCTGGTGGCTTATCTCTGATAACAGCTCCTATGTTAAAACATTCCAAGTCTCTACACAAAGCTTCACATCTTTAGCCAATTACAAGCCAAAGAATCTTTAAACCCACCTATAACCTGCAATGCTCTCCCCTCTTCCAAATGTCCCACCTTTTTTTAGCCAAACCAATGTATGCCTCCCACGTATTGATTTATGACTTTACCTGTAACCCCCATCTCCCTAAAATGTATAAAAACCAAACTGTAACCCAGTCACATCGAGTTCACTTGTCCAAGGCCTCTTGGCAGTGGCTCCGGGTCATGGTCCTCAAATTTGGCTCAGAATAAATCTCTTTAAAATTATTTTACAGAGTTTGGCTTTTTTCCGTTGACAAATATATGGGAGTATGTGCATAGTTTATATGCAAACACTACACCATTTTACATAAGGGACTTGAGCATCCTCAGGGGTCCTGGAACCAATCCCTCACAGATGCCAAGGGATGAATATAATTTCTCCATTATAAAAACAATGATGTGATTACAAAACTTTCAAAAGCTTTAAGTAGCTCACAGAATTAGGATTATCACCTAAAAAAGAATTCCAGTACTTTGGGAGGCCAAGGCGGAGGATCACTTGAGGCCAGGAGTTCAAGACTACCCTGAACAACATACCCTGTCTCTACCAAAAAAAAAAAAACAAAAAAACAAAATCCAGGAAATATAAGCCAGGTATGGTGGCATGCGCCTATAGTCCCAGCTACTCCGGAGGCTAAGGCAAGAGGGTCATTTGAGCCCAGGAGTTTCATAGTTGCAGCGAACTATAACAATGTCACTGCACTCCAGCCTGGGAGATAAAGTGAGGCATTGTCTAAACAAAAAAAAAAAGGAAGAAACTAGAAGCTCAGAGTATTCTGTGAATTACCCAAGGATTACAGGAATGAAGACTATAGAATCTAAGGCTTCAACTTCCTGTCCAGTGTTGTTCCTCAACCCTCCACTGCATGGTGCTTGATAGGGCAACATTCCCAAGTCAAACAGGAAATGTGATAAGGGCAACTTCTTACAAGCTAAAGAGTGTTGGGTACTAGGCTCAGCTGGAATTGTACTTTCGTAAGGCTAGAAGAACAATATTCCTAAAGGTCACAGGATCTAGGCAAGTGCCCAAGTCTTCTCTGACCACAGTGGGAAAATACTAGAAAAGATGTTGCTGTTTTGTCTCTGCAGGAACGCAAACTCTGACAGCAGACTACCCGGGTTTAAATCCCAGTTCTAGCACTAGCTATGGGTCAATCAACTCTTGTGTATTAGTTTCCTCACCTGTAAAATAAGGATAATAATAGTACCTACCTCTTAGGATTGTTCTATTATTGAGTTAACACATGTAAAGTAGTTGGAGTGCTTCCTGGCACAAAGTAAGCACTGAGTGTTGTTATTGCTGTTATCACTGGAAAGTTGAGTTTCTTAGCTACAGGTTCTCAGGGGCCGCTGACAAATAAAACAGCCTAGAAATGAAAGGAATCTATAGTAGTAAGACCATCAACACTCACTGCTCTGTTCCTTCCATCAAGACTATGACTCCATATTTTCACATCTTCTTTCCTTTTATTGAAAAAAATTTTAGAAAATGGCAGTTAATAAAGGGCACAAACAAATCAACAGGGATATACTGGTGGAAAACAGACAATATAAAACTAAAAATGCCACTGGCTTCTTTAATTGGTTAAGAGCACAAAATGTAACAGGCAGAAGGTCTCTTTTAAATTAAAAAGCTGTGTTTTTTTGTTAAATTCTCCTCAAGTCAGATTTATACACACCCACAAAAATGGTGTGTGAAGGAAAGCTGTCCTACACAAGAAGTTGTATCCTGAATTCTTCAAGGGACATAGCTGTTGAAATAGGCATTAACACAGAGTCAGCAACAGGGTTGACAATTTTTTTAAAGCGAGTCTTCAAATGCTGCATGGCACAAAGCTATACTATATAAAGTACTGCTAGGTTCAAAGGAAAAAGTCTGTACAGCTTTTAGCAAAAATGCTTTTCCAGAAAAGCAAATCAAAACAACACAATCAGCAGACCAAGGAGGCTACAGCTAGACATCAGAGCTACAACTTCTCATATCTGTGCTAGAAAATTCCTATTGATCCAGAATAGATTAAAATTTCAGGACAAAACAGGGACATTTTTAACATTTCTTACTTTACCCATTTTAAGTTCTCTGTTTCTTTTCCCCACCCACCCGGTAATTCGGCATGACCCAGCAGAAAAAGGACTGCTTTTAGAATTGGCTATTTCATTTTTCTTTCTATGGTGAGACTGTCATGGAGCCTGGATATTTCAGGCTCATATGCATCCATGACCAGTGTCCCACTGTGGTCAAAAAACTTAGCAATGGACTTGGTGAACTCGGCTTCCCGCTGCTGCTTTGTTCTCCCACTGATGAAGGTCAGCTTCAGGGTGTATTTGTCATCGAACCTAAGCATCAGGGAAAAGATAACAAATCAAAAACCAAACATAGAGATTTAACAATAGAGCACCAAGTGTTTCCAAAGAACAGGAATAAGTTGCGCATGGTGATATGGGAACACACACATCCTTTAAGACAAGAAAACCCCACCACCCACAGTTCCTAACTGCCTTCAAGATACTATTTAATAATTCTGATTCTTAAGTGCCGATACATCTTCCCTGATTTAATTACTGTGTACCTCTTTTACACCTTGCTGTAGACCATTAAACCATATAGACCATCTTTTCTCTGGACTTTGCACTTGCGGTGCTGGAAGGATCTTCTTAGTAGATTCTTCTCTCCTACCTTACCTATTTGTTAATGCTATACTTGGGCATAAACTTTTCTGGGAAAGCCTTCCCAAACCCTCCCAATCTGGGTCAGCTGTGTCTCCTTTAGCTTCTACAGCACCATCAACCAATATTCAACTCAAATACTGACTACCTATCATAAGCCAGGTCTAATAATAGGCTCCTATGTCATCAATAAAACTATGTATTCACATCATATATATCTATGTCCTTCACCGGACTGGGAGATTCTTGAGGGCAAGGACTTTTGTTTTCTGCTCTTAACTTGGTACTTGGCAGGCAATCACATATGTATGAATAAATGAAGAACCGTGGCTTTCAAGGATGTTCCCCAATTCCAGGCTGCTTGGTCCTTGCACTCTGTAATCAACCTAGCTCTAGCTTCTACTCTAATCTCAGGCTGTGGATGCCAACTGCTTACTACATGAAATCCAGAGATTCCCCAGCTATAACTTAAGGTATCTTGAAGGTCTTTACTATTTCTATCCATTCAAGAAGGTTTTTTTTATTTTTTATTTCTGCATATTATGGGGGTACAAATGTTTAGGTTATGTAT
>VBSM01001265.1:38655218-38669892 GCA_008086735.1 Cheirogaleus medius | reverse complement strand
CTCTATTCAGGAAAATACAAAAGGTGCTATATCACCATTGTTTCTTATAGCTGACTAGTACTCCGTGGTATACATATACCACATTTTATTAATCTACTCATGTATTGATGGGCACTTGGTTTAACAACACCAACTTCTGGTAGGCTGACACTCCACCCACCTCTGTCCCATTAGGGCTTATTCAGTAGATTGTCAAGCTAGCCTCTATTTCTGCGTGTTTAAATGAGAAAACTTCCACCTACTTTTAGGGTTACTATCATGATTAGAACAGTGCCCACCATTAACTAGTGTTCAAAAAATCATAGCTCCTCAATACATTTTTGGTCTAGGCAGTAATTCCCAAATTGGGTAGTCAGTAGTGAAGGTCCTTGAACTATTTTCAACACCTCAAAAGATTTTCTCAAGCCCTGAACCAACTGCTTCTAACTGACATCACAGTAATTTTTGGACTTCTAGGCCTAGATTTATCAGCAGTTAATGGCTTTGATGGCAGGGCATGATAAGTTGTGACCTGATGTATTTTAGGAATGGTTATTCATTAATTCAAATATTTACTGAGCCCCACTTAAGTGTGTCAAGCAGTTTTAGATAGTAAAGATATATAACAGTGAACACAAATGTCTGCCTTTGGCGACTTTCATTTTAGTGTATGTGAGGAAACAAATAGTATTTTATAAATAAGATATTCTTTTAAATGGGGTGGGCAGGAAAGACTTCAATAAGCATATTTGAGCAGAGCCTTTAAAAAGGTGAGAGAAGCAGCTATCTGGAAAAAGAATATTCCAGGCAGACGGAGCAGCAAGTGCAAAGGCCTTGAGGCAAGAACATGCCAGAACTTCTGAAGAACAGAAAGGGGGTCAATGTGAACAGAATGCAGTTGGAGAGGATGAGAACTATAGGAGACGAGATGTGTGTTTGTATATGTATGTGGAGTGCAGAGAATACATATGTATGGACTTCTAAGACACACTTAGGATTCTAGCTTTTTTCCTAAGTAAGTTTTGAGCAAAGGACTGAGTTGATCTGGCTTATGTTTCAAAAGGATCACTTTGCCTGCTGTGCTGGAAATAGACCACAGGCAGGAGAACAGCTGCAGAGGTCCATTAAAACATTATTATAGTAACCTTAGTAAAAGATGATGGCAGCGTGGAGATGGCAAATGGTCAGACGATATATTAGATGGTAAAGCTGACAGGATATGCTGACAGACTACCAGGGGTCCTCAAACTTTTTAAACAGGGGGCCAGTTCACTGTCCCTCAGACCATTGGAGAGTGCGCACTTTGGGCCCAGGACGAGTCGGCTGCTAAGCAGGACAGGCAGCGGCCGCAAAAACACCCAGCGGGCCGGATAAATGTCCTCGGCGGGCCGCATATGGCCCACGGGCTGTAGTTTGAGGACGCCAGGACTAGACAAAGAACCGAGAGAGACAAATCCAAATGATTCCAGAGGGAGCATCGGTAAAGATGGCATTGCCATTTATTGAGATGGGAAAAACTGAGGGAAGAGCATGTTTGGATGAGGAATAGCAGTTAGGTTTTAGATGTCAACTTTGAGATGCCTATTAGATAGAAAGCTGGGATACATATGGAGTTCAAAGAGATCTAGGATGAGCAAACAGATTTAGAGATCTTCATCACATAGATGGTGTTTAAAGTCTTGAAAATCAACATAAGATTTCACCTTGTAAGTGAATATAGATAGAGAAGAGGTTCCAGGAACAAGCCCTGGTGGCATTTCAAATTTAGAGAAATGGGAGATGAAGAATCACAAAGGAGACTCAGGAAAAGACATTAAGGTAAGAAGAAAATTAGAAGCGTGTGGTATCCTAGAAGCCTAGTTTAAAAAAGAAGTATTATATGAGAGAAATTATCATAACTCTATCAAATGCTGCTGACAGGTCAAGTAAGATGAGGAAAGAGAAGTGAAGAGCAGATCCAAGTGATAAGAGGAAAAGGGGAGCAGAGAAATGAGAAGACTGTGTGAGAACACAAGGCGAAAGAAATTTTCTTTTAGTTGGGAGAAATTACAGTATGTTTGTATGTCAGAAGGAATGATCCGGCAGAGGGAAACATCAAGTAAGTGAGAAGGGATAAAATCTAGTGGACCAATGAAGGAAGGCTTTAGATAGATACTTGGAAAGAAGACATAGAGTACGATGAGTACTGCAAGTAGGCAAGTAGTGATGGGAGACTTCTGACAGCTTCTATCTTCTCAGTGAATGGATGGTGAACACTGGCTGCAGGCAGAGACTAATTAGGAGGCCAAGGCTGCAGCCCAGCCCAGGTAAAAGTTAATCATTTACACAACAAAACTTTCCATACATCTAAGCTGTGCCAGGCCCTGGGTTAGGGCTGGGGATCCGGGGGTAAATGAGACAGTCCCTGCATAAAATGCTGTTAAGAATACCTAGGAGTACCTAACCCAGACTAAGGCGTATTAGTGAAGGCTTCTTAGAAGAGGTGACAAGTAGGAGTTAGCCAGGTTATAGAAAGATAATCAAGCCAGAGAGATGACCATGTTTAAAGGCATAGGGTCACTGGGAAACCTGGATAACTCAGCAAATTGCAAATTCCATAAAACTGGTAGAATAAGAATACGTATTTTGGGAAGGGCATGAAAGAAAGCTGAAGATGTCAGTGGAGGATGGATGCTGAAAGACTTCTTATGCTGAAGGAGTTAAGGCTATATACTGAATGTGCTGGGGAACAACAGAATTGAAGACTTTTTACAAGGGAATCACATAGCTTGTGATAAGTCTGCAGATAGTAACTGGTGAAGCCTTTCACTGCCATTTTCACATTACATGCCCTGGCAGCTATGGAACAAGACACCAGAATCTGGCACTATTAAACTACTAAGTCACTCTATGAGGTGGGAGAAGAAAGAAAACATGGGGCGGGGCGGGGGAACACAGCAAGAACACTCATACTTCCTCTCCACCAACAATATGGCAGTTGGCAAAAATAAGCAGAGAATGGAGAAAATCAGAGCCCTCACATGCTGCTAGTGGGATTGTACAATGGTGCAGCAGCCACTTTGGAAAACAGTCTGGCACTTCCTCAAATAATTAAAGAGAGTCACCATATGATCCAATAATTCCTCTCCTAGATATATATCCAAGAGAAATGAAAACATATGTCCACACAAAAAATGTATACAAATGTATACAGCAGCATTATTCATAATGGCCAAAAGTTGGAAACAACCCAAATGTCTGTCAATTGACAGTAGATAAACAAAATGTGGTATATTCATGCAATGGAATATTATTTGACCATAAAAAGGAATGAAGCATTGATACATGCTTCAAAATGGATGAACCTTGAAAACATCATGCTAAGTGAAAGAAGTTAGTCATAAAAGACCACATATTACATGATTCTATTCATATGAAATGTCTATAAAAGGGAAATCTACAAATAGAGAAAATAGACTAGTGGTTGCTTAGGGCTGGGGAAAATGGGAGGACAGGGAGGTAACAACTAAAGGCTATAGAGTTTCTTTTTGAGTTTACGAAAATGTTCTATTTTGACTCTGGTAATGGTTGCAAATATATGTAAATACGCTAGAAACTACTGTACATTTTAAATGGGTGAACTGTATGGTAGGTGAACTATATCTTAATAAAGTTGCTAAAAATATAAAAGTCCCAGCCTGAGCAAGAGTGAGACCCTGTCTCCACAAAAAATAGAAAACTTAGCCAGGTGTGGTGATGCACACCTGTAGTCCCAGCTACTTGGGAGGCTGAGGCAGGAGGATCACTTGAGCCCAGGAGTTTGAAGTTGCAGTGAGCTACAATGATGACACTGCACTAGCCATGGTGACAGAGTGAGACTCTGTCTCCAAAAAAAAAAAAAAACAAAAAAACCCACAAAAATAAAAAAGTTAGAATGGAAATAATCAAGATGTTGCTCAGTTCTAGAATTCTGCAACTTTGCTTAAGTGGCCTGGCAGAGGGTACAGATTTATGATGGCTAAGGCCAAAGGGCAGCTAGGGGCCCTACAAGGAGATAACAGCACAGCTTCAACATCAAAATGAAGGTCTGCTCCTCATAGGCATCTCCACAAGTTGGCAATGAGAGAAGACGTATGGGCACTGATGCTATACTTACCTTCATATGTGAAGAAATGTACTTATAATTTGAATGCCTACTGTGCACTAGGAAGTACACCATGTGTTTTTAGAGATAGTGACTAAGCACAAATTCTGGGCTCAAATTTGGGCTGGAATTCCTGCTCCTCCGCTTTGAACTGTGTGACTTTAGAAGAATTAATTTAACCTTTAGGGCCTGAATTCTTATCTATAAAATGGTCATTCTAAGGTTTAAATGACATAATGCAGTTAGCACAATACCTAATATGTAATAAATGTAATAAATTGCTATTATAACTGATATCTCATTTTCCCAACAACTAGAGTCATTCTTGATCCTACTAAAGCTCAGATAATGTACTGATCTACCCAAAGCTATACAGTCAGAAAAAAACTGAGCTGGAACATGAACCCAGTTCTGGGTACCTACAAAGAACTTGTGTGTCAGCCGCACAAAGTTATTCCCACTACTGGTTAAAAACAGACTCTGGATTATGCTTTTTTGAGTTGCCCAGTTCACTACCCCACAGATTCTTGATTGCATTCATAGAGTGCAGTTAGGATCATGGAAGACACAGAAGCTAATGGGGTTCTGCAAAAATAACTGATCTCACACCTTTGGCCTTTATAGTTCTGCACTCTGAATTGTCTCAGTTAATTGGCCATAAGGAAAAAGAGAATCATTCTTCATTCTTCCACCAAAGTATTTTCTCCCAGTTTATCCTCATAGCACTTCTGTAACAATGCAATCTCAGAACTGCAGTGCTAGGAAAAACCATCTAGATCATTCATACCCCTTTTTTCACTTTACACGACTAGCACTATGATCTGCATAGAGTAGGTGCACAATAATCTGCTGTTGATGATGACAACACACCAGGAAAAATCCAACACCAGGGTTTAAAAATCTGTGAAAATAGTCATACCTTTTAAGACTGGAGGACAGCTGCCAAATATCATCAGGATCCATCCCTGTAGGGTCTTTCCTGTGGGCCACGAGAAAGATGCTCTTCTCCTTATATGAGGTATAAATGGTCAGAATCCCCATCATCACAAAATAGGTTCAAATAAAGTTAAGGAGAAAACACACAAACATACAAAAGAGAAGTAACACAAATTGACAAGAGCAATAAAAACTTTCATAATCATGGTCCTAAATAAGATAGTTCCGTCTTGCTGCAGAAACACCAAAAATCTAGCTATTTCATTTTCGTCCTTATAGTTATGTACTGAGAGAAGCAAGGCTCTCTTTTTAATTCTCCAAACATCTCAAAAAGGAAGAAAATTTAAAAGTACAGGGCATAAATCAGCTCTCATCTTTTATGTTCAATGACAACATGTATAAGAAGGTAACTAGTTTGTCAAGATTTTGTTATAACTGCGCTTATTTCTTTATTAAAAAACAATAATCACCACAGGTGATTATTATTATCCCATGTTCAAAGGTCACTGAAAAGTGACCCAAATAGTTTACTATAAGATCATTACTTCCTAAATACATATGTACTTATTATATTCAGTTTTTAACAGTATTAACTACCATATTTGAGCTCTTACACTGTACCAGAAAACTGGCATAAGAGCTTTGAGTACCTTTGTCATATAAATTTTATGAAGGAGAGAGGCAAAAAAAGTATAGTGCCAGGTATATGGAGTTTGGAGTGAGGCAGTCCTAGATTTAAATCTTGGCCTTTTACCAGTATAACTGTGACAAATCACTTTCTTCCCCAATGTTCATGTCCTCACCTCTAAAATGGGGATAATACTGACTTTTTAGAATTTTCTTGAGGTTTAGAGATGAAAGATAGGCCAGACATGGTGGCTCACACCTATAATCCTAGCACTCTGGGAGGCTGACGTGGGAGGATAGTTTGAGGTCAGGAATTCCAGACCAGCCTGAGCAAGAACGAGACCCTGCCGTCTCTACTAAAAACAGAAAAAATTAGCCAGGTGTGGTGGTGCGTGCCTGTAGTCCCAGCTACTCAGGAGGCAGGAGGATCGCTTGAGCCTAGGAATTTGAGGTTGCAGTGAGCTATGATGACACCACCGTACTCTAGCCCAAGCAACAGAGTGAGACTGTGTCAGGAAATAAAAAAAAAAAAAAGAAGAGAGATGGAAGATATATATGTGTGTGTGTGTGTGTGTGTGTGTATATGAGACACAGAAGACACTTGTAATGGTAGTCACTACTATTATAAACAAAACTGACATGATTATAAAAATGAGACGATCTGAAGTACTATCAAGGTAGTTCTCTTGGGAGGCCATATATCTGAAATAACATTGTTCAAACCTCTTTGGAACTCCCCTGGGAAGTGTCTCCAGAACCCATGGAATATTTTTTTGAACTGTCTTAATAGTGAAAAATTAATGCTAGGATAATTTCTCTGATTACTGAAAGGAGTCAAGGATCACTTGGTGCCACTTCCGGGGACTGTGATTTGGGATCAATTTGGATAATGCCATTTTGACCAGACCTGCCTTATTAGAGGCTTGCTAACTGTCTCTGAAGGTAAATCCCCAAAGGGGGGGGGTTAAAAATATTTCAGGTAGTGGCAAGATTGTTTAAAAAAAGCTATCTACCAAAATGATTTGTTCTAAACAACTAGTACAGTGATGGCATATCGCAGACACTCAACAGCGCTATGTGACTACTAAAAAGGAGGTAGAGCTGTATATACTGATATGGAAAGATGTCCAACATATTTTTTAGGTTAAAAATTTAGTGCAGAACATTACTTACAGATTGCGGGATGGGGACCACAAAAAATTATTACTATGAACATGTACAACTTTTGTAATAAATGTAATAGTATAATAAAAGTTCTTTGTATTCAACTTCTTGAGAAATAATCAATTTGGGTAGGCAGCAACCATGATTCTACTTTTATCATAAAAAGGAGAGGGGAAAGGAAACTATTACATACGAAATACATTATAAAATCTCTCATTTCATCTTTATAATTCTGTATATTATCCATTATCTATAAATGAGCATTCAAATAGTCTCAAAAAAGTTAAGTTTATCAGTGCAAGATCAGAACACCTTGGATTTCAAACTCATGTTCTCTAGCTCCAGAACAAGTTCTTAATTCCACACCTATACTCATGCTCAGTACCTCCTAGTCCAGCCCCTCAGCTTCAGGGAAACCTGACAGATCTGAACCTCTAAAATCTGATCCTTTCTTAATATCCTGGAATGAGTGGCTTGAGGCAGCCTGGCCTAATAGGAAAAGTTCTGGGCTAGAAACCAGAAGAGCTGCATCTCATTACTACTGTGTGTTTTGCTATTAAGTGCTCATATTAGGATAACCTCTACATTAATAAAGTGAATTACAGATGAAATAACCACATTAAAGCTAAAATATGACAGTTACTACATAAATTTAGATACCCACAGCTCATAATGTTAATGTCTAACATTAGCAGGCCCTAATATGAAAGTTTGTTTTTTTGCAGGGAGGAGCATCAGTAGAGTTCTTTAAAAATCATCATTAGAAAACAAACCTGAGCATACACAAAGGATATGATATGACACACAAAGCCAAAACAGGCTTGGACTCTGGAAAGGGGTGCATATAATCCCAAATCAAAGCCACTATGGCAAAGAAACAGGAGATTGTACAGATTGTGAGGCGACCGTCAATTAGACCAAAATTCTCCACATACTTGTATTTTTCCAGAAGTACCTAGAGAGAAGAACAAAGAATTAAGCTAACAGGAAGGGCTCCTTCCTAGTACCTGCTTTTATTCTTGACTTCTATGATAAAAGTTAAGAACATATAAATTCTTCTTAAAGTAATACCCTCCAACTGGGATTTACCACTCTGAACAAGACTCAAGCCATTTATAAAGGATCCAAGAGAAAAAGTTCATCAACTCCTCACATAAAAAACTTTTTTAAATCCTCAACTTTTCCCATAGCTAAAACTTTCTTTTCCTTTTACAAATGGAGAGATGACTAATCATGGATGAATGTCCTATCTTCCCTCAACCTTCTGTGCTCTAGGCTAATTAATCTCAAAAACACTAAATTACCAGCTTTCTTGAGAAAGCTAACATGTATATTTTAACACATTTCCCCCTACTTATTATGTAAGAATTCTAGAAACTGCTTTCTGGCTCAACTTTTAACACTGAAAACTAAGGTCACTCCAAGTTACAGAAGAAAAAGATCCTCCAGGAGATGAGCCATCAGCTATATACATGATAAGGGACCCCTCCTCAAGGAAGTACCTTTTTGGCAGAATCATCCAAAGAATTCTTCACAGCTGATCCATCCCACTTGTCAATTTTTACAGGCTTATCATCAATCTTCCACTGTAAAACAAACAGGAAAATTGTGCATCAAGAAACTTAGCATCTTACTAAAAGTAATATGAACTACTTTCTTTTTTTTTTTTTTTTTGAGACAGAGTCTTGCTCTGTCGCTCTGGCTAGATAGAGTGCAGTGGCGTCATCATAGCTCACTATAACCTCAAACTCCTGGGCTCAAGTGATCATCCTACATCAGCCTCCGGAGTAGCTGGGACCACAGGTGTGCGCCATCGTGCCTGGCTAATTTTTCTATTTTTAGTAGCGACAGGGTCACTCTTGCTCAGGCTGGCTTTGAATTCCTGAGCTCAAACAATCCTCCCACCTCAGCCTCCCAGAGTGCTAGGATTACAAGTGTGAGCCACCGTGCCTGGCCTGAACTACTTTCTTAAGCGCATCCTCAAGTATACATAACATTTACTCTTTGTCTTCTGATGTTGGAAAGCCAAAAGACAAAACAATTAAAAATGAGGTTGAAGGAGACTAGGTCACTACAATCAGTTGGTACTCACGTGATGTTGTCAATCTCCATGTAGAGAAATAAAAATTTTAAGCCCAGAACCAGAATGCTTACATGAACTACAGAGACTGTGTGATCTCACCTATCCTATCCCAATTTTATGCAAGTAAGAGTATAGAAAAGAACTCCATTTGTTCATCTTTTCATTCTGTGACCATGAAACTCAGAAAATACAGATACATGAATTTACAGACACTAACAATATGGGAGGGTCTCCTTTAATACATCTTCATCAGCAAACAACTTTTATATTTTACAAGTCTTAAGTTTAAAAAGACAGAAAATCCAGGAGAGTCTGTTGGAAACAACATTAAAGTTTTAATTACAAACTAAGTCCCAGATCCAGTCCCATCATCAGTTAGGCAGACAAACTCTGCTTCAATTTCCCTTACCTAGAGAAATATGTTAAGTTTCCCAAACACTGCCATTCAGAGGGAGTGTATTGCTGGATCATATGATAACTCTATGTTGAACTTTTTGAGGAACTGTCCAACTAGTTTCCACAGTGCTGCACCACTTTACACTCTAACAATATATGAAGGTTCTGCTACATCCTCAACAAAACTGGTTTTCTTTTATATTATTATTATAGCAATCTTAGTGGATGTGAAGTGGTATCTCATTGTGCTTTTGCTTTGCATTTCTGTAATGACTAACGATGTTAAACATCTTTCATGTGCTTATGGCTAAATGTATATCTTCTACGGAGAAATGTCAATTTATATCCTTTACCTTTTAAAAATTGGGCTATTGTCTGTTTATTACTAAGTTGTAAGATTCTTTACAGTCTAGATACTAGACCCTTATCAGATATATCAACTTGAAAATATTTTCTCTCATTCTGTGGATGTCTTTTCACTTTGACAATGTCTTTTGACACATACAAGTTTTTAATTTTGATAAAGTAAAAAACAATGCGTTTTGAGATGCTATTAAAGTTCACTTTGGCCTGAGCGCAGTGGCTCACGCCTATAATCCTAGCACTCTGGAAGGATCACTTGAAGTCAGGAGTTCGAGACAAGCCTGAGCAAGATCAAGACCTCGTCTCTACTAAAAATAGAAAAAATTAGCTGGGCACAGTGGTGCAGTGCCTATAGTACCAGCTACTTGGGAGGTAGAGGCAGGAGGATTGCTTGAGCCTGGGAATTTGAAGTTGCTATGAGCCAGGCTAATGCCACGGCACTTTAGCCTGGGCGACAGAGTGAGACAGTCTCCACAAAGAAAAAATAAAAAAAGTTCAGTTTGCAAAACTATGTTAAAAACTCAGTACCTTGTTTCTTTAAACTCAACACATACAATTACAGTAATATCACAGATAAACAGTTTTATTTTCTTTGTCAGTGCTGGGTTATAGGGCACAAGCATATCAGAAGTCTGGCAAGCTAAGATACCAGCCAGGACAGTAAAAGAGGAGATATGCCCTAAGAACACATGGTTGGTGGGTGACAAAGCCAAGGCTACAGCCAAGGTCTTCCACCTCAAAACAGATATTCTTCCCACTACCTTAGCTAGCAGAAGGCCCACTCTGGTATGGGAGGTAATGTACTGAGTAAGGTAAGAGCACTGGATTAAGTCTTGGGGAAGCCGGGCTCTGTGTGGTCTTGGGCAAGTTGCTTTACCTTCCCCTCTCCAACTATGTCCATGTCGATAAAATGAGGCTGGAATATCAGATGAACTTCAGGTCTCTTGCATTTTAGTGAAACCACTATTGATTAAGCAGAATAGTTTAAAAAAAAAAAAACACCTTAAAATGTCAGAACCAAAAGGGACTTAAAAAGTCATTTAAGACAGCAGTTCTCAACCTGGAGGTAACTGTTAAAATGCACAGGTAGTAAATAGAGTGTGGGGAAGATGCAGATGTCCAAGCCTCACCTTCAGAGTCTGATTCAGGTCTTAGAGGAAGTCCAAAATCTGATATTTTTAACTAATACCCAAGGGAGTCTGATGCAGACAGATTTCACATCATGTTCTGAAAAACATTTATTTAATAACCAGCTATAAGCAGCTATATTTTGCCAAGCACTTACCATGTGCCAGATACCACCTTTTAAGGTAAAAACTATTATTATCCCCATTTTACAGATGAGGAAACTGAAATACAAAGAAATTTCTTAACCTGCCCAAGAACACACATATAGCAAGTAGCAGAGCCAGAATTCAAAGCCAGACAGACAGCCTGGCTCCAGAGTTTGTGTTCTCAACTAAGATATAAAATCTGTGTCTTATGATCAGGCTGACAGCCCAGCCAGAAAACAGAAATCCAGGTATGAGGTTAAAAGGGTCTGGATATAGCTTCTGGAAACCATGGTTTAACATCACATGTCAATTTTAATAGCCAAAACAAATTAAGCAAGCAGCTTTTTCTGTATAGCTGCCAGGTAGAACAAAATGCCTTGATATATTTGGGGCAAAATAACTTCCTGCAATAAGTCATTCTGTGACAGAGGTTGGAAGATTCTATTTGCATACCTATCAGGTATGCAAATCAGGAAAGAAGAATTGCTGTGTTCTTAAAGTCAGTTTTGTAAGAGTAGAAAATCATATTTGTTTAGGGAAAGCCAGAAGCATATCTGCATCTCTATTATATTTCTTTATGGCCGGTGAAACTATAGTTGCAGAAATGAAATAAAAACCCTCCCCCCAAAATCAAGACAAATCAAAGAAATTGTATTAAATGTAACAGCCTCTCATTCCTACAGAGCAAAAGCCTCTCTATTCATTCAGATCCTGCTCTGCTGAGAATAGTATTTTTCCCATGTTTTCTCCAACAGTACCCTCAGTCTTCAATTAGAGACACCAACCTCTAAATGTTTCTGAAGACTGAGGTGGCAGATCTCAAGTTTTTTGTCTGCTAAATTCAATGCTGCGAGTACTTATTCTATGTTGATCACTATAGAGAAGCTCTCATGGGAAAATGGATAAATACAAATCGGTGGAACAATACAAGACAGTATGTCATGTAAGTGACAGCTTAATTCCCACGTGCAGCAAGTGCTAGAGAAATTAGAGGGAGTACAGCTCAACATAAGGCTGAAATGAAGTTTCCCAAGAAAAAGCACTTAAGCAGCTCTTGACTATTTTCTTTCCCCTTGTTGGTTAAATCTTCCAAGCTCTCTTTTGTGAGACCTTTTATCTATTTCTGATAAAGTTAGGGTTCTCAGCACCTTGTCACTCTATTAGTATTTTTATATACTCCTTTATAAAGAACATTGATCAGTATTGTACAATTTAATCCTTACAAGCCTACAATATGTACGAGTGTCCCCCAGTGTTTACGTAAGGAATGTTAAGTTCAGCAATATCACATAACTTATTCAAGGCCATGTGGTTTTTAACATGCTGCAAGAGAATTCAAACTTGTCTTTCTTTTCACTATATACTATAAACTAACAGGGCATATGGCCTTATTAGAAGTTTCTAATTTTTATCTCTGCAAACTATCTGAATAACCTTCATAAAGCCACTTTATACAGTCTCAAAAACCTTCAACAGCTTCCTACTTCTACTTTGAGCAATTTATGCTCTCCTCAATCTGATTCTGTCACTACAGTTCACTTAGCCTTCCAGTCAACTCACTACCTAAGAAACATCAAGCACCATCACATTCTGAGATGGTGCACCCTTGCTCAAGCAGACTTTCTTCCTTGACATAGATTTTCTATCTCTCTCCTGCCCCATAAGGTCCTAGTTCCACTCTCAGACATGAGGCTTCCCTTATCAATTAGATCTCAGAGATCATTCTCTTTCTCATTTGAACTTACACAAAAAGTACACATTTGAATACATTATATTTCCTTAAATATATTTAATATTTTGAGTACCCCATCTCCTATATTCAGCTACTCTGAGTACTCTGACAGGATTCTTGATTTATGCCTCTGCCATCACACATTTGTATTGGACACTATAGGTTACAGACACAGTTAATGTATATGGTCTTATTTGATGCTTGCAAAAATCCTGTAATATAGGTGCCAGAGACCCTAAAATTTCAGATGAAGAAAGGGAAACTTAGTGAGGTTAACTGATTTGCCAGTCTTCATACTGTTTGAAAGTAGCAGATACTCCAAAGTCAAAACCTTATGATCTCCAAATCCAGGTTCTTTCAATAACACAATGATGCCTAGTATTAATCCATAATCACTGCCCTAGCAGAATGTCCATGCTTAATGTTTGCTGGTGATGGTCCTTGTAGAGAGAAGAGCAAGACCAGTCAGTGGGACAGGATGAGCATAGGCTGTAAGGTGGTCACCCAGCAGGAAGGTAGGATTTATGTACGAACATGACCATCAATTCCCAATACTCTCACATGTCTTGAAGCAATTTACCATCGCAATCTCCAGAACATGTTTCTGTCTCTTAAGAAGGGTTGAGTGCAAGAACCATGTAATTCGAAACTAATGACACTCAAAAAAACAAGGAAAGGCCCGGCGTGGTGGCTCACGCCTGTAATCCTAGCACTCTGGGAGGCCGAGGTGGGAGGATTGCTCAAGGTCAGAAGTTCGAAAAAAACAAGCAAAAAGATCTGGATCTGAAACTCTCAACATCATCCATATTCTCATCATCTAAGGCACAGGGAAGTCTGAAAGCTGTTTTCAATTAAAGTAAAACATCCGAGGCTGGGTGTGGTGGCTCACACCTGTAATCCTTGCACTCTGAGAGAGCAGGAGGGAGGACTGCTTAAGGCCAGGAGTTTGAGACCAGGCTGGGTAACATGGGGAGATCCCATCTCCACAAAAAACAGAAAAATTAGCTGGGCATGGTGGCATGCACCTGTAGTCCCAGCTACTGGGGAAGCTAAGCCAGGAGGATGGCTTGAGCCTAGGAGTTTGAGGCTGCACTGAGCTATGATGATGCCACTGAACTCTAGGCTGGGCAACAGAACAAGACCCCGTCTCAAAACAAAACAAAACAAAAAAACCCCAAACAAAAATCCTGACTGTTCACTATATTAAAGACACCATGCTTAACAATTTTCATCAAACCAGCCTAGGCCCCTACAATGAGAGAACTGAAAGTTTCCTTAGGACACATTAAGGCTAAATCCCTCACTTCACAGATGAGAAAACAGAGTGAGTATATTTCAAGGTCACAGAGCTAACTTCAGGCAGAACCAACACTAGGACCCAGCTCTCCATGTAATTGCTTCTTCCAAGATGCTGTGCAAAGGGCAAGAAGGGCCAACTCAGAAGCAGTTTTCCTTTTCTTTTAAGCCCTTGCTGCTAGGACTACGCAATTAAAAAATAAATTGGATGAGAGCAAGGGGAATGGAGCAAACGTGAGCAGGCAGCAGAGGACCTGCTGGCAAGCAGGTGGAGGGAGGGAGGGAGAAGGCGAGGAAAGCAAAAGGAAAAAAATAAAAATTCTAAGAGCTTCTTGTCAGCCCAGTAGGAGAAATCAATATACTCAAACATTTTTAGTATTTGGCGTATAGCGATAAAATGCCTAGAAACTTCAGTAAGCATAAAGGACAAGAAGCACTTTAAAATCTGTAGCAGCACGCAAGGGTGATGGTGGTGTGGAATTTGAAGGATACTGGCTTTGAGTAGATTATTTCCTTCGGGCTTCAATTTTCCCTCTCAGTAAGATGGGCACTTTCAACAGTGGCCAGAGCACCACAGGGGAAAACGATGGCCACGTTGAAATGCTGGAATAATCAAATTACCCGAAGCAGCTGTAGTGGTGGTCAGCATCAGGACTAGGAACACTCGCGAAAAGGAAAAAAAGCTTAAAAAGGAGAGGGCC
>VBSM01001265.1:38603669-38655118 GCA_008086735.1 Cheirogaleus medius | reverse complement strand
CGACTTGTCCGAAGCCTATTGGCTGAAACCGACGAAGTGACGAGCCGGGTAGAGTCCATCGGGACCCGTAGTTCGGGTTTTGCTGTCGCGAGGTTGTCAGCAGAAGTGGCCGCGGGGCTTGCCGGGACTTGTAGTTAGAAGCTCCGGCCGCCCGTTGCCACTTACAGTGCCGGCCGCCGCGTCGCGGTTACTAAGGAGTGAGGAAGGTAGTAGGAGGCGCCACCGTGGAGCTGCTCCGAGATCCCCGGGAGGCTCGCAGGCGCGCATCCCGCCTGATCGGGACGTCGCCTCCGCCCGCCGCTCGGAGGCGGAAGCGACGCCGGAGGCAGGTGCGGCTGGAAACTTAGTTTGCGTGAGTTAAGAGTCTGTCCCCGGCCCCGATGTGGAGTTTCCAAAGGGGACGGGAGGAGCGAGTCTTCATCGTCTTTTAGCCGTGTTATGGCACCAATTATTCTCTCAAGCGACTGTCATTTTAGCTGTTAGAACTCGCATTTACTAAGTGCCTATCGTCTGCTAGGCAGTACCCTATGCGCATTTACACCCGTCCTCTTATTTAGCCCCGTAACAGCCCTGTCATATGAGGAAACTAAAGAATTTATCCAAGGCCAGGTAGTTAGCATGTATCAGAATCCTGTTTTGAAGCCAGTTTTGGGTTTTTTTGTTTTTTGTTTTGTTTTGTTTTGTTTTTAATACCTCAAAACCAATGGTATTTCCCCCTGGCACTCTGCTTTTACAGTTTTAGGATGTAATAGTATTCTTAATTTTAACTAATTATTAATTCAATTATTCCCCACAAATATTTATTAAGCACCAATGTTGCCTGGCACTATACTAAGGGGTACAAGGGGATCAAGATAGATCTGGTTTCTACTCTGGTGGAACTCCTAGCCTAGTGACCTAGAGTTATCACATTGCAGAATTGTATCATACTATGTTCTATTACATTTTATTACTCTTTACCCCCGTAGGTCCCCCCATAAGTGTCCAAATGATTGAACAAATGTCATTGAGTTGCTTACTATGTAGCAGGCCCTGTTTCTAGTCACCAGGGATATATCCCTGAATAAAACAAACAACCACCTACCTTGGTGAACCTAACATTCATGTGAAAATAATTATCACTAAATAACATCAGATGAGATTTCCCTACTTCTGTGAAGCAATGCCAGGCCACTCCAGTCAGATGCCCCTGTAGCTTGTTAGTTACTGTTTATCTTTTGTAACTTCTCATTTTTCAAGACCTGTCTTTAATGTCACCTGCTTTGTGAAAACTTTCCTGATCTTTGCTTCTTCCTTCTTCGCAGACTGCATGAAGTCACAGACTGCTCCTATAACTATTGTTCATGGTTTGATTTAGTTCAATTAACACTCATTGAGACTCTTCCTTCATTGGTCCAGGTCCCTGTGTGAGATGTAGGATAGAGAAATAAGTAAGACCCAAGTCTGGCCTTGGAGGGACTCCCAGCCTAGTGTTAGTAGGGTGGCGAACAGACAAGGAAGCGGGCTATTATAATACAGTACGACAGAGTACCTCCATTGAGAAATAGGCCTGAGGTGGTAGCACAGAGGAGGGTCAACCTGAGAAGAGGGAGATACTGGAAAGCTAGCTGTATGAGGCAGGCAAAGAAGAGGGGCAGAAATGTGATAGCCAAAGGAATGGAACAAGCAAATATTTGCAGATGAGGAAACTTACTACATGAAAGAGAGAGAGAGAGGGAGAAAGAAAGAGAAAGTGTGTGTGTGTGTGTGTGTTGTGTTGGAGCTAGGAGGCACTACAATCAGATTGGCATTAGCTGCCTCAAGTTTGAAATAGAGACCAGAAGTAGCTGAAGCTAACCAGGCAGGCAGCCTACATGTCTGGAACTTGTACTTTCTTTATTTCACCATATAAACTTCATACTTCTCTTAGAGTTTCTTTCTAGATAATGTAACTTTGGGTTTATGTGCTCTTCTTGGCCCATTAATTGTAGATCCACATCTGCTCACCTAATATTCCTCGTAGAGAACTGGAATTTCTATGATTAGTTGTGTTCAGTTATATGCCCCTCTACAAGCCTGAGTCTGATTCATCATTTGTGTTATATGCATTGCAAATATCTTTTCCCAGACTGTCTTATCTTTCAATTTTGTCTTTGACATTTTTATTGTGCAGAAATTTATTTTGTGTAAATGATTATGTAAGCAGCCGCTTCCTTTCAGATTTGTGCTTTGTGCATCTTATTTAAGCACTGCAGCTATACCTCATTTTCACAAGATTATTCTCTTATACCACCTTCCCATCTGTATCTCTGTTTCTATCTTTAAATCTGAATCTATTTCTTGGATCTTTTAGTCCTGTGGGTTTTTTCTAGACTCCAAGATAAATTTTGGAGCAGAAAGCTTACAGTAGAATATAATTAATAAGAAAGTTCAAGAGCTCTGAATGGTATGCTAAGAAGGAATATAATATCTATTTTACAGGTGAAGAAACAGGTGAAGAAGCAAAAGAAAAAGGAAGTCAAGGGGCCATTCCCAAAATCAAAGATCAAGTAAGTACTCTGCAGACCTAAAGCCAGGTGTCCCTACTCTATAAGTTACTGGAGCCTTCTCCAACAGTCATCATCTCTAACGTTTCCCAGCACCAATTTACTCATTCATTCCTTCATTTACCTATCTAGCAGAGAGGTATGATTGGTTATAAGAGAGATCTCCTAAAAGATGTTTTGTCTGAATATAAGTTTGTCCCCATCCATCTGTCTATCTATTAATCTTCCCAACATATTTTTAGTGAGTCCTAGGCTCTATGCTAGGTACTGGGATTACATAAGTAAGTAAGGTAATCATAGGCCCCAAAGCAGGTGGGAAGTCGGTGAGGGAAGCAGTTATAATAAATTGATAAGTACTATACTAGGAGAAGTATTGGGTATTGTAGGAACACATAAGAAGGGCTTCCAACCCTTTTCAGGGAAGGTGAAGGACCAGGAATTCATAGTGCCCTGTGTTGGACCAAAGGAGATACCAAAATTCATTTATTCATCTGTTTATTCCACAGATATTTATGGAATTTGTTATATGCCAGATACTGTGTTTGGAATAAATTGATGCATACCATAGATATTGCTCTTCCCCTGGAGGAGTTTAAAGTCTAATTAGGGATATATATGCATATATATCTGATATACACAAACCCGTCTACCTTGGGGTCTAGGAGTTCTATCATATCTTTCATTTGGCTCACATGTGTCTGTTGGGTGTTTCCTATGACCTAAATCCCAAGGGTGTAAGAGAGAATTAGATGTGTTTCCAGACTTGGAGATTCGTAGTCCACTGAAGGAGCTCCCTCATATTGTTAATAATCTTATGAGGTAGAAAAGACTCAGGCTATGAAAGAGATACAGAAGAAAGACTTCAGGGCTTAGCAAAAGCAGCAATTATTTCCACTGGAAGGTTCAGCGAAGACTTTGTGGAAGGGGTGGCATTTAGATGGGGTATAGAAAGATGCTTTTTTTTCTATCTGTTCTATCCATTACCTCATTTAATTCTTACCACAGTTTTCCAAGGCACAGAATTTTTATCCTCATTTTATATGTGATAAATCTGAGACATATAGAGGTAAAGTTATTTGTTCAAGGTCACTCAGCTTAGTAGTAGAAACTAGACTCAAGCATAAGCTCCCCATTTCCAAAATTGTTTCCCTTCCTACTGCATCATTTTATATTCATAGAGTAAATATTTATCACCTCTGGGAAACTTCCTCTCAGAACACCTCCATCCCAGCTTCCTTCACTGTTCATCCTTTTACTGAACTCTTCCTAGACCCTCTATCTTGTGGTCTCACATTCTTTGTATGGCCTCCCTTCCCCCAGGCAGATGCTTGCAGTTTCCCAAATCTCTGCCACCTCAAATTGTCTGAAGCTGTCCCAAAGAAGATTTGGGAATGGCTAGATCACTTTAAAGAGAAATTCTAAGAGCTCAAGGTTTAAGAAACTTAGATTCTTGAGATGGCATTGGAGCTGAATCTTAAAAGGGATGAGATCAATCAGATGAACAAGATGGAGAAGTGTATTTTAAGCTGAATGAACACCAAGAACAAAGACAGGGAAGACTGCATGTGAACGGTCTGTTTTGGGAATAAAAGACGGCTTCATGGGCCTGAATGGGCAGGACTGACTGGAGCTGGAAAGATTAGGATATTGGCCTCCCAAAGACCTTGAAGACCAGGCTTAGGCATCTGGCCTTCCTGCTTAGTGGGAACCCAGTTAGAAGACTATTGCAGTATTCTAGGAGGGAGATTATGAAATATTTGATGAAAGCAGTGGAGATGGAGAAAAGTTGACTGTTGGAACAGTATTTCTGAGCTGGAATTTTCATGGCTTGGTGACCAATTAGATGTATGAGACAGGGTGAGGAGATGGATGTAGGATGACATTCAGGTTGCATCAAGTAGTGCCCAACTAAGCGCTTTCAAGACAAAAGGAAATACCGTGTTTCCCCGAAAATAAGACCTACCCATAAAATAAGCTCTAGCAGGATTTCTAAGCATTTGTGCAATAGAAGCCCTACCTCGAAAATATGACCTAGTGATGGGCGTGGCTACGCAGTGTATCTGCACAACCCATGCATTTCGTCGCAGAGCAGTAAAGAAGACGAGCAGCCCTTCTCATCTGCCCCATGTGAGCTCTATTGCTCAACATGAGAGATTGGGGCCAATGGTTCTAAAGGAAATAGAGTCGCAAGAAATTCAGGATGGAATTCGGGGTTTGGAGAGTTATGATGATGTTCCAGAAAAAGACGTCTTAATTATATTTGAATAAATGTAGATTATTGTACCATACTTAAAAAAAATAACACATCCCCTGAAAATAAGCCCTAGGGTGTCTTCTTGAGGAAAAATAAATATAAGACCCTGTCTTATTTTCGGGGAAACACGGTATTTGTTATTAAATTTGAAGATCCAAGTAATTGGAGTTTATTTTCTTGAATGGGACTTACTGTTAAATTCCTACACCATGAAAATAAAAGAATATCAATCAGAAAAAACAAACTGGTAGCCTGGAGTTGATCCTGGTTCCCAGGTATGTTTAGTTTGGCCTGCACGCTGTTTTAAAGTGGCAAATTAGTTGCTGACGCTCAAATAATCAGGAGATTTCATATATAAGGCAGACTTCTCGTTAAAAAATTGGATAATCTAGCAAAACAGACTTAGGCAGGAATTGGCAAAAGCTAAATAGTGGCCACCTCTGTGGGCATGTGCACATACATGCACACTCTTATGCTCCCTCTTCCCACTCTCTTCTGTCTGATATCCAGCTTTCTTCACTCACTCACGTGGCCTGCCCAACTCCTATAACCATTTGTGTTTGCAACTCCTGGCTAAAATGTAGGTTTTTGCAAAGTTTGACATCAGACTATGGCAAAGAGTTATATATATATATGTTTATATATATATATTTGCTGAGTTATACATATGTGTGTGTATATATATATATTTAACTCAGCAAATTCTTTAACTTCACAATCTTTGAATGACAAACGATAAGTACAGTTGTGATTATCCGTTCCCTTGAGGAATTATTTCTGTGTCTGGCTCCCTGAAGAGAATAACAATTTGATGAAGGAAAGCCTGAATCGGACCCTAGAATCAGAACCATATTCTCTTTCCAACATATATTTTTTGAGACAAGGTCTCACTCTGTCACCCAGGCTGGAGTGCAGTGGCATTATCATAGCTCATTGCAGCCTCCAACTACTGGACTCCAGTGATCCTGTGCCACCACACCAGCTAAATTTTTTATTTTTTGTAAAGATGAGGTCTTGCTATGTTGCCTAGGCTGGTCTCAAACTCCAGTCCTCCTGCCTTGGCCTCCCAAAATGCTGGAATTACAGGCATGAGCCACTGCACCTGGCCCCCTTCCAACTTTTGTGCGTGTACACAGGTGCATGCATGGGCATGAGTACACGTGCACACACACAGCCCTACCTGCCTAAGGAAATCTGTGACTAACTGTAAATTGGCATTGGAGAGTCTCTGAGAGCCACTTGACAGCAGATAGGAAATGGAAGGTTATTTCTTTTGTGTTCTTTTTATTCTTTAGATGTTAGGGAAATGGAACACTCAGGATATTTGAAACCTCTTCCCCGTCACATTGTTCCTGAGGGAGGCTGCCCTTCAACCCCCTCAGTGAGAGAACCCTTACCCTGGGCACTGGGTGCCCTTCCTCCTGCCTCTGTAGGGATGGCTCTGTAGTTCTGCCCACCTTTCTCTTGCATTCTCAACCTTTCTTCCTTGACTGGCTCCTTCCTCCCAGTCAATAGATATAGTCAAGCCTTTCTTATCCTCTTAATAAGCATAGTAATAGAAAATGATCTACATGAGTTAGCCATGTGCCAGGTACTAAGTCCTTTCACAAGCATTTTCTCATTCAGTCATCAAAACAGCCCTATGAAGTAGATGCACTTACTGTCCACATTTCACAGAGGAAAAATCAAGGTACAGAAAAGCTAAGTAACTTGCTCAAGACTACACAGCTAGTAAGTGGTGGAGCTAGGATTTGAACCCACACAGTGGCATTCCAGAGTCCATGTTCTAAAGTGACTCTGTCCACTCAGGTGGAGGCAAGTGCTAACACTGCATTTGCACAATTTTGAGAGAGATCATGCGTCCCCTTAGGTTTTCCTCAGGGACCTCGCCCACCTTCACCTGTCCCAGCCCTGATGTTCTCACATCTCTTCACTTTATCTTCCTTCTCCCAACTGTCTTGCTTTTCTCCTCCCGTTCAGAGCCAATCTTGAAAAACGTGCTTACATTCACTTTTTACACTTCCTCACCTTCCAGTCACTCATCTATACTCAAAGTCTGGCTTTAACTCTACTCTTCCCCTGAAACTGACCTCTACTTCCTCACGGCCTATTTTTAGTACTCACCTCCCCTGACTTTTCTGCTTCTCTCTCCCTCTTTCACATAGCTTTCTCTTCCCTAGGCTCACCTGACAGCTTTCTGCTCACCCTCCAACCCCCAGTTCTGCTCTAAAATTCCTTTCTGAATGCTCCAGGGGCTTCTCCTGCTTTTTCCACACATTAAGTGCTCATATTTCCAATTGGTCTCACTCCTCTTTTTTTTCCCCTCCCTCCATCCCTTCTTTCCTTCCTTCCTTCTCTTTTTCTTTCTATCTGTCTTTCTTTAATTCTTCAGTTTATTAACAAGAACCCTCATCATCTCACTCCAGGGTTGCTACAATACTCCCCTAACTGCAAGCCCAGTTGCCAGAAGCCACTTTCATCTCATGTTATATTTGTCAGACCTCTCTTTATAAGGCACAGCTTGGATCTTGGCTCTACCCAGCTCAGAAATTGTCCATGGCTCTTGGTCACCTACAAGATGAAGCTTGAGCTCCTAGCCTGGCACCAGAGGCCCTTGAGGAGCAGGCACCATCCTTCCTGTCCATCCTTGTTGTCCAAGACTCCTGAACACACATCCTTCCCCTTCCAGGGGCAGGTTGTTTCTTAACTGTGTGTAGCCATGCCCTCAGTCCTGTGGACCTTGTTGTTTGGAATGCTTATCCTTCTATCAGCAATACCAGGTGATACCAGCTCTCTCTGTTAGCTGGTATCAGGTCTATCTGGAAACTCAATTCATCCCTCAAATTCTATTTATCCAGTTCATATTTCATTATTTGTATATCATCTTCTCTAAAATGTGAGCCCTCTCTTCTCTGAACTCTGTTAAAGAAACTTCTAGCATGTACTTAATATGTGCCAGACACTGCCTTTCTCACTTGATCCTGTCATCTGTCTATTAAGGTAGGTATTATTACCCCCATTTTACAGGTGAGGAAACTGAGGCTCAGAGGAGTAGAGTAACTTGCCCAGTCATTAGAGTGAGGAATGATAGAGCCAGGATTCAGACTAGGTCTATCTGAGCCCACAGGTAATGCTCTTTCTAGAGTTCCAGTGAGTTAGGATTGATTTGAACTAAAAACCCAGGACCTTGTCTCTCTCTTCATTTAAGCAGCCAGCCCATTTCTGAAGCAGGGCAGTGGGCCTCTAGGGCCTCAGAGGCAGGGCATGTGCCAGGTGTGGTGGTCCTGCTGGGCTCACAAGCTGCGATGGGATGAGAGAGCCGCCACTGTACCTTCTCACTCTTCTGCTTCCTCGCTTTCCTTGCATGGCTCTCAGGGAGATGGCCTACTCAGGAGTCTACAAGCTGGATGATGGGAAGCCTTACCTGAGCAACTGCTTTCCAGCCAAAAGTCTGCTTCGGATGCCAGAAGAAGGTCAGGAGACTTCTGAAATTGGTACCTTTTCCCCACACCTAGCTCCTGCCTTAGACTGTTTCTCACATCTGTTTCTTCCTCTCCAGCCCTTTCGCTACTGTTCCCTGCCCCACTCAATCCTACCCCTCCAATCTATCTCCTATAGCCTCAGTGGGACTTCTAAAGTGCATATTTAACCATAGTGACTCCTTTTGTTCAGTGACTTCTCATTGCTGACTCCTTTATCTGGCATTCTATGTCATTCAGAGTCTAACCTTCTCTAATCCTCTGCTACAGCCCCATTCCTTTACCTATGCCCTGTTCCACAGTGTTTTTTTTTTTGTTGTTGTTGTTGTTGTTGTTTTTAATAAGAGATGAGAGTCTCGCTCTGTCACGCAGGCTGGAGTGCAGTGGTGCAATCATAGCTCACTGTAGCCTTGAACTCTTGAACCCAAGTGATCCTCCCACCTCAGCCTCCCAAACAGCTAGAATTACAGGCACACACCTGGCCTCTCTTTTCATATAGCTTTTTATTTTCCCTGAGTGTTCCTGCCCTCATTCTAGTTAGCCAAACTTCTCATTCCACAAAGCCCAGCTCTTCTCCTTCTTCCGGTAAGTCGTGTCTGTCGACCCTAGCATTCAGCTCCCTTCCTCTCTTGTGAGGTGTCTTCTTGTCTGTCTCTTATTTAATGAGTAGTCATAGTCTGTCAAGCTCCTATATTAAATGGCTTAAACTCAACTCTGCTAAGTAGTTTTTCAAATATTTGTCTAGTTAAAAACTCCCCTGGAGCAGGGACTCCTCATAATACTGAGCAGAGTCCTAAAGATGGAACACTGTCTAGAAGTATGAGTTCTCTGGTTTGGATTTGTTGCTTTGAAAAGGTAGGGCAAGGGAGAAGTATACCTTGTTTACTCCAGATGTTGTGACTTGTTGGTCACTCTGTACATGGAATATTAGAAGAACCTTCTCCTTCTATCCATCCTCCCCACTTCTCTAGAATTATTTCATTTTTCACATAGAGGACTTCCCTGGCCACCTACCTGTCTAACACCATCCAGTGGAGCTATCAGTATGAACTCATGGTTTTTCCTCTCTGTCTTGTACACACTTAAATGAATAGATACAGAAATAAATATAGATGTGTGTATCTGCATGTATTAGTGTACATACTTATATTTTCTATTCCACTGAGAGCAAATGACACCTCTGTAGCAAAGAGCATACCTGGTGCCATTCTCAAATGAAAGGAGCAGGGGCTCCTTGGAGAAATAGTTGTTTGCAAGGCTGGGGCAGGAAGAATACAAGTTGATCCTGAAACATCCTGTGATACCAAAAAGTAAAGAAGTGCTCAGAAAAAGGATGTCCATGTTGAAAGGACATAGGAGCCAACTGGAAGGAGCTCCCAATGTCCAAAGCTGGGACAATTTGAGCAAGGAAATAAATTAATGGTAAAATTGGGTTGTAAACCATAGAATAAATAAATATCCATGAATCCATACTGACATAAATAAATATTTGAATATGTAAATAAGAGAGGAAGAAGGAATAGCTCTTTCTTATGGTAGAATTCCAATTAAAAAATGTAGAAGGAATGAGGGAAATAGAAAATCATTCAAATATCACAATAATAATTTTTGCAGGTAAGAATGTATGGATGTTGTACCAATCAGAATTCTTCAAAGAAACAGAAGTAGTAAGAGATAGTTTGTTGTTGTTGTTGTTTTTTTTTTAAGGAATTGGCGTATGTGATCGTGGGGGTTGGCAAGTCTGAAATTTGTAGGTCAGGCTGGTAGGCTGGAAACCCTTGGGGAGAAGCTGATGCTACAGTGTTGAGGTAAAATTTTTTCTTCCTCCAGGAAACCTCAGTTTTCAACTCACTGGGTGAGGGCCACCCACATTAGCAAGGCCACCCACATAAGCATTAGTTAATATCAACTGATTGTAGATATTAATCACACTACAAAATACCATCATAGCAATACCTAGGTTATTGTTTGATTGAATAACTGCATGGTATAGCTTAGCAAAGTTGATGGATAAAATTAACCATCACAGATGCGGAATAAGTGGGTGAAAGTATGATAACAAACAGTATATTTGCATGGTCTCGAAGTATAATTATTAATTACAAAGGGAAAGATAGTAAATTCTCATTAGAGAAACCAGGCAGGCACCACCCAAACTGAGTGATCAAAATTAACATCACCGGTAACAAGGCTTAGTAATGTAACAACCCCCCAATGTGCCACTCTGAGAGAGGCATAGCATCACTTCTGTGGTAGCTTTGGTAAAGTGCAAAGCCTTAATCTAAGCATGGGAAAGCATTGAACAAATCCAACTTGTTAGACATTTTACAAAATAATTGACCAGTATTCTTCAAAAGTGTCAGGGTCACACAAGAAAAAGACTGAGGAACTGTCACAGATGAGAGGAAAGTAGGGAGACATGACAACTAAATGCAGAGGGAGATCTTTGGATCCTGGAACAGAAAGAGGACATGAGTGAGAAAACCGGCAAAACATAAAGAAGGGCTGTCGATTAGTTACTAATATTGTACCAGTGTTAATTTCATGGTTTCAATAATTGTATTAAGGTTATATAAAATGTTAACATCAGGGAAACTGAATGAAGGCTATATGGAAACTGTGTACTATTTTTGCAACTTTTCTGAAAGTCTCAAATTATGTTAAAATGAAAAATTTTGGAAAAACCCCACCTCCCCATTGATCCCCCTTCCTGCTAAAAGCCTACCCCTCTAAAACCCAAGCTCCTTATTCTGGTCCTCGGGACCTTTTATGATCTGACTCTGATGATGTCTCCAGCTTCATCTGCTTTCCCGCATGCTGATCTCCTGACACATCCTGGGCCTTCCTTCATGGCCATGTTGGGGGTTTTGGCACCAACTCAGACTGGCGTCTCCTGAGTCAGGGATATGAGGATAAGATAAGGGAGAACCAAAGTCCATGCCCTGGATGGGGGCAGCCTTGGGAATGGGGTCCCTGGAGTGTCAGGCCAAAGTGGGAATGGGAAATGGCTCACATGGGACATAGGGCAGGAACTGCATCCAAGAAGCAGGATTGGCGGCAGTGGTCAGGTGAGCCAGGGCAAGCTCCTGAAGCAGGGATAGTGGGCTGTGCCAGAAGATAGGCAGTGGTTAGAGGCACCAAGCTGGTTCCCAGAGCTGTGTTGTTCTTCTATGTGGTCCTGGTCTTTCATACCCTGGGTATTATGCTCTTCCCTGCCTGGTTTTTCAGTCTATCTAGTGAATTCCTTTCTATTTGCTAGATCCAGCTTATTCCTAGGCTCGTTTCTCTGGGCTTCCACAGAACCCCTTATATTATTGTATATCATATATATGATAGTATACATTATTACATTATGACTCCTTTGGGTCAGGGTTTCTGTCTTATTCATTTCCCAGTTCCTACACAAAGCAGATACTCAGTAAAGATCTGAAGGCATGGTTGTGTGGGCGGGGCTATGGCTCAGTTCATTCAGTCATTCATTCAGCGGCAGTCACAATGTAATAAACTCCATACAGGCCTTGGAATACTGAGGTGAATAAATCGAAGTCTCTGTCCTTATGGAGCTCCTACTCTAGAGCTGAAGACAGACAATAAATAACTGAACAAATAAAATAATTACTGATTTTAACGAATGCCATGCAGTAAATTACTGATGCAAGAGAGAACAAATTCCAGAATGTTGTCGTGATTTTTGTTAGGTGGACTTATTAGTAAACCTCATATTCTTTTTGGTTACATACAGTTTTTAATTCTTTCTACAGTGAACATGATTATTAGTTTGTTATTTTTTAATACCAACTGTCATATCATTTCTTATTCTGTGTTCCTGACACCTTTCCTCTGTAATGATGGAGGTCTGAGAAGATGGAATCCATTGAGTTGAGGTCACACATTAGGCTTGACCCAAGAGCTGACCAATGTGAGAGTAGCTGGCACAGGAAAAGTGTGATCAGCTCTACTGAGAGGGATAAAGGAAGACTTCACAGAACAGGAATACTTGATCTTAGGTCTTGAAGGAACAATAGAGTTTAGAGATAAAGATGTGAAAGATGGGGGTGGTCCGAATGTAGTGAGTTATCCCACTTGATTTTACAGTCAGTTACAGATTGAGCTCCTTGTTCTACTACTTTCCCCCCTTCTCACTATTGCACTTGACTAGTCTTAAAAAGAAAAAATGTGAAAGACAAAATTGGGCAAGTCATTCCACCTTGTAGATGAAGCCTTTTCATCTGTAAAATGGGGACAGTAACATGTCCTTCACTGAAGTTGGGGACCAATTAAATGAGATCTATATGTAGACATCCCACATCCCACTAGCAGTGCAGTATCTGGTGCATAGTAGGTAATCAGGAGCTATTTTTGGTTTTAGTATTAGAGATAAATATACTGTAATTGTGGCTTTAGAGAAGGTTTTCCCCTTTTCACTGTTCTGATCTTCTCAACAGGCCGAGGATATTGGTTAGTGACTCGGAAAGGTCATCCCAAGAAGAAGCCCAAGAGTGTGATTGGGCCACGAGCTGAAGGTCAGGAAAGCCAGAAGAAGGTTTCTTTTGAGGTTGAGGGGAAGAAGGGGTCTCGGCGGGACAGCCAAGTGGACCTACCTGGACACATCCTGGACCGGGCTTTTCTGGTGAGAGTAACTGCATCCTGGAGGGGCTGGCAGCAGCAGCTGGGGTGGGAGAAAGGACTTGCCCTGCTTTGGCACAACTATCCCCAACCCACTCCGAACTATTAGAGTGATATTGGCAAATTGAGTACAGCCAGGTAATGAAGGGATTCAAAACTTTCTTTACATGTAAAGCTGTCTTTACACCCACCACGTAAGACAGCTATTGTCATCCCTTTTATATTGTTGGCATTGGGCAGATAGGAAAACTGAGGCCCTAAGAGGTAATTTGCCTTGGACAAAGTCCCACAGCTAGTAATTGACTGGGCCAGGATTAGAACTCTGGTCTACTGACTCCAAAGCCTGTACCTTTACATTATATGAGATAAAAACTCTTAATTGAGTTGGAGGAGCAAAGGAGCAGGTCAGGGGAGCAGTTAATTGAAAATCCCATTCTGGCACCTATTAGGGTATAGAGATTCCTGCTCTGCTATGGGGCGATCTCTCCAGGATCAAGTGGGATTGGGGAGGTCCTGTTCTCCCACAGGCTTTGCCTGGCTTTAGTGTCTGGCTGAAAGCCAGAGGAGGTGACCAGATATTACCTAGTGCCTAGGGCAGGCTTTATGAAGAAGACTGGGGTGGATGTGTTGGAGCCCAGCCAGGTAATTTCACATCTGCTCTGTGCAATGCCTCAGTGGCTTTGCAAAGAAGGACACATTTTATAAATCAGTATTAATGTGCAGTCTAGTTCTCATAGCTCCCTAAGAAGAACTCTCTGGCAACCTACTTTGTTCCCAGATTCTGCTTATCATTCCCACAAGATGGGTGTCTGCATAGATCAGATATTGAAAGAGAACCTTGTTGGTTTCATCTCATCTCAAGAGGATAGTATAAGCTTTTTGCAGAGTCCTGTAGAATTTGTTTCATTAGTATTAATATGTCTCCTTCTCAATGGAGATGAGGAGGACTGAAACAGCAACACTGAGAAGGAGCAGAAACACTTTCCATAGTGGTCTTCTTTTCCTTCTTTGTTTCTAAATACATATATATCTACACATTTAATCAAGATCACTTGCTACCCATGTTGCCACTTTAGATGGCAGAACAAGAAGGAAGTTTTTCAGAGTAAAAGGATATCCACTCTGCCTATTAGATAGTTCTACTTCAGTGTTTCACTAGGACCTCATACCGAACTACGGCCCCAATCCCCGTATTCCAAGTTCCAAAACATACCTCTTTTCCAGAATTTACAATACTGTCTCTATATTAGCACTACTGTATACTCATAATCAATCCAGTAACCTGGGTTATCCTTGACACTTCTCTCTCCCTCACCATCCCCACCCTGACTTTTACCAAGCACTGGCACTTTTATTAAATAGTGGTCAAATTTTCTTCCCATCTCTACTGCCACCTTCCTTGTCTGGGCCACCATCATCTCTTATTGGACTAATTCATAAACTTTCTAACTAGTTTTAACCAAGTTGGATGCTTTTATTTCACATAAAAAGAAGGCAGAGGCATTGTTAAAGATAGGTTAGTTTACTGGTTTAATGACATCTTCCTAGGTCCGGGTTCCTTTCATCTTTCTGCTCTGCCATCCTCAGCATGTTGACTTGTCCTCTTGGGCTGATTGCTTTCATGATCCCAAGATGGCTGCAGCAATTCTGGTCATCACATATAGAAGAAAACATCCAGAGGTAGAGACGGGATTGTCACTGTCTTATGTCTATTTTTAGAAGTAAGGAAAAGCTTTCCAAAACTCATCCCTCACCTTCACTTCCAGCAGCCAGTGTCTCATTGTCCAGACAGACCTATATCACATGCCCAAACGGTGATTGGTTAGGGCAATAAGACCTCCATGATTGGTTTAGATAGGTCAATACTTACCCCTTGGAGCTAGGGCTTAAGAACATATCCACTCAGAGAAATGTAAATAACATTGGTGTTCTTTAACAAGGAAAAAGTAGAGAAGTGGTATTGGGAAGGTAATTAACAATGTCTGGTACATTGTTCTCTTCCCTTCCTATCCTGTCTTCTCATCTACATGATGTACTCTGATACATCTATGTGTATCAGACATAACAATTTCTATAAAATTTCTATCAGCACCCTGCCAAAAAATCTCTGACAGATTTCTATTTCTATTGGTGGTAGGATAAAATCCATGCTCCTTTACAGAGCCAGTGTGGACCTATACGATCTAATGACTGCCTCTCTAACCTTATCTTGCTTTTCTTCTTCTTAAAAGAACCTTGCTTCTTCTTGCCTTGGTAGCATTCATATCTCTACCACCCATTTTCTTGAGACCAGCTTCTATTCAGCTCTTAGGTTTCAGCTGAAATATTATACTTCCGCAAGTAAATATTTCCTCATTTTCAGACTGAGGTTAGGACCGCCTATTATTATCTCCCATAGCACCTTGAATTTCTCCTTTAAAATATTTATCACATTTATAAATACTTGCATGCTACTTGGTTTCCCATGAGACTGTAAGCTCTGCGAAGGTATGGAATGTTTCTGCTTTTATTTCATTGTCTTCTCAATGCCTAATTCGATGCCTAAACATAATAGGTACCAGAAATAAATGATTAACAGAAAAAAGGAAAGAGATTTGACTAAACATAAATAAAAGCTCCAAAGCTGACATTGGCTTCTAACATTTTCATGATGGGGGCCAACATATGGTAGTCAAAAGAGCATAACATTTAGTGATTACAGATTTAGATTCAAATCATAGATCTATCACTTAACTAGATGTGGGACCTTAGGCAAGGCACATTACCTCTTTTAACCTTGTTTTTCTCATTAGAGAAAGGGAGATAATCTTATTTCAAAGGGTTTAATTAGAATTAGAAGTAAGTTTGTTAATGTATTTAGCACAGTGTGTGGCCCAAAGTAGTGCAAGGTAAATATTTGGCGAGTGAATGGTTGAATAATGAATGAATAAGCAAACACAATTATGACAGATGTATGAAATTATCCAATAAGAGAAAAACCAAACAAAAATAGATTAGTTAATTAAATTGTGTCAGGGCCTTGAGAGCTGACTCTCTGTCCTGTGTTCCAGCTGAAGCACCACCATGCAAAGAAGCCGTCAGACCTGTGCACCATTAATGTGTGCGGCCTGAAGTTCTCCAAGGTGAGACCAGCCAGCAAAGATGTGATTGGGGTGAGCCAGACCTGAGGTGCTCCTGGCTGTTCTGGTTTGTCTATTGCACCTCCATAGCCTCTAGGGACTGGAAATCTGGTCATATGGAAGGAGAATGGCAAGGGTTGTGGGACAGATAAGGACTTACTAGGTAGAAAAAATATTCAGACACAAACTCTTGCCATAAATTTGGTATTGCCCTTGTTTTATTTGAGGTGAATTAAAGGAAATTGTCTTATGAAACTGGCTTTGAATTTGCCATATAATTTTGTTGAGGCATAATCCATGTGTAACACTGAGTTCCAATCACAAGAGCCTATAAGAGAAATTTCTCTCAGGTTTCAATGCCAGAAATGGTAATGGTTCTCCTGAGAAGCTGGTTGGTTCTTAACTTACAGGTGCTATGATTCATGTAATGAATCATGATTCTTTCTTTGCATGGGCTTATAGATAGCTGGAAGCCAAATTTGTGACCCATCATTAGGCAGCATATATGTAGGATGTAGGATATTATAGCATATTTTTGGTTTATAAGCTTCCATGGCATATCAAGTGAGATTACTCGTATAAACCAGTCCCATGGAGTAGGGACTGTGAGCCATAGGATGGCCAAATTGGTGGTGGAGCAGACTGCTCCCTAACAAGGTCCTACTTCACTTCATTTGGCACTCAGATTTTCAGAATTGAGTTACTTGGAGATAGGTTAGCAGTAGAAATTCATTCATCTTGAGGTGAGAGACCCTTTATTCCAGGCCAGCACACAGATCGCCAGAGATTATAATATATAGTTCACATAAAATGGTGAGATGAAGTAGTAGAAGAAGATTTCAGGGGTCTCTACCAATGTAACTTTTGAGGACTACAACATAGCTGGCCAAAGCTCAGTCCTCCCCATTGGGTCCTCTCTGTTCTTCCTTCGCTTATTCGCTCACCCAACTGCCTACCCACCAAAACATACTGACATCCCTCAGACACTGCCCCTGCCCTTCCCAGTGGAGGAGGAGGAGGCCGGTCTCAGATGGTTGTGGAGATATTAATAGATAGGATTAGGTAATATAGTCAATAAGAGAAGCATGAGAGTGCTGAATATTAGCTCAGAGGACAGGCCACTAACTCAGCCTTACACTCGGAAACACACCCTAGAGAGGGTGATAGCTTAGCTGAGACCCAAGGGTGGAGTGGGTACTTGCTAGCTTTATGGTTAAACCATAAAGGAAAATGTTTATGAAATATCTATTTAATAAAAGATAGCATAAACAAAGGTAAAAGATAAGCTGTAGGCTGGGAGAAGATATTAGCAATTAATATAACCAAAAAGGATTAGGATTCAGAATACGTAAAGAGCCCCCACAAAACAATAGGGAAAAAAAACTACCCAGTAGAATAATGGGCAACAGACATAAATATGTTAATATACAGAAGAGAAACCTGAAAGGCAAATAAATATAGGAAAAAATATTCAACCTCATGAGTAATCAGGAAAATGTAAATGCAATGCCATTTTACAACCATCAGATTGGCAACAATTGAAGTTTTATAATGCTGTTTGCAAGGATTTAAAGAAATAGGACTTGTCATATATTGCAGATAGGACTGTAAATTGGTTTAACTACTTTGGAGAGCAATGTGGCATCATCTAATAAAGCTGAAGGTGTGCATTCCCCACAACTTGATAGGGTATATCATTAGAGAAACTCTTATGATGAGGCATGTAAAAGAAAATTCATGGCATCATTGTAGTAACAATGAAAATTTGGAAATAGACATACATCAATTGGGAATGGGTAACTTGTAATATATTCAAACAGTGGAACACTATTCAGGAATTAAAATGGATGAACTAGAGCCACATCTATCAACATAAGCAATTTTCAAAAGAGCTACATGTATCAATACAGGTAAATCTCAAAAACAGTGCTGAGTAAAAAGGTTGCAGAATGATATCTACAGTATGATTACACTTAATGTAAAGTTTTAAAACATGTAAATTAGTACTATAAATGGTTGATAAATACACACACATATAAAAGTACAGAACAGGTATGGGAATGATAATCACCAATTCAGGATGCTGTTATGGATTTAGGGAGGAATACTGGGAGGAGGATACTGATGGTGGTGGTCCACCCTGTGTAATGTTTTATTTCTTTAAAGAAATTTGAAGTAAAGACAGAAAAATATTCAGATTTATTAAAACTGGATAGTGGTTACATGGGTCTTCAGAGTATCATTCACTATACTTTTCTGTACATTTGAAATATTTCATAATAGAAAAAAAGAAGCAGAAAGCCCTTACAGCCCTCAACAAGTGGCTCCTCTTGTGCTAAGAAAGTCTCTCATCCCTTTAGGTCTTTGTTCCTTCTGACTGTGGCTCTGGAGCTTCAGCAAGGCTTCCAGACAGAACTAATCTTGTGTTTTTTTCTGAAATACCTTCCTATAGGCTAAGGAAAAGGACTTCAAGCATTTTCATTCTGTGGTTTATATCAATGCCTCAGAAAACCTGCTGCCTCTAGGTAAGCTTTTTCTTTCTCGAAACTATCTTAAGCCTCTTGGCCAGCATAGCCATTCATTTGTGTTAGGATTTGTCTGTCCATCCATCCATGATTGTCCGGGTGTCTACATTTTGGAGTGTAACAGGCTAGGTGCTGGAGATCACACAGACCTCAAGTACAGCCCAGCACTGGCACCACCTATTTAGAACATTTCTCTGTGAACTGCTACTTTTCTATCTATGAATGGGGATAATTCCCTTCTTTTCTTCCCACCCTTGCAATACCTGCAGGCTCAGTGGAGGTAGGTGTTTAAAAATGTTTTTAAGCCTGTATGTGCTCCTATAGGAGCATAAAACCTTCTTAGTTATTCGGCAAATCCACAGCGCCCCCTGCTGGGCATTAGGACTATGTGAATGCTTGGCTTTTAGAAATGAGTGCATCCAGTTCCTGCTCTGACGTGGTGGTTTGTGGGGAGAGATGGACTCAGACACTTAGATCAGGATACGGTGAGAGCAATGATAGAGGGAATCAGGAAATGCTATGCAAGCATATAAGTGGAACTTCATCCCAGGCCAGAATGTCAGGAGGAACTTCTGAGAAGAGGAGCATCTAAGCTGAGATCAAAAAATAAATAGGAGTGTCTCAGGAAGTAGAAGGTAATAAGGAGGCATTTCAGACCATTTGAGCAAATGTGGAATGGCAGGCAGTGCCTGATCAGGGAGCCTGAAGAGGCTTTGTATTAATATGTTTGCAAGGGATGTATATAGGGGAGAACTGAGACAAGAGAGGTTGGCAGGGACTAGATTGTTAAGGATCTTGAGTGATTTGGACTTAATCCTGCAGGCAAAAGAGAGCCTTGGAAGGCTTTTAAGTAGAGAAGCTTGGTGGCTGCTGTGAGGAGGTTGGATTATAAGAGAAGAACAGATGGAATCCAGGAAACCTGGGAGATTGTTTTAGTTTTAGTCCTGATGAGGCCCTCAGCCAGGGCTGTAGCAAGAGGAGTGAAGCGGCGAGAGAGAGAGAGAGAGAGAGAGAGAGAGCGCGAGCAAGCGCGATTGATTCAGGAGGAGGTAGAAATCACAGGACTTGGTAACTGATGGGGATGTAGGGAGAGGGAGGAACCAAGGGGCTTAACTGAGACAGAGTGCACTAGAGGAGGGGCAGGTCGGAGGAGAAATAGGATGAATCAGTTTTGTTGCATTGCGTTTGAGGGGTGTTTTTAAAGAAGCATATGGTGGGGTACCTGCTCTTTAGGAGATAGTGTGGTCTGTCAGGACCTTGGGCTTGAAATACAAAGGCCAATAGGTATATAAAAAGATGCTCAACCTCACTGATAATTAAAATAGCATCAAGATATTATTTTCTGAATATGAAATATTGGCGAAAATGAAAGGACTGATGACAGGCAGCATTGGTAGAGAAATGAATACCCTTGCGCTCAACTAGAGGAAGTGTAAAAAATTGGTACAATATCTTGGAGATAATTTGGCAATGTCTCTTAAAACTTAAAATAGTCATTGCCTGTAGTTACACTTCCAGGAATTTGTTCTATAGAAACCCTTGTACAAGGATATTCACTGTAAACATCCTGAAATACCCACAAAGCGGTCTTTTTATTAGGCTCTCCTGAACATTCTGACTCATAAGACTATTGTGGGATATACTCAACACCAGGTTCACTTAGAAGGCTCTAAGTAATTCCACACAGTATCCTAGTAGGACAGCTTCAGAAGTTTTTCTTCAGTGTAGTTCTCACAGCCATCCATGAGCCATTCTCTGTGTCCCCTAAGCCCTAGTATCAGCTCAGGTGTAAGACTGTCACTGGGTAAATGCAAGAGCCACCCTCTTTTAGAAACCTCATTCCCCACAGGAGCCAATAGCCCTTGTAACACTTCATAGGCATAGCTTCTAGATTTCCTGCAAAAGGCATAGCTAATTGCAGGAGTCATAGCACACAGGGAAGGCCGAAGTTGTGGTACCCACTTCAGGTGTTTATAATTCATTTATAGTTTCTCCTAGCCCAGATGCAGTTTGCCAACCTGGGGTCATGTTTATCACAAGTGATATTGCCTAGTAACACAGTCACCACACCATTCGTTTCAGGTTACCAGGGGAACAGGGCTAGAAAACCCAAGGTCCAGTTCTCACACAGAGGGGGAATAGTTTTCTTACCTTTTATCTATATAATCTAAAGACTATTAATAGGTGAATGGATAAGTAAACTTATGTATATCTACTATAGAACATAATTAAGACATTAAGCAGATCTATATGTTTTGACCTGGAACAATCTTTAAGTCATACTGTTAAGGAGAAAAAGGAAGTCACAATACAGTATGTATAGTATGATTCCATTTTTATAAAAAGAAGTGGTGTGTATTTTAGTATACACATAAGAAAAAATCAATTGCTGTACATGAATCTTCTATAGTTATCTCTGAGTGTTGGTATTAAAGGGAACTTTTATTTTTCTGTGATGTTTGACTATTTTTGGTAGACATGTTGAATTTCTGTAATTAGGAATAATAAAGAATCTTTAAAATGGGCTTTGCTGTTGAGCAGATTTAGATTTAATTCTTGGCTTTTCCACTCACCAGCAATTGCATTTCTAGCAAATCAGTTGGCTGAGTCTCAGTTTTCTCAGCCATAGAATGGAAGTAGTAATCCATATTTTTGAGGTTGAGTAGAGATTTAGAGGCCATGTATGTGAAACACCTTACACAGTGTCTGGCCTAACTCAGTGGGAAACCAGTAAGTGGTCATTATTAATGTCTTTCTCTTAATCCTTTACAAGCTGCAGATTCTTTTTCCTCCCCATCTAGAGGCATTTCACACGTTTCCAGCCTTAAAGGAACTGGAGCTCGCATTTAACAGCATCAAAACAATCTATGTGAAATATGGAGACTTTAAGTTATTGGAAGTAAGTTGGAGGTAGGGAGTTTTTGGTGCCCACCTGTTCCCCTGTAAAAAATGGGTGTAGAATTCTCTACTGATTATAACTGTTGGAAAGGGGCTCTCTGGGCCTTTATAGCGAGGCCCTACTTCATTGCTGGCCTCCATGGGGGTGGTAGTAGTGGTGGTGATGGTGGGAGTGAGGATACTGCTGGTGATGGTGATGGAGGTAGTGATGGTGGTAGCAGTGGCAGCACCTATAACAATGGTGCGTGGTCCTGGAAAATAAATGCCAAAGGTCATGTTCAAGGGAGTCTGTGCAGAAAAGTGAATTTAAACAGACAATTATAGGAGGGTGAGTTTGAGGGGAGATCTGGATCCAGTGAGGGTCGAGGAGCCATGGAAGTTAAAAGGTAGGTGCAGCAGATTGGACCACCCGAAGTAGAGACATTACGGACTGATTCCAAAGACCCATCCCGGTCTGAGTGAGCTGGATCAGTCCCAGAGACTGGGATAGAGCAGGCTATAGGCCTCAGTCCATAGGCCCAGAGAGGAGTATGAAATAATATAGTGCTCCTATGAATTCAACATCAGACTCTTGACATTTGTACATTCACAGCTGTTCTCCAAACCACAGATTAGAAAATACAGAAAATTTTGTTTGCATTCTTGGCTTTCTCTTAAATTAAATTTCCTATAGTCATGCATTTTCCATGCATTTCCTCATACTTCAGTTTATTACCTCTTCAGCTTTCATGAAGACTTGGGGACCACTTTTCACAAAGGAAGAAAGCTTTTGCCATTACCTGAGAGTCACTGTGTGCATGGAGAGTAGAGGAGGAGCCAGGTTGGAGCTGAGCATTTGCCAAGCTCACTCACTGAATAAAGGATTCTTCCCCACATGCTGTCCTTGTTATTATAGTAGAAATGTTTCAGATTCAACCTCAGCAAAGTGTCTGCATGTCGTGAGCCTTAGGGTCAACATCAAAGAGTTGGTAACTTAAATGATTTAATCTACAAACATCCAGAGTTAGCCATTCTTCACAAAAAGCCTCACTTAACCTGGTCTTGTCAGAGATGGGAAACTTCCACAAGGGTGAATTTTTCAGAGACTTATGCCAAACTTCTAAAACTTATGCCAAAGTTTTAAAAGGCTTTAACCTCTTGAGATGGCTATCTTCCTAAAATAGATTATATGTCCTTGCATTTTTAAAGCATACTATATTGAATATAGGTTTCAAGTCATATTGAAAATAACAGTGATTTGCTATTATTTGGGACGAGAGTGGTCCTCAGACTTGTCCAGAAAGCTCTTGAAAGTGCAATAAAATAGAAAATAAATTTCCAACAACTGAGGCAATTTTGTGCTATGTTAAAAAAAACGTTTTATAGTAGATTTTAGTATAGACAATGGGAGACAGGGTCCAGATGTACTAGAGATGCAGAGAGCCATTTCCCTGACCTCCAGGCCTAGGACCTTCTTAAGAACTTCCATTTATTCTTTTACTTTTTCAAAGACTAGTCATTGAGCTGCTGTGTTTTGCATTGTGCCACGCATCTTGTCTTCTTCACCCCCTCCCTTCTTCAAACCCCTATTTCAAGTGCCAGTGGGCCATAGGGAAGGGGCCACGACTATAGGCTATGACTCCACAGCTGACTAGCTTGGATCTAATGGTTATCATTACTGACTTTTTGGAGGCCCTACTTTATAGTTTGATAGCATGATGAAAATTATGTATCTAGCAGACCCAGCCTTACCCTAGGGAATATTTACATAAGAGAGCAGATCACATTTAAGATGCAGAATATAAATGAAAACAGGAAATCTCCTGACAGTCATTTATTTTCATCTCTTTGATTTGCAAGCGCTCCCTAAGAAAAAGTATAAACCTGTCAAATATCCTGAATTTGCAGCTCACGGTAATGAATACTTTTATGTGTAATAAAACTTGATGTGACTCAGCAGATGTAGTAACCAGGTCAGGAATCTTCTGTTCTTGTTTGCCAAAAATGCTGCCCCAGGGGGAAAAGACCAGAGTAGAATTCTTCAGAAGTCAATTTGGAAAAACTTAACTTGGCCACAATTTGATTCACTGCTTATAGATCTGAAAAAGATTCAGCTAGAGCCCTGGTAGTCAGGAGGCCTTGTTTCTGGTCTTGGTTCTGCCAGTACTTTGCCATGGCCAAGTAACTTACCCTCTCTGGGACTTAACTTCCCCCCTCTTTAAATTCTAGGCCTGCTATGAAATTCTATGACCTGAGATTCTATGGCTATAAATTTCTTTGAGGTGTGCTTAATTCTGTATAAAGCAACTTTGGATCCAACATTAAATAGCCAAAGTAGCTGGAATAGGGGTCTGCAAACTTTTTTTGCACAGGGGGCTAGAGAGTAAATATTTTATGGTTTGTGGTCCATATGATTATAACTAGTCATAACTGTCATAACTACTTAGCTCTGCTGTTATAGAAAGCAAATGGCTGTAGACAATATGTAGACAAGCAAGCATGGCTGTGTTCCAATAAAATTTTATTTATGATGCTGAATTCATAAATTCACATAATTTTCAAATGTAATACACTATTAGTCTTCCTTTGATTTTTTTTCAACCATTTAAAAATGTAAACATCATTCTTAGCTGATGGGTTACACAAAATAGCAGCAGGCAGGGTTTGGCTCACAGGCCTTAGTTGGCCAACTCCTGAGCTAGAACAGTGATGAAACAGCTTAGTGTGGTTGGAATGGAGACAGAGATACAGTAGAGTGTGATGCATGATCCTGGAGAGGTAGTGGAAAAGAGACTGGAGAACCCTGGAAAACCTTGCTAAGGAGTTTAAACCTTATCTTATGGATAATAGGGAGCCATTGAAGGGTTTTAGGCTGAGGAGTGGTAGGGTCAGACCTGGCTGCTCTATAAAGAATGGATTGGAGGGAACAAATGTGAGTGATGCTGAGGTAAATAGAATCCATAGGTCTTTCTTTGAATGTCTTCCTATGGACTGTCTACATATGAGTATGAGGGAGAGAATTTTCCCCACCTTTACCTGTGCTTATCTGAGGCAGCTTTGCAGGCCTTCCTCCTATAGGCTTCTCTCTTTGCTCCAGCCAAGTTGGATGGCCGTATTGTGGGAATCCTCAAACCTTGAAATTTGCTGATGGTGGCATGAACTTGGCACTCCTGTGGTGCTTGGTGCCTTTCATGGTCTGACCAGTCTTAATCAAGTCCTCTTATACCATGGGCTTCAGTCATATCCAGCCATTTACGGTTCTCCTGCCTCCTGCCTTCTATGTATGGCACTTGCTTCCCTGAATTTCTCCTTGCCCTTAACAATGTGGTGAATACTTCCTAGTCTCTGAGGGTAGCTCAGATGTTAACCTGCTCTGTGAAGCCTGTCCTGATCCCCTAGTAGACCTGACCATTCTCTCTTTTGTGCCCCCATTGGTCTGTCTTCAGACATCTTTCCCAGTAGCACTGCTATCTAACAGACGTGTTTATGTATCTACCTACCTCGGCAGGCTGGAGATGCCCACAGGGCAGGGACTGGTACATAGTAAGCCTTCAGCGTAGGGTTGATGAATGAAAGGATGATGTTGAGGAGGACAGTCAACATTAATTAAGCATTTGCTGTGTACCAGACTCTAGGCTAAAGGCTTTATCTACATAAGAACCACTTATTTCCACTTTATAGATAAGGAAGCCTAGATTAGGTAATTTGTCCAAGATTGCACAGTTAGCCAGGACTTAAGCCCAGGTCTGAAGAGCCCATCAATTAATTACCACAGCAAAATTGGACCAAACCCACTCCTTCTCTGGTGGTGACCTTCAGTGTGTATATGTCTGACTAACTTTGTAACACTGATGTGGCTGACCAAAGACCTTGCTCCTGCACTAGTTGAATAAGATGCTGAAACTGACCCCATTCAATAGGATTCAATGTAGGGGGGGGAGGGGTGGTGCAAAGAAGCACACAGCAAGTTAGAGTGAAGGGAAGGGAGCCAACTTGTATGGAAGATCTAAAGCAAGTGTCTACAGAGGCTTAAGAGAGAGAGCACAAAGATTGGGCTGGTGTCATTTATCCCAGTTGCCTTTGTCTTTGCAGAGAGAAACACAGTTTCCTGGTAGGCACCTTGACCCCATTCAGCTGTCTCATGAATCCAGGTGGCCGGTTAGAAGGTGGTTGATGATAGGGTGATAATTTGGGGTCATTGTCCTCATAGGCCAGTTCATTTCAGCTAATTTTTTATGTGCACCTACTTTGTGCCAGATCTTATGCTAGGCTACAAAGATATGGTATTACAGTGGCATGGCCCTTGATCTCAAAGGGTTATGGTCTAGTCTACCACTGTGTGCCAGACACTATGCTAGACATATCCATATGCCAATATCTCTGTTCCTCAGACATGCGTTTAGCTATCTCAGATAGCTGGCAAACTTTGACAAGTACCCTGAGAACAGTTTAGATAAAGCATTCAAAGTCAGGGGAAGGAGAGAATCCCTCTGGCTGGGAAATTAGGAAAGGTTTTATAAGGAGGCACCTTTTGAGCTGGCCTTTTGGGGCTTGGATTCGGATACATGGAAGAAGGACATTCCTGTTTGAGTGAAAAGCACAAGCAAAGGTGCTTTAGGTAGAATGGGCAAGGAATGGGGAGGAGTCAATTTATTGCAGTGACAGCTAAGGCTGGAAAATAGATTGGGAACTGACTCTGTTGACCTTGAATGTTAATCCAGAGAGCCAGGAGGGTTTTATCCTGTGGGGGATGGGGCAACCTGGAAAGTTAGGAAAAAAAGTAACTAGTTCCCGCCTCATGTACGAGCATCATTGTCACATGTAGTGTTTCTGTTCCCATCTTTTATCTTTGCATGGAAGTTCTTGGACCTTTCCTTCAACAGCCTGACTGCAGAGGCCATCTGTGATCTGGGGATTCTGCCACACCTCCGTGTCCTGCTCCTCACAGGCAATGGGCTCACCTCCCTGCCACCCAATTTGGCTGTCACAGAGCAGTAAGTTCTACTTCCTGGAATCTGTCCTGTGTGTTCCCTCAGGAGCCTTTGTCTATACACAAATAGCCAAAGAAATAGTCCAAAGCAGCTTGGAAGTGCCATAAGGACAGGCTGTCAGTGCTCAAAGCAGGGAGAATGCTGTATGCTGAAGCTTCCAGGAAAGGCCTCAGATAGGTGCACCAGTTTTCCTGGGTGCTGTTAGGAGAGATGCAAGTATTTGGCAAGCTACTTTCCTTGCCTCTGATTGGTCATTTGTAAATTGTGGATGTTGCTCTTGCTAGATGATTCCCTTGATGAGCCCTCTGCTTCAGCTCAGTAAGTCTATTTACTGGTCTCTAAATAAGCATTGTACATTCCCTGTCTTCACCTTTGCTAAGGTAATTCCTTCTGGCCAGGATATACTGGTCCTTCCTCTGTTATTAATAACAACACATAGGTAGCGCCAGACACTATTCTTAGCACTTTACATATGTTAACTCATTTAATCCTCACAGCGGCTCTGTGAGGTAGGTGTCCTACTATTATCCCCATTTTTTAGATGAGAAAATTGAGGTACAGACAGGTTAAGTAACTTGCCCAAAGTTATAAAGCTGAAGCAGAAGGCTCATCAAGGGGATTCATCTATGATAAGAAGAGAAGGGCGAGGCATGGTGGCTCACGTCTGTAACTTTGGAGGCCAAAGCTGGAGAATTGCTTGAGGCCAGGACTTCAATACCAGCCTGGGCAACATAGTGAGACCTCATCTCTACAAAAAATTTAAAAATCTGCTGGGCATGGTAGTGCATGCTTGTAGTTCTAGCTACTTGGGAGGCTGAGGCAGGAGGATTGCTTGAGCCCAGGAGTTGGAGATTGTAGTGAGCTATGATCTTGCCACTGCACTCCAGTATACGTGACAGAGCAAGACCGCGTCTTCAAATAAAAAAACAACAACAAACAAACAAAAAAAACCCCACAATACAATAAGAAGAGAATATAATGGTCACTGACAGAGCTAGGATTTGAACCAAGTCCATCTGACTCCAGAGACCACACTCTTGATTATTATATTTTCTTCTTATGTAGATTCTGTGTATTTTGCAAGGCCCAGCTCAGACCCTCCTTTCCCTACCAGACACCTTCTCTGACTGCTTTAGCCCATGACTCTTCCTCCCTTCTATAAGCATCAGTTGAATTTAATGTTTCCCCAGTTAGTTTAGTACTTAGCATATTCTGTGGTGACTTCTGTCTCATAAATATATATGTATCTTTATGATAGTTAAATGAATGATATATATAGTCTCCCCAAGCATATTGTGAGCTCTTTGAGAGCTGGGGCTCTGACTTACTCATCTCTGATCTGTAGCACCTAGATGAGGACCCAGTGCTTTGCACACTGTAGGTATTCAGTGAATGTTAACCAACTTAGAGATGGTTATGGTGAAAGTCATGGTGGCAATGTTTATTTTGATGATGGCATATATGATAGAAATTATAGTGATGATGGTGGTTGGTTAGTTGCTCAAGGGGGTGGTGGTCAATAGTGGTCATTAGAGAGTTCATTAGAGTTCTTTTGTTTGCAAGTAACAGAAGTCCAATTCATACTAGCTTAAACAAAAAGGGAATTTATTGGTTCATGTGTCTGAAAAATTCCAAGATGAATTCATTTAGCTGGATATAGTTGCACAGGATGTTGCCAGGGCTCTATGTTCATCTCTGTTTTTTAAGCATATGTGCAACTTCTCTCACTCTCTGTATCACTTGCTCTCTCATGCACATGCATATATCTTTGTTTTCCTTGGTGTTGGCTTAATTCTCAGGCAGGCTTTCTTCACAAGATGTGTCAGTCAGGCTCTAGTCAGGAATACAAAAATCATTCAAGGTATTGCAAATAGATGGGGTATATTTATTTATTTATGCATTCATTTATTCTTAGGGGGAAGATATAATAGTTGGTATTTTATTATGGAAAATTATGAACACATATAAAGATAGAGTTAATAGTAAAATGAATTTCCATGTACCTATCACACAGTGATTATCACCTGACAATGATCAGGTTATAGCCAGTCTTGTTTTATCTATGCCCCCACCATCCTCTACCCTAGATTATTCTTAAGAAAAATCTTAGATATCCTAGCCATAAATGATTCCAGAAAATTCATATAATTTTGTCTATAAATATTCCAGTATGTATCACTAAAAGATAAGGACTCTTTTAAAAATCATACCCAGAGAAACTTTGTTCCACCTAAAATATCACCAACAATAAACAGAGGGAATTGGTTACATAGCTATTTAAAAGGCTGGAAGAGCAAAATGGAGAAGAAGGACATGGGAAGAAAAAAAAGGAAGAAGGGTTGATACCCAGAGATCAGAAGCTGCTAACTTTGTGAGACTGAAGCTCACAAGTCCATATGTGCTGCTGTGCTTTTAGAGAAGTTGTTGCTATAGTTCTAGATCTGCTGAAGATGTGTTGCTTCCAGGGCTGGAACCTCTGCCAGCAGTCACCACTGTTAATACTGCCGTTGCTGCTGTACTATCGCTGCTGTTGCTAACAGAAATGCTATTAGAAACTACACAGGAGAGTTGATTCTCCCCATGCTCTGGCTTTCCAGTTTCCCACCAGTCCCTTCCCTTGGCAGTATCTAACTGGAGGACAGTTGGAAAGGCAGTCTGGGAAGTGTAGGTAAGGGATGGCTCCTGCCCCCTACTACACATAGCAGAGCACAGAGGAAAGGAGTGAAGGCTGAGAGCAAATAGGCATACAGCTGGCACCATCAAACCTTTGAAACCCCACTATCTACTCTCCTCCTTCTCTCCATATTTAAGTTTCATATAATAGCAACCACAACATGCTTTCACCTAACACGAAGGAACTTTTCCTCTTTGACTGAAGACACTTTATCCTCAAAAAAGGGATGAGACACTGTTCCATCAGTTACTGGACTCACTGTGGGTGATATTTTCTCTCCTAAAGAAATTTCTAGATATTTAATAACCTAAACACTAAGTTGTAAAGTCAGTCAACACTAGCAGTTTACACATACAATATGCCTGCATGCACATGCATGTGCACACACACAAGGAAGGAAGAAAATACACATAGTTGCTACAGTCATTTTCTTAACTGGTCAGGAGGCCATAGTGGATATTTATAAATCTTTTTTCTGTCACCCATTTAATGTTCCTTTGTCCTCATCCAGCACTTTGGCTGGTTGGGGTTCTTTAACTGGTGTGGTGTCCTAAACCTTCACTCCTGAAGGGTCTGAGTCCTTAAAGGTCCTGCTTTTATCAGGTTGCTGTAGTCTTCCATTAACTTTTACTAAAAGATTATGGAACTTCTAAAAAGAGCACCAGATAATTTTCTGGATCCCAAAGATGCTCTTTTTTGCCTTCAAGGTATAGCAGCAATTATATTTACTTTTGATAAACAGTATCAGTTACCCAGCCGATGGACTAAACCCCCCTCTGCCTGCATATTGGTTCAGTGGAATGAGAAACCTAAGTAGTTGGCCAGTAGGAACCTCAATTTCCAGTTCAGTGGAAATATTCTTATGTCCCCTGGTAAAAGTACTTCCCTGAGAACTAAGACCTCTAAATCAGAAGTTCCCAAAGTAGTAGTAATGAGGAGCAAAAATTCTGCAAGTGGATTATTAGATATAATTGTAAGAGAAGCTACACTCATTTTCATTCATTAATTCCTCTGCCTTTATGTAATGGTTATGAGAAAAACAGTTTCAGTATTGGTTGCTGGCTTATGTGATACCCTATGCTATAAGTTAGGACCCCAACTTCCCCAACTATACCTAGCTGGTATAGTAAATAAATCATCAAATACTATTTCATCAGAGGATCCTGGGAAAATGGTAGAGTAGGAAGCACCAAAAATCTGTCTCCTCACCTAGACAACAATTTAATTGGCAGGATCTGATGTAACAATTTTGAAACTGTAGACTAGAATCTATTGAAAACTCTCATCTTTCAGGGGAAAACTTAGACCATACTGCAGTTAATCTCAGTCAATTTCAGCCCTTAGCCCAATAGCAGCTACCCATACCCCAACCTCCAATCTCATAGTAGGCAGTCATGTATGTATTCCTGGAGTAACTCACATACAGCTCATAGGAGCCAGGGTGAGCAAAAGGTCACTGTCCTCCAAATGTTGGGGATCTGTGCTTTGATCACCATTGCTTCTGATTATGGAGGTGCAGACACAGAGGCAGCCAGCTGTTGTTACACATACACCCCCTCTCCCCACCATCGGAAGCTCCTCTCTCTCCCTGAACAGACTTGCAGGGAATTTAAAAGACCAACACCTTTTCTTTATTCCCTTTCATTTTTCTTTTATTCCTCCTTTTGAGAGCCAGATATTAAAGTCTAGGACATTCAAAAGCAACTGCATGTGCAGGGGAAATTAGAAAGTCACCTCACATACCTAGGGAAAGGTACAGGCTTAGTAAATAACTGAGAAGACCTTAAGTTTACACCTCAGGCTGATCCTTGACAAGGAGACAGCCTACAACAATCAAAAACAGAAGAAAATAAAACAAAAACAAAAACAGTAAACCCTAGTGAAGCGGGAAAATGTGATTTCCAGACTTAGCATGTTAATAAATTCAAATATTCAGTTTTCAACAAAAAAATCATGAAGTATACAAAGAAACAGGAAAGTATGCCCCATCCAAAGGAAAAAAATAAACCAACAGAAATTGTCCTTGAGAAAGATCTAAGGAAGTAATTACTAAAGACTTTAAAATGACTGTCTTAAAGATGCTCAAAGAACTAATAGAAGACATGAACAAGGTCAAGAAAACAATGTATGAACAAAATAGAAATATCAATAAAGAGATAGAAAACCTGAAAAAGAACCAAAAAGAAATTCTAAAGCTGAAAATTACAATATCAAATGCAAAATTAACTGGAGGGATTCAAAGGGAGATTTGAGCAGTCTAAAGAATCAGAGAACTTGAAGATAGGCCAATTAAATGTATCAACTCTGAGGAACAAAAAGAAAAAAAGATTGACTTGAACAGAGCCTGAGGGACCTGTAGGAAACCAACCTATATATTGTGGAAGTTCCAGAAGGAGAAGAGAGAGAGAAAGGGGCAGAGAGATTATCTGAAGAAATAATAGCCTAATACTTCCCAAATTTGATGAAAGACATAAATATAAATATCCATGAAGCTCAGTGAACTCCAAGTAGGATAAACTTAAAAATCCACAAAGACATGTTATAGTCAAACTGTCCAAAGATACAGAGAGAATCTTGAAAGCAGTGAGAGAGAAGTGACTCATCACATACAGGAAGTCCTCAATAAGATTATCAGCAGACTTCTCATGAGAAGCTTTGTAGGCCAGATGCAGTGGGCTTATATATTCAAAGTGCCAAAAGAGAAAAATAAAACCTGTCAGCCAAGAATCCTAGATCCAGCAAGACTTTCCTTCAAAAGAGAGGGAAATTAAGACATTCCCAGATAAATAAAAGCTAATGGAATTCATTACCATTAGACCTTCCCTGCAAAAATGCTAAAGGGAGTCCTGCAGGTTGAATTGAAAGGACTAGACAGTAACTCAAAGCCATAAGAAGAAATAAAGATCTCAGTAAAGGTAGATACATGGATAGTTATAAAATCTAGTATTATGGTAACAGCAGTTTACAACTCTATTTATAGAACATTATAGGCAAGGAAGGCAAATCTATATCTAAAAATACATATATAATTATTCCAGTAAGGAAAAAAATCACTGCTACATTGTTTTTGTTTTTTTAGAACACATGTTCAAGGAACTACTTTATGAAGGAAGGTGTCCACTTTAGTCAACTTCATACTAGATGACTGCATAATCCCCCATGGAAATGGTGCCATGTTAAGTGCTCAGCAGTGGCCTTTGCTATTGGCAGGTTGGGTACTCAGCTGGGGTGATAACAAGATGTGCTTTGGTGAGAGTAAGTGCATAGTCTTCATCCCTGCTGCCAAGGCTATTTTGCAAGCTCCAGAGAAAAGAAAAGAAAATCCCAGGAAAGAGACCAGTAGACATTCATGGAATGGGTCACCTTGTCTACCTGATCATTGAGAGTCTTCTCTGCAGGGAATAGTCTTGGGAGAGCATTCACATGGGACACAAATAATCTTCACATTATCAATTCTGAGAGGTCCAGTCATAATTTTTCTCCAGACCTCCCTGTCAGCAGTTTTTCATTCTTTTTCCAAGCTTTGACTATTTAGCTAAACCATTAGCCAATGTCCTTGAATCAGCATAGATCTGTAATTCTGGTATCTCTCTGACCAAACACATCAACAACTAGATATATTGCTCTGAGTTCTGCCTACTTGGAGGATTTCTCTTCCTCTTGCAAGCTGCTCCGGTGTGGGGCTATAATACTGTAACAGTTCACGTTTGGTGGGTGTTAGCATATCATGCAAAATCATTTGTAAACCAGCTGGAGGTTTTTCTTCCTACATCTTCTGATTATAGGACCTTAGTTGAGGGTTGAAGGAAAGGTTCAGCAGTAGGCACCCAAGGAATCTGAGCCATATATTCTTACAACTTTTCCACACTTGCTGGAGACTGATCTCAAATACTGCTTTCACTTGATGAGGAAGTTTTTTGCACATTCATTTCATGCTGAGCAGCTCAGGTCACATGGTCACTTAGTGTCCTGTGATCATTCTCTACCAACATCCAGTACTAAGCCAGAAACTGTTTTTCAAAAGCAAAATAGTTATCTACAGAATAGAGCATAACTTTGCTCAAAAATTATTCTATTGGTGCTCACAAAAGGGTCTATTCATAGTGACTATGTAATTTAACATCCAAGATAAGATATATTAGAGAGGAAAAAGTGGAACTATTAATAATTATTTTGGGATGACAGGTGCAAACTCACGCTGTCATTGAAAACCAAGATATATGGTAATCCTATTTGTACAGCATATCTATTTGCTATAGAACTTTAGAGGTCGTTTGGACCTGCTGAGTCATAATGCCAGTGGAAGAGCAACTTGCGTTACAGTCTGAACCTATTATAGAACCTTGTTTTGCTCTGGAGCCCACTCAGAACTGGCAGCCTTATAATTTATTATGTTGTATTATTAGAAAGTAATTGAATATATCAGATTTCACTTCCGTCCTTATATATAAGAGTGGCCCTTTTTCTTAATCTTAGAACATCCATATGACCATGCATTTTTATAGGATCATGTTCCAGCTAAAGAAACACAACATTTTAAATCATGCTGGTCAACAGATACAGTATTTTCATTTTCTAGAACTATGTAATTCACATGAATAAATAGCATTAAAACTAATATCACTTTTTAAAACCTCATATTAGAGCAAACATAGAAAAAACTTTACATTTAAGATGTCATCCAAAAGCATAAATATATAGAAAGATTAAAAATAAAACTTAACGATTCCCCCCCAAAATTGGCAGCCTTATGGGATACTTAATGAATGAGTCAGCATAGCACAAATGTTTTTTTTTTTTTTTTTTTTTTTTCGAAAATAGCACAAATGTTTTATATGTAGCTTCCAAAATCCAAAAAGGCCAATGAAGCTTTGTGCTTTTTTCCTAGTAACAGGTGGTACAATGTACAGGATTATGTCTTTCACATTGGTAGTATATCTCAACATGCTCCAGATACCTGGGCACCAAGAAAATTAAGATGGTAGTCTCCTGAATTTTGGGGGTGGGGTGGGGGTGGTTTACCTCCATCCATGGCACATGTGTATCTTACTAAGGCATTTAGGGTGTTTGCAACATTTTCTGCTCACCAGTCTAATCAGCATGATATTCTGGGGAATATTAAAATAATCAAGATCCCTGGGTGATAGATTATGATAGGGCTACAAAGTTGATATAGCCCTGAGGGAAGAGGACAAAGGTGTACTGTTGTCTCTGTCAGGTGAAAGCAGACTGCTTCTGGTAGTTCTTGTTAATTGATAAAGAAATATTTGGCAGGCTCTTAGCTGTATCCCAAGTGCCAGGGGCTGTGTTGATTTGCTACAGTAAAAAGATTCCACATCTGGAATAGCAGCTGAAAGTTGGAGTCACCACTTGATTAAGCTTACAGTAATCTACAATCTTCAAAACCTATCTTCTGCACAAATCAAATAAACAAGGGATGTTAAACAGGGATGTCATAGGAATCATTATCCTTCCATCTTTTCTAGTCTAGAAAAATGTCTGGGGTTTCAGTTTGACTCTTGCTACTATAATAGCCCTCACTTTGATGGTTAGTAAACAAATTTGGGGGGTATTCTGCTAATTGTTTAGTATGTCTATTTTATTTATTTATTTATTTATTTTCTTTTTTAAAATTTTTTTTCTATTTTGATTTCTATTATTTTTACTTTTTTTAATCCTCTTCTTTTGTTTATCTTTTTTTTTTTCACTGCAGTTTGCCTTCAAGTAAGTCTATTTTAATTATACATTCAGGAACTGGGGAGAAACCACAAAGTAGGTTTATGATTTCACTGGGTGCATTGTGAAATAGACTCAGGCTAAATTTCCATTCTTCCATTTGATCTTCATGATCCTTCACTTTGAGTAATGGACCACCATACCTTTCATATCCCCAGAGATTAGTAACAATTTGCAGATATTGTCCAGTAATCCTTAAAAGGCCTAGTTTAGCACTGTTCAGTAGAACTCACTGCACTGTTGGAAATGTTCCGTATCTGTAACTACTAGCTGTATTGAGCACTTGAAATGTGGCTATTGTGATTCAGGAACTGAATTTTCAATTTTATTTAAGCTTAATTAGTTTTAATTTAAATGTATAATAGAGAACTGAATGAGAGACCGTGATGGTCCCTTTGAGTAATTCAAATCACTTTTCTCTCACCAGATCAAGAAATTTTTGGTTATCTACATCACTAATAATTCCAGATCATCTTAATTCAATTATAGAAATTGAAATTATTTTCAGCTAGTCTTCAGTCTCTGCAAGGGCCATACTATTTCTAGTACACACTTCCTTTTAGGGTTTAGTCTTTTAATGCCCTAACTCAGGCTTCCATTCTGTGGTACTCCTTGGACTCCAGTTTTTGGCTCCTAGGCTAACAAGATTGTCAGAATCTCTGCCCAACTTCTCAGCCTCTCTGCCACTTCTGGAGTCAGCAGACAGTCCTAGAGTTATCTGAACTCCTTTGGATTTCTTTCTTTTCTCAAATCTTGGCCCCATAATTTCTTCAGTTTGTTAGTTCCTGAGTACCTTACAGCAGATTGTTTTTAAATGTATATTTTGTCTGGATTTTCTAGTTTACTCAGGGAAGAGTTGGCCCACATTATTTAGTCTGCAATACCATAAGCTTTTCCATTTATTTTGGCCAGGTGCCTCAGGGCACTCAGTATGGAATCAGTTTAAATTCCTCACTGGTTATTTTCTGGACTACTCTGATGATACAGATTTGCCATATAGTTTTGCAAGAGGACCAGTCTGCTTTCCCCTTCCCCTTTTCTGTTCACTCTAAGACAATTTTCCCCTGGCTGTGGGATGAAGGGAATGGGTTTAGTTCCGATTCACTCCATTCTGAAGGCATATCCCTTTAGGATTCCAGGTTGATGTGATGGGGTGGTCTCTGTTTAAATGCCCCACCTTCAATATGCCCTGGGCTTTGATTCTATGGCCCCATGATACTGTCAAGCCATAGTTCAGTTTCAACAGGATTAGGAAATGCCTTTAAAGCTAAAGTGACTTTCTATGTTCAGTTTCTCTCTCTGGGTTTTTAGATTTGGCATACTGCCTCCTTAACTGTTTTCTTATCCCTTATGCTTATTAAAATGATGGATCTTTTTTCTTTTTATATTTTATTCATCATTCTAGTTGTTTTCAGTGGAAAGCCTTGTTATATAAAGTAAGACAGGTCTCCATCCCCCACACTTCCATTTCCTCATATATAACGGGGAGAATAAATATGCTCTGACCTGCAGCACAGTATCAGTTGAAATTGATGTGCTGTGACAGCTGTGGGGCTCCAGACAAATCATTGTCGTTACTTTCTTTCCCCATCTATCTATACCCAGTATGCTCTGTGGGTTCTTCTTCTTCTGCCAGCCTCTTAAACGTTGGTACTCCCCAGTTGTTCACCCGCAACCTACTGTTTTTCTTAATCTTTATACTCTTTATTGGTGATCTCATTCCTTCCCATGTCTTCTGAGCTATAAGCCCATTTAGGCTACTTATCATACCAAACTCATCACACACATGTCCGTGCCAGAATCTCCCCTCTCTCCTGCCCTGGCCTCAGCGACTGGCACTTCTCTCCCTCTACTATGTAGTTTTCCAGGCTAGAACCTTGGGCATCAGCCTGAACTCTGCCCTCCCTCACTGCATGCATCCATCTAATCACCAGATGCTGTAAATTATACTTCCTAAATTTTTCTCATACCTGCTCTTTTCTCTTATCCTCCAGTTTGGTCTCAGTCTCTAGTTTCTCATCTGCCAACCCATCCTCCTCACTGTCAGCCAGAGTGATCTTTCTAAAATGCACATATGATTCTGTCACTGCCCTGCTTAAAGTCCTTTAGTAGCTTCCCAATGTCCTAAAGATAAACTCCATTGACATTACTCACAAGGCCTGACTCTGCCTGCTTTTCCATCCTCCTTTCTCTTCACTTTTTCCATTCATGGTATACCCCGTCTATTCTGAACCACTTGTATCTTCATTTCTTGCTATTATCTCTGTCTGGATGAGTTAGGGGAATCATATTTGACCCACTCCATCTTTAGACTACTCTATAACTATTAATAGTTTTGAGCTGAGATCTGCTACTTTGGCTGCCCCATTAGGCCTCTTCTCTTTCTGCCTCAGACCACACAAGTTGGCTTTCTCAGGCATGACCAGCACAGAGCACAGGGGAAATGGTACCTCCTTTCTTTTAGTCACTATATTCCTAATAATGCTATCTAAAAGAGCACTAGCTCTTTTGTGGGCACATCATAAGTCGTCTTTTACACAGGCAGTCTGTTAAGCCATGTCTCCCCTATTCTGTGTGTTTGTACAGTGGGTTTTCTGTATCTTAACACAGAAACTGATCCAACATTTGTCCTGATATAAGCACTTGCTGAGTTTCATCTTGTTTGCTACAGCCGTTGGTTCAGTCTGTGGAGTGATATTTTTAGCATAATCCAAAGCCTTACAATGTAAAGTAAAAGAAATACCCTTTGACCATATGGATCAAGGATCTGGGCCCAGAGAATCTCAGCACTAGCCCAAAGTCACACAGCAAGCAAAGCAGCAGTAGCACCTGCGCAAGAGCTCAGGTATCCTGATCCTCCTCTCCATGCTTCTCCTAACTTGGCACACGAATTCCTGTTGCTGAATCCCACTGCTGCGTATACTCTTAGCTTCTAAAACAATTAAGTTAAATCTCTCCGATTTTAAATGGTGTTAATTGTTTGCCAAGAGAAGGGATAAAAAAAATAGCACCACTTTGAGCAGCTGGAAACCATGGCTTCTCCACTACCAACAGACTCTGCCACTTCAAAGTGCTCCTCTCCCAAAACTGCCACAGGAAGGGCTCAGTGGGAGAGCCTGATGCTTTCCTCTGAAGCCTGGCATCTGTCCTCCTCACCCATCTGATGACTGCCCCCCTATTTTAGAGACAAAAATGAAACTTGCCCAGGCTATAATTAGGGTAGAATTTTAAAAAGGCAAAGCAGTATAACTTGTCACAAGAGACAGGACAGAATCAACTTCTTCATTATGGAGCTTAAGAGGAATTTCCTGAAGGCTTATTTCTTAGCTGTTTCATATTTCACTGGAGTAAAATAAAGATTGGCCCATCAATTATGAATCAACAGAGCTGCTAGGCACTGTTCTGTAATTGTTCTCAGAGATTAAAAATTTGGTGTATGAAAGTTGGTCCTTCCAGAAAGAAGAGAGTCACCCGTGACCTTGATATTGTGAACTAAAGGATTCCTGCCTTCTCTGTTGAGTGTCTCTGGTCTTTGGACTTCCTGCCTATTTCCCATACTGCAGCCAGGGCTCTTTATGTGACCTGTCCTTTATTTTTTTTTGGTCAGAACTGTCATAGTATAATATTCCGAATTCTGTCAGTGTTAGAGTAAGCAAAAAATGGGGAATTTATTGTAAGAACATTAGGGAATCTCACAGCCATGCCTTAGGGACATACTGAACATAGGTCCTGAGCACTGTGGAGCAGCCTAGAAGTTCTGTCACTCAGCTTTCACATCTGCTCCTCTCTGTCTCTTGCCACGTTTTTCTTCACGGATAGACTTTGTCTCTCTGGACCCCGTGATGGGAAACATGGGTACCCAAAGCTGCTAATTATGTTATACAAATCCAGCCACAAAGAAATGATTTTTCTCTCTGTTCTCTCTTTCACAGTGGTTAAGAGCATGATAGATTCCCTCTCCAGTCTTCATGGTTTCACTTACAAATTGCCTTCCCCAAGTAGGTGCCTTCTTCATCTACTTCTGTTATAATATTTGTCCCACTGTGTACAGTGTGTCCACTTATTCCTGTAAGCACCTTGAGGGGAGGGATATGTTCTTTTTTTCTTTGTATTCTTAGTCCCTGGCTACATAAATATATGTTAAAGAAATTCATGAATGTGAATGAACAAATGAATTAATAATTCATTCTTTTCAAGAGAGTATACCCTCTCTAAATTCACCCGTGATATATTCCTGACTTTAGGTGTATATTACAGTCCTAGCTTTTGTACTCACTGCCTACCTTAGTTAATCTCTCTCTAGCCCAGGCAATGGCTACCGCTTCCATCTCCATACCCTTTAATCCACATGGGGCTTGAAGATGTGAATGTGAGAGGGGTATGCCACGGTGGGAAGGGCCTGGGTTTTTGGAGTCAAGAAGACCTAGCTTCTAGTTTGAGCTCTATCACTTTCTAGCTGTGATACTTTAGGCAATTTACTCTGATAATTGAGTTTCCTAATCAGAAAAGGAAATAAATAATACCTATCCTTTTCAGTGGTATTTTGAGATAACACATATAAAAATGCCTAGCACAATTCCAGGAATGCAATAGGCTCTGAAGAAATGTTAATTTCCCTTCCTCTTGTTGTATGTGTATTTGTGGCTTATATATGTGTATACTGTATGTATTTGTGCCTATATGTACTATTTTGGTGTGTGGGTGGGATGGAGTGTGGAGGGAAGAATGAAAATGTGATTTGAGTTATCTACCTGTGTTTGTAATAGAGTGACCTAGGCTTCATCTACCTGGGGGCACAAGTGAGGTCACATTAATGGTAGTATCTATAATGCCCCCACTTCCTGCCCACCTGTGTGATTCAAGATATCCGCTCCTCGAATCTCACTCTCAGGTGGTCCTGGGAATCCTCAGAGAGTTTGAGTTTAAGAGACTTCTCAACTCCTTACTTGCATTTTATGAAGTCACTTGAAAGGAGAACCTCACTGCAACCAGGGATAGTGCCCTTGATCCAGCCTACTTTACCTCACTTGGTGGCAAAGCTGTGGTCTATAACAGCAGCATTGTCTCCTGGTGCTCCTATGGTTACCAGTCCACGAGGTGACACAGCATACCAGGGAGTCTGCCTTGAGCCAAAATTGTGCAGTGTTCTACCTACAGAGTGCTCCCTCCAACTTGATCACGCTTCATTCACCCTGATATTTTCCGTGAGCACTATATCAATACCCCCCCCATCCTGCCCCAACCCAGTCTCAATGATGTGTGTAACTTTTCTCCATACAGAAGACAGTATGTGTGGGTGGAGTCTGGGAAAGAGGAAGAGGTGGGGGGCAGGAATTACACCTTCTGTGCATCTCTACAAGGACCTCTGTTGGGCACTAGAGAAGTTCCCAAGCTGGTTAGACTTCCCGATTGATTCCCTACCCTCCACTGCTTCTCGGAATGGTGGATCTTGTCCCCTGCCCTTGCTCATTACCCAAGATCTTTGCATTCACAGGGAGGCATCCGAAACATCGCTGACAAGCAAGAGGTACATCCTGAGGTTCCCAGCGCTGGAGACACTGATGCTGGATGACAACAAACTCTCCAACCCCAATTGCTTTGCCAGCCTGGCCGGGCTCAGGAGGTAAAGCCACAAGCCTCTCTCTGCAGGGCCCTCTATAACCCCCAGCCATGCTCCCTCTGAGTGCTGCTCTGAAGCCAAAAGCCTGGGTTTAAATCCCAGTTCCACCACTTATCTCTGCTGTGTGGCCATGGGTAAGTTGTTTCTTCCCTCTGAGCTTTAGCTCCTTAACAAAAATGGGGCATCAGTAAGAAATTTCTGATCACATGACTGAATTAGAAGCAGTAAAGAGAAAGGAGAATATTACCTAAGGAAGAGATACTACCTAAGATAGGATCCTGACCCTGAGAGAAGAGATGGGAAAAAAGAAAAAAGAATCATAAAGAGAAGTTGAACTACTGAGTTCTATCTATTTGAAGTAAAGAAAATACTGGCATTTAAATGGTTAAGCTTTAGATCCCTGAAAAATTTACTTTGGATTCAGCTACTATTTACTGAATACTACTTTATGCCAGGCCATTTACATATTGTCTCATTTAATCTTCACAAGAATCTTGAATGGTTAATAAATGTTATCCCCATTTTAGACAAAAAGATATTGAAGCCCAGAGAGAATAAGTCACTGGCTCAGGATCATTCAAGAGGAGTTAAGAGTCCAAACCTAATTTCATGTTTTTTCCTTAAAGTTGCTTGGTAAATATCCCTGAAGTATCATTATTGCTGTATTCACTTTCCTTAATTGAAGACTGAAGAAGTTAAGCCTGGACCAAAACAAGATTTTCCGGATCCCGTACCTACAGCAGGTTCAGCTCCGTGATGGGTCAGGGGACTGGGCTGGAGGCAGGGGAAGTCCACGGAAAGAGCCCCAGTCCATGCTGCAGCCCAAATCATGGATGATTGAGACCTCAGATGAGCAACCGGATTATACCATACTGCCCATGAAAAAGGATGTTGACCGGACAGGTGAGTGATGCCCCTTGTTCCAGATTCCCCACTGAGTTGTAGAGGAGGCATTGTCACAAGTTGAGTGACAGTGTATGTGTCTAAATTACTGTAGCTTTATAGTAAGTTTTGATACCTGGTAATGAAGTTCTCTAGCTATGTTGTTCTTCAGAATTGCTATAGCCATTATAAGGCCTTTGCATTTCCATATAAATTTTAGAATCAGCATGTCAGTTCTCCACATAAAATCCTGTTGAGATTTTGATTAGAATTGCATTAAACCTATAGATCAACTTGTAGACAATAGACATCTTTACAATATTGAGCTTTCTAACTCATTAAAATAATATATCCTACCAGTTTTTAGGTCTTTTAAAATTCTTCTCAACAAATACTTTGTAGTCTTCAATGGTGGGATTGTGCATATCTTTTATTATATTCATTCCTGGGTAGTTGATTTTTTTATGCTATTGTCAGTGGTATTGCTTTTTTATATTTTATTTCTATTTCTTTATTGCTAGTATATAGAAATGTTGAGTTTGTATCCAGTAGCTTTTCTAAATGCATTTATTATTTCTAATCATTTGCAGGTTATTTTGGTTTATCTGTGTTCACAATAATGCCATCTACAGATGATGACCATTTTCTCTCTTCTAATCTTAATACCTCTTTATACCTTTTTATTGCCTTATTTTGCTGGCTAAGACTTTCAGCACAATGTTGAATACAAGTAATAATAGTGGACATCTTTTTATTCCCAATCTTAGGAGGAAAGTGTTCAGTATTTCAAAATTATGAGTTTGCTGTATATATTTTTGTAGATGCCTTTTATCAGATTAAAGAAATTTGTATCGTATTCTTAGTTTGCTGAGTTTGTATTATATATGGATGTTGAATTTTGTCAAATGCTTTTTCTGCATTTGTTGAGGTAATCATGTGATTTTTTTTCCTCTTTGATCTATTAATACAGTTAATTACATTTATTGATTTTTGAATGTTGAACCAGTCTTGCATTCCCAGGATAAACCCTACTCGATCATGATGAATATCACTGAATTGAATTTACTGATATTTGTCAAAGATTTTTGCATCCATGTTCAGGAGATATGTTGGTTGTATTCATTTCCTTTGTTGAAATGTTCTTGTCAGGATTTATAATCATAAAATGAGCTCGCAAGTGTTCAATCGTTTTCTGTTTCCTGTAAAAGTTCATATATGATTATTATTTCTTCCTTAAATTTTGAAAGAATTCACCATGAAGCCACCTGAGCCAGCAGTTTTCTTTGTAGGAAGAGGTTGATATTATTAAAATATAGAAGCTTAGAGGAGGAACCCTTTGACCCAAAACTTAGATCTCTGAGGAAGAGGTACTGCTCGGCTGCTGATATCTCTGAGTTGTGATGGGCCTTGTGGTGCTGAGACTCAGATCTCTGAGGAGAAGATGCTGACCATCTGGTGCTGGTGTCTGTGGAAGGGTCAAAATGAAGCTAATTTTTACAAGTTGGGAAAACTGCAACCTGGATTCAGCTGCTGTTGGGGAAGACCTGCTGCTGCTAGGGTAAAAATAAATAAATAAATAACCATTACTCTGATGGCATTCACAGGAATCACAAGCAGTCAGGAAACCTATGGGAAGCAGATAGGAGGAAACAGGCCCCTTATTCCTCTTCCAGCTTTGCAGTCTCCCTCTAGCAGCACCACCCCTGTTGTCAGTCTAACAGGAAATCAGCTGGCAAAGCAGAAATATGGTATTCAGAGCCCCAGCTCCAGCATCCCAAAGCAGAATAGAGAAGGGTGGTTTGGAAGTAAAAGAAAAATAGTAACTTAATAAATGGCACAATTATGTTATTCAGATTCTCCGTAAAAATATTTTCTACTTGGTTTGTTAACTTTGGAAACAAGTACATTAAAGTCTCTCACCACTACTTGGATTTGTCAATATCTCCTTGCATTTCAGACATTTTCTATTGTTAAATTGACTCAATTCTCTGTTATTAGGTTTGTGACTTTTATCTTGGTAGATTGTGCCTTTTCTATTTTTATTTTTTGAGACAGGGTCTTTCTCTGTTGCCCAGGCTGGAGCGCAATGGTGTACTCATAGCTTATGGCAGCCTCAAACTCCTGGGCTCAAGTGTAGATTGTATCTTTTAATCACTGTAAAATATCCCATCTTATCCTAATAATTTTAGCTTTGACTTGGGCTTCTATTTTGTTTGATATGAATATTTATTTTAGGACATCACAAAAACAATATAGCACTGCATATTTTTCCCAATATGGGTTTTTTCTTTTAATAGAAGAATTTAACTCACATTATTGATATGTTTCACCTTATTTCTACCATTAGTATGTTTTCTATTTACCTATGTGTTTTTCCTTTTTTATTCTTTTTATGAGCACTGAGTTTTAATTCTAATTTTTTCCTCTAATTGTTTAATGTACTAACATCTCATGTCTGTATTTCTAATGGCTACCTTAAAACTTTTAATCCACATTTTAAATTCACCTTTGTCTATCAGTACATAGAATCAACCAAATCCAAGTCTTCCTCTTTAATAAGAAGAAAATCTTAATATGTGTCTGTTTATTCCACCCTACTCCCATCTCTTCCCATAATGTAATAAACCCTAATTAATTTAGATTGGTTTTAAGTTTTTAAATTATGTGTCAATAATTCTTTAGACTGAGAGATTAAACCCTTAGTTTTACTTTGCTCATCACAGCTGCCCGCATCTCAAATCTTCCTCTTTCTTAGGTTATTTATTGTGTGTGTATAACTTAGAACAATACAACTCAGGTCATAGTATAGCATAATCACTAGTCTGTGCAAAGCTCCTCTTGCCCTCTTTTGCTTTTTTCCCTTTCATCCTTAACCCCTATTCCCATTTTCATATAAATACCTACTCTTGTCTTAGATCTATTTCCCTAGATATGTGTATATATCTTTGTAAAATAAACATTTTGTGTGTAATGTGTTTTTAGTTTACATAATGGTAATATGCTACCAAGCTCTTTCTAGTACTTAATTTTTTTCACTCAACATTGTTTTTAAGATCTTGTTGCTGTATGTCCATCTGGTTATTTGCTTTTAACTAATGCATAGTATTCCACAATATACGCTGTAACCACATTTCACTTATCTGTTCTCTCACTGATGGACACCTAGGTTACCTACAATTCTCTTACTATATACAAATAGTGTTACAGTGAACAACCTTGTATGTGTCTTTTGCATATACCTCTGTGTCAGAGTTTTCCTGCAACATTTATCTAGGAGTGGGATTGATGGATGACAGAGTATATGCATACATAGTTTAAATAAGTGCTGCCTGATTATTCTTCAAAATGGTTGCTCTAGTGTACACTCACACCAGTAGTACATAAGGATTATTTCCCTACATCCTTGCCAACATTTGGTATTATCTGGCTTTATAATTTTTCTAACTTTTGCTATTCTGGTATGTGTAAAGTATTATTTCATTATTTTTGATGTGCATTTTTCTATCTACTGGTGATGTTAAGCATTTCTCCATTTACTTAGCTATTTGGTTTTCAACTTCTGTGAATTGGCATTTCGTATCTCTGGACAGTTTTAATGCTTTAAATATCTTTTTTTATTCTGTAATTTACCTGTTAACTTTATAATAGTACAGATGACATTTTTAAGAGAAATTCTTAATTTTGATTTAGCCAAATGCATTAGTTTTCCAGGTCTGCCATAATAAAATACCACAGACTGGATGGCTTAAATATCAGAAATTTATTTTTTCACAATTCTAAAGGCTAGAAGTTTGAAATAAGGGCATTGGCAGGTTTGGTTTCTTCTACAGCCTCTTTCCTTGGCTTGCAGATGCCTACCTTCTCACTGTGTCCTCACATGGCCATTCCTCTGTGTTGTCTGTTGCCTAATCTCCTCTTCTTAGAAGGGTACCAGTCAGATTGGATTAGGGCCCATCGTAATGACCTTATTTAAACCGGATTACCTTTCTAAAGGCCATATCTCCAAATATAGTCATCTTCTGAGGTACTGGGGGTGAGGACTTTAACATATAGATTTGAGAGGGGCATAATTCAGCCATAACACCAAATCTAGCCAATTTTACCTTATAGTATGTGCTTTTAGGTTCTTATTTAAGAAATATTTCCCTTTCTTGCTGTCACAAAAATAGCTTCCCATTCTATGTTGCTTTTCATTTTGCAATTTGAATGATTCTTTCAAAGAGTGTTTGTATGAAGTAGATGAGTCCCTGAACACCCAAAATTGTCTTTCACACTTGATTGCTGGTTTGGTTGAATAGAGAATTCGAGCCTTAAAATGGTTTTCCCTTAAACCTTTGAAGATACTACTCCATTGCCCTCTAGGCCCATTGTTGCCAATCAGAAGTGTGATTCCAATCTGATTTGCATTTCTTTACAGGAAACCTATGTTTGCTCTTTGGAAATGCTTAATATTTCCCTTTTACCCTTTGGATGCATCTAGGTATACAACTCATTGTTTATCTTGTTAGGTACTTTGAGGGTTCTTTTGGTCAAAGATATATGGTTTCCTTCCTCTTGGAGAAAATTATTTTTATTTCCCCCTTTCTATTCTCATGTAATTTTACTGTGAGATTCCATGAGATGCTGAAAGTTTTGGGTCTATCTTCTCTTCCTCTTTTCTGTCATACTTTTTACAGTTGACCCTTAAACAGTGTGGCAGTTAGGGGTACCAGCTCCCCATACAGTCAGAAATCTGTGTATAACTTCTGCCTCCCTCAGAACTTAACTACTAATAGCCTACTATTGACCAGAAGCCTTCCATATAACATAAATAGCTGATTAACACATATTTTGTATGTTATATCTATTATATACTGTAGTCTTAAAATGAAGCTGGAGAAAAGAAAATGTTATTAAGAAAATCATAAAGACAAAATATATTTACTATTAAGCGGAAGTGGATCATCATAAGGATCTTCATCCTCTTCATCTTCATGTTGAGTAGGCTAAGGAGGAGGAGGAAGAGGAGGGGTTGGCCTTGCTATCTCAGGGGTGGCAGAGGCAGAAGAAAATGCATGTATAAGTGGACCTGCACGATTCAAACCTGTGTTGTTCAAGGAGGGTCAACTGTATTTCTTTGTCTTTTTATTGATATATAAATAAACTAAAATAATAAACTAATAAATTGTACATATTTTGGGGCTACAAGTGGTATTTTGATACCTGTATACAATGTGTATAATCAAGTCAGAGTAAGTGGGAAATCCATCACCTCAAACATTTATCTTTTCTTTGTGTTGAAATATTACAAATCTTCTCATGTAGCTGTTTTGAAATATACAATAAATTTTTGTTAACTATAATTTCCCTACTGTACTATTGAATACTAGAACATATTACTTCTATCTGACTGATTTTTGTACCCCTTAACCAACTTCTCTTCGTGCCTCCCCACTTCCCTTTCCACCCTCTGGTAACCACCATTCTACTTTTTACCTCTATGGGATCCACAGTTTTTGCTTCCAAATATGAGTGAGAGCACATGATATTTCTCTTTCCATGCCTGTCTTATTTCACCTAACATAAGGACCTCCGTCCATGTTGCTGCAATTGACAGGATTTCATTCTTTTTTATGACTAATATTCCATTGTGTATATTTACCACATTTTCTTTTTCCATTCCATCAACCTAAGTAAATGAACACTTAGGTTGATTTTGTGTCTTGGCTGTTGTGAATAGTGCTGCAGTAAACATGAGAGTGCGGATATCTCTTTGATGTACTGATTTCCTCTCATTTGTATCTATACCCAGCAGTCAGATTGCTGGATCATATGGTATTAATAGTTCTATTTTTAGTTCTTTGAAGAACCTCCGTACTGTTTTCCATAGTGACTATACTACTGTACCTTCCCACCAGCAGTGTACAAGAATTACCCTTTCTCTGCATCCTCACCTGCATTTGTTTGTCTTTTTGATAACAGCCATTCTAACTGGGATGAGATGATATTTCAGTATGGTTTTGCTTTGCACTTCCCTGATGATTAGTGATATTCAGCATTTTTTCCATATACTTATTAGCAATCTGTATGTCTTATTTTGAGAAATGTCTATTTAGGTCTTTTGCCCATTTTTAAATCAGATTATTTAGGTTTCTTTTTTTCTTTGCTGTTGAGTTGTTTAAGTTCCTTATATATTCTGGTTATTAATCCCTTAGCAGATGGATAGTTTGCAGATATTTTCTCCTGTTCTGTAAGTTGTCTTTTTACTTTGTTGATTGTTTCCTTGCTGTGCAGAAGCTTTTTAGCTTGATGTAATCCCAATTCTCTATTTTTGTTTTGTTGCTTGTGCTTTTGAGGTCTTACCCAAAATATATTTACCCAGACCATTGACATATAGTGTTCCCCAATGTTTTATTTTAGTAATTTCATAGTTTCAGGTGTTACATTGAAGTCTTTAATCCATTTCATATTTTTGTATTTTGTATATGGGAAAAGATGGAGTTCTAGTTTCATTTTTTTGCATACAGATACTCAGTTTTCTTGGCACCATTTATTGCATCTTGTTGAGCTTCTGTAGAATCAATATTTGGAATTCCTAATCTGGCATTATGAGGTATTCTTTTTGATTGGTATCCATTGCTGAATAGTTGTTTTGGTCCTTTGGTGGTGGTATATTTCCTTGCTTTTTCATGTTTCCTGTGTCCTTACATTGATCTGTGTGCCTCTGGTGTAGCAGTCACTTGTTCTGAGATTTTGAAATTGCTTTTGAAGGGGAGAATTTTTCCTGGAGATATATATATGTTGTTGGTTGAGTAGGACCCTTGGGCTTTGATTTGGGGTGCCTGCAATAGTGTGGTCTTTTTATTATCTCTTAGGCAATAAAAAGGGTCAATGGTATCTGTGATTTCCTTGGTGGCTTAGGGAACAGTTATTAGTTGAGGCTGTGGTGAAGTTTTGCTGGAGACTCAAATGCCTGCTGAGCCAGTCTTCAGGCCCAGTGGTGGAACCAGTGGGCTGAGTATGCCTGATGTTAGGTCCCAGAGCAGTTTACACTGGCAGTGGTGTTAGTGTGTCCTGGGGGCCAGTTCTTGGGCCTTCAGGTGGCTTTCTCAGAAGCTAGTGGTTGGAGCAGAGGGCTAGGTGTGTGGGCAGGTTCTCAGGCCCCTGAGCAACTGGTGTGATGTGAGTGATGGCAGTAGCAGCAGTGGAGTAACCCACTAGGACCCAAATAGTTTGTGTTGGCGTTAGTGGTAGCTGCAATGGATTGGGCAGGCTATTCCCCTTTCCCATAGCTGCCTGTAATAGGGCAGTGGGTATTGTCCAAAGTGTGCTTAGGAGAACTTGGTCTCTCCATCCCTTCCTGGCTGGGTGGCAGCTGCAGCCAGGTCACCTTGAACTCGGCCTGAGGGTAGAGTGGGGCACAGCATTAAACTTTCAAAATGATGCCAGCTGTGGGCTTGCAATCTGGAGGGCAGGGTCCCTTTCAGGCAAGCAGCATGGGCAAGGAACTGTGGGGAGTGTGGTCTGCTCATGTCTCAGTCTTGCAGGCACCTGTAGCAGGGTGGTGGGAATTATGCTAGGATTATGTATGAGATCTTGGGCTCCCTTGTTCCTCCTCAGCTGCAAAGGGCTGCAGCTGCATAAGCCCAAACTTAGCCCCTGAGGGCAGGGTACTGCCCGGCTTTAAACTCCCGAACTGGTGCCTTGGGCCTGTGATTGAAGAGGGCGGGGCCCCTTCCAGGCAAACAGCGTGGACAAGACGCTGGGAAGAGTGCTATCCGCTAGTGACTCAGTTTCACTGCAGCTGGTAGCAGAGCAGTGGGAGTTGTCCTAGGGAGTATGTAGGAGAGCTTGGGCTTCCCTGTCCCTCCTCAGCTGGTGGAGTGCTGCCACTTAGCCTAAACTTAGCCAAGGGCAGGCACCACTGTCTGGCTTTAAATTCCCAAAATGGTGCCTTTGGCCTGTGACCAGATTGGGGGGGTGCATCGTCAGCCAGGCTGCACTGGCCGGAAACTGTGGGGAATGCAGTTCACTAGAGACTCAGACCCACCACAGCCAGCTGCAGGATGGTAGGCACCATCTCAGATGCATACTGGGAAGCCTGGTTTCCTTGCCCCTCCCCAGCCAAGTAGGGGCTGTAGCCATGTCAGTCCAAACTCAGCCTGAGGGCAGGGTGCAGCCTAGTGTCAAACTCTCAAAATGGCACCTTGAAGCTGCAACTGGAAGGACTGGGACTCTGGCTAGGTAAGTAGCATGATTGAGAAACTGTGGAAAATGCTGTCCACTCAAGTCTCAGTCTCAATAGCAGCCCACACAAGGCAGTGGGGACATTTCAAAGGGAGGTTGGGAACACCTGGGTTCCTCTATTCCTCCTCAAGCTGTGCAGTGGCTGCAGGCATGCCCATGGTTCCTCAGTGACTAGGCTTTCAGAATGGTGCCTGGCTAAAACTGCTCTAGGCTCAGATGCCTGTGGGTTCCCTTTCTGTAGCAACATCTCTGTGCAATCTCCAAGCAGTGTCCCTATGGTGGGCCTGAGACCTGTGTGGACCAGGGGGCTCTTTTGTAGCCAAGATCATCAAAGCTTATCTCAGAGCGTGGAGCTCTGGGATCTTCTCTCTTACTGTTTCCCCACGTCCAAGAGCTTCTCCTGGCTGTTAGTCCTCAGCTGGACAAGTTGCCCTGAAACCTCTCCTTACTCACTTTTGCTGCTTCCCTAGTGGATCTTAGCATTCTCTCCTAGACAATCTGTTCAAAATGTGAGACTCTGCTTACTATTCTGGTTCCTCCCCATGGAAGAGGCACATACTACCTGTGCCTAGTCAGCTATCTTGATCCTCTCCCTTTTAGTACAGCTTTTGTTGTATCTCATGGGTTTTGGTAGGTTGTCTTTTCATTTTCATTTGTTTCAAGAAATTTTTTAGTTTCCTTCTTAATTTCTTCACTGAGTCATCGGTCATTCAGGAGCATGGTGTTTACTTTCTGTGTTTTTATTCAGTTTCCAAAGGTACTCTAATTATTGATTTCTAGTTTTATTTCTTTATGGTCAGAAGAGATACTTGATATGATTTCAATTTTTTTTAATTTGTTGAGGCATAGGGTCTGTCCTAGAGAATGTTCTATGTGCTGATGAAAAGAATGTGTATTCTGCAGCAGTTGGATGAAATGGTCTGTAAATATCTGTTAGACCAATTTGGTCTAGAGTATAGTTTAACTCCAATGTTTTTTTGTTGATTTTCTGCCGGGATGATCTGTCCATTGCCAAAAGTGGTATGTTGAAGTCCCCTGCTATTATTGTATTGCAGTCTGTCTCTCCCTTTAGATATATTGATATTTGCTTTTTTATATTTGGGTGCTCCAGTGTTAGGTACCTATATATTTAATATTGTTAAATCTTTATGCTGAATTTACCCCTTTATCCTTATATAATGACCTTCTTTGTTTCTTTTTACAGCTTTTGGCTTAAAGTCTGTTTTATCTGATGTAAGTGTAGCTTCTCCTGCTCTTTTTTGGCTTCTGTTTGCATGGAATATCTTTTTCTATTCCTTCATTTTCATTCTATGTGTCTGTATAGGTTAGGTGAGTTTCTTGTAGGCAGCATATATTTGAGTCTTGTCTTTTAATCCAGACAGCCACTATATGTCTTTTAATTGGATAATTTAGTCCATTTACATTCAATGTTGTTATTGATAAGGACTTACACTATTTTGTTACTTGTTTTCTAGTTGTTTTGTAACTCTGCTCTTTCTTCTTTTTGTACTGTCTTCCTTTGTGGTTAAGTATTTTTCTCTGGTAGTATGTTTTAAGTACAGTGTATCTATTATAGCTTTTTGCTTTTTGGTTACCATGAGGCTTACAAAAAACTTCCTATACTTATAACAAGTTATTTAAAACTGATACCAACTTAACTTTGATCACAAAAAAGAAAAGACAAATGAACCAACAACAAAAACCTGTACACATTAACTCTTTTCTCCCACATTTAGAATTTTTGATGTCACCATTTTCTTCTTTTTATATTGCCTATCTTTTACCAAATCGTTATTGTTATTTTTAATAGTTTTGTCTTTTAGTGTTCTTAGTAAAGATTTAAGTGGTTTATGTACCACACTTACTATATTAGTCTGATAATTACATGAGGGTCCTTTTTTTTTTTTTTTTTTTT